>OY728127.1:1012103265-1012453265 GCA_963277665.1 Viscum album | reverse complement strand
CTTTGTAAGGAAACGCAGTTAAATGGATAATCTTTTTTGTAGTGGGTGTATGATTAACCTCTCCAGAACCATTCAAGCCAAACCACCATAAATCCCCATCATTTTGGTTGACACACACAATGATCTGGTGGAAATCATCGATAAGACCTACCCCAGTTCGCCCAAAATGGAACGAATTTGATATAAACACACACATAATGAGAAGATATGATAAACATACCAAGACCCACTACCAGAACACAAAAACACCCATCCCCCGACATTGTAACACCCTGATATTTTATAATATATATAAAATTAAATAATATTATTTATTTGTTGTCTTGCATTACACAAAACACCGAGTTTAAACAAACCACAATAAACTATTAGAATTTTATTATGTGATGGTTATCACCTAGTCATTCGATTGGTGGTTATGAATAGTACTAACTAAATTATGAAAAAATATATGGTCTCAAAATTTATAAAATTCATTCATATAAAATGATTATAATTTCAAATAAAAATTATTTTAAAATAAAAGTGTTACTTTTTCTGGAAAAAAAGACATGCAAATCATTTTTACATAAATAAATTAAGTTAATTTCTATTGAAGAATTATATTAATGAAATGTATATATTAAATATACAATCAAATTTTTCAAAATTCATTTTATATTTCTCTATGAACGAGGTAAAAATAAACTTTGTTTTATGCTTATAAACTATCTTTTTCAAAAAATTATTTTTATAAGGTCATATTTTTTTTAATATACCCTTACTATTTTTAATCAGCTTGAATAGTAACCATTGTAAAATTTTTCACCTTGGTAAAGGGTAAATTAGGTTAATCTTGGTCTAAAATAAGTGATAAAGAAATAATTATTCATCCTAATTCTTATTATATTAATGGAATTTTACCCTTATACGCTTAGGCTCGAATTTTATTTTTTTAATTGACACTTTTTCATGAATATATCAATTCTATTATTTGAATTAAATAACCTTACAAAATGTAACTCTCTTAGTTTTAAATATATATTAAGTGTCTACATGGTGAAAAAATTAAGTTATGAATATATAAAAAAAATTATTTGGAGAATAATAAACATATTATCATTATTTTAATTTAAATTAATTTTTAGGTATTAAATAATGACCTTATGTTCTTACACAACTTCAAAACAATATTTATTCAATTAATGTAAAAATAAAATAAATAGTATTTTTAATATTAAAAGTGATATAATATGAATGTGTTAATGTGTTACACAAATTTTAAATGTTAATATGGCATTTTAGTGTTGGGTATAAGTATTATATTTGAATTAAAAAAATTCTTTATGTATTTTAATTAAAATTAAATGAATAGTTTCAAAATAGAAATTAATAATATTTTATCAAAATAATATTTTATTAAATTATAAAAAAATCATAAAAATATTCAAATAGTACAAGTAAGATAATATATAGTCTAAAATTTAATCTATAGGACATTAATGAGACAATTTATTACATTATATGTGAAATTATAACACTTTAAGAGTGAAAAATATGTTATCATGGTTAAGGTTAAAATTCATAAACCATGAGATTAATAAAAATATATGGTTTAAAATGACACAAAAAAACTATACAAATTTTATTGGATGATTATATTATGACCCTGTAATATATTATATTAAAATAAATAACCTTTTTTAGGAATTTGGGGTACATAATGACTTTATTATAATTTAATATTTTACAAAATTCCAAAAGTGCCCCTCACCTCTATTATAAATGGGCACCTCCTCCTTTACTTATTTACATTATATTAAACATTATATATTCAATATATAATAAAAAGTTCCTTATCAACTTCTTCATCAACATTCATGAGTTTTTTATCTTCTCTATAGACCAACCCTAAGATCCATAAGAGGAGTTCCAAAGTGTTTCTTTCAAAGAGGTGGTACTCACCTTAACAAATCACTTTCTTTTTTATTGTTTTTTATATCTTATAAATATTTTGTATTTATAATAAAATAATAAATTCATTATGATAAATATAATAAATTTATTATGATTATGAAACCGCCATTATCTACCCTCATTCCATCAAAAGGAAAGTGAAAGTATCGCAAGTGTGTATGTGTGGCTACCCATTTCCACGTAGCAAGGCTATTCATTTTTTATCACCATATTTTATGAATTGGTGTAATGATGGGTTAAATTAATATATAAGATAATTATGAAATAATTATACTTCTATAATAATAATATCATATCTGCTATATTTCCTTCCAGACCGTTGGAAAACGACAATGCCGCTCGTGCCAACGTGTGGACTATGACCTCCACGAAGCGATGTGATTCATATTTATTTTTATCTTTACATGGATATTAATAAGGATATATTTAATTAATATAATATATATATATATATGACATAATTATTATTATTTCAATGTTTTTAATTATTTATATTTCTTTTTTAAAATCCTTAAAAAAATTTAAAATAGTGTTCCTCCATACATACGACTTAACCTCTCCATGAATGGTATAATTAATTTTATTATCTTTACCTATATGAGTGACACTAAAAATTTATATAATGAATAAATATAATATTTTTATATAAATTAAGATTATGGATATTATTTAAACATGATCAAATTATTATGACCAAAACTGCTGATTGAAAACATACACGAAAAACAAATAAAATATCACATGAAATAGTATGTTTAATAAAGAATTGCTAACAAACAGGTGATAAAATGTTATAAGTAATTAATAAATTATATTATATATATTATTATGGTTAAATAAATTATTTAAAATAAATATATATTTCTTATATAGTAGGTTCCAATGTGAACTGAGGATTTCGGGCCTAAGGTAACGAAATTTAGTCTCACTTTTATTTATATGGGACATATGTTTTATAAACCATTTTTTATTGTGAATATATACTTAACATTAATTTATTTTATGATTATTCTGATTAAAATAATTGAGGCTTACATATCCATAAATTTTTTTCCTTTCACGGGTCTTAAGATTCAAATTTTACCAAAGTGAAAATAGATTTATGTTTCAAGTCCCTATTAATCAAGATTATTTATACATGAATTTACAATGAGAAAATTACATGATCATTATCTAATGAATAACTTTAATTTTCTTATACTATGAATATTTCCTAATAATATATGTTTTCCTTTCATTTTCCTCAATTTAGTTATTTCATATATCAAAAAAAAGTTTTTTTAAGGAAAATAAAATGTATTTATCTCTTCGTTCTCAAATACTTTTTCTTTGATATCTATATTTTCTAAAAATACAGGAAAAACTATTTTAATATTATAATTTAATTGAAAAAATACATTTTTTCCATTTTTAAATTTGTACAAATTTTTTTATGAGTAATTTTCTTATCATTTTCTAAATGAAGTATTTTTTTATTGAAATTTTATTGTAATGTTTTATTTTAACTTATACAGAACGAATGGAATTTCCTACCATCCTGACCAATTAATGTTTTTAATATCCCATTAATCCATTATGATACTATTTTCAAAGAAATTTTTTTCCATAATATTTTGTATATTTTTTTTAAATTTATTTTCACAATAAAAGGTTATTTTCCTCAAGATTTTTTTTAATGATCTTTTTATATAATTTATATTCAAAAAAGACAAGAAAAATTGGTGGAGATTATGTTTTAAAAGGTATATTATCTAATTATCCCATCACTATTCAATCCCTAGATGGTTTATTATTATGATAATGATATGTTTATAAAACCCATTTTCAAGGGTTATGCTTTGATTTAATGAAATATCAAACCCATTTTATTTTCACAGGTCATAAAATGAGGATATGAAATATATTTTATGATCTTGTTTCACATGTATGTATGGATTTAATTATCTGATGAGTGGAAACCCTCAATTTCAATGGTAATTTATTATACCTCATGAGATAATTATGGGAAACAAATCAAAGTTCTTGATCCATGAGCGTAAATAAGTTGAATTACATCATTTATTATGGGAAATAACTCAATTTTATTTATTCATTGTGGAAAAAAGATTGTTTACTTCACCCACTATAGGAAACAGGTGTTGATTCTGACTTATATGGTCTTGATAGTTAACCATGACTTATGAAATGGTTTTGGTACTTGTGATGGTGCCACACTCATTTATAAAATAACTTTATGGTTCATTATTGAGTTATGATGATTTCTCATTCTTATGATTCATTTGATTCTAAATTCTAATTTTTTACAACATTACTAATGTCTAGGATTTTGGACATATTGGGTTTGAGTGTTGTAACTTATGGTCCTGATCTTATACCCTTATGTGTATCTCATAATTTTATATGATCATTGATTGATATCTTCCTTGTTTACCCTTACTGAGCATTTTAGCTCAGCCTTTCGTATGTTTCTTTTCACTAGGTTATGAAAAATGGTTTGAAATAGGATTTTAATATGATGGGTACAAAATATTAAGGTATTTGGGGGATATGTGGAATATATTTCACAAGAAAATATAATTCTTTATCTAATATAAATATCCTCTAAACCATTATGGTACTCAGGTGTGTATTTTCAGAATCTATTTCATATTTATCTAAAAAGATTTAGTATTTTAATATAATAAGTCATGGGACTTCATAGTTGGTATCAAAGTAGGGTTTAGTAAATATATAGATATTAAGAATAGAAATAATTTTATAAAAACACTAGGGATAAGTTTAAGTATAACATAAAATCATTATGTTTTTTAATTATTATGAATTATGTAGTTTAAACCTAAGGTTTTATATAAAAAAATCCTAATTTAAACATTATATAAATTATTTTTCTTGATTGTGGGGTTTCCCACTAATATTATTATTACTAAAACTATGATTTTTAGATTTTTACAATAGAGGGGACCAAAAGGAACTGGGATAATGTTTAATATGATGGAAAATGTGTTGATTAGAAACCAGATGGGATGATGACCCGAGTGAATGATATTGTGATTATTCCTAATTAGTTATCATGAAAAATTATTAGCAAATTTCTTATTATCTAACTCTTGGACTCAACGTATAATTAAAGGATAGAGTTTTATGAGAGTCCAGGTGGTGGAGACCATGTAGGAAATAATATCCAGTATCTGATATGTCAATAATGTTGGAAAATCACTCAAGGTAATATCTCCAAGGAATGAGAATATTTTTTGAGTGTGGAAAATAAGGGCACAAAGTATATAATTTCTGAGGAAAAATGAAAAGTTTGGTTAATATAATGTATGAGAATAATGGAATATAAATGGTATCCTCAATGGTTTAATGTTTTAAATTTGGAATGTATGGGCATTTTGAAAATACTTACATAGGTTTAATTATCAAGAAGATAATTATAAAATTTTATGATTAATTATTTTACTAATGAAGATGAAGAGACTAAAAGTGACATATGAAATGTATGATTTGTTTTTATAGAATTACTTATGTTAAAAGTAAAAATTGTGACTAAATCGTGGTTGATGAATCTCAATACATGATTTATATTTTATATTGTAGGAATGAAGTATTAGGGAATAAGATGATAAATATTGGAAAATTGTTTATGAATTAAGTGGGATGATTGATGTGTTTATATAATTTGAATTCAATAATTATGTTGTAAATGTATTTTTATCAATGGTATTTTAGTTATAAGAATCATTGAATATATAATGTTTATACTGTATTAGTTTTTATTTAAATATTTTACAAAATATATTTACTAATAATGATAACCAAGAAAAATTATTTAGTGGTAAGGTGATATTTTTGAGGAATACATGAATATGGTATAGATAACACTTAATATGTTCTTAATGTTTATCTAATAACTTTTTTGGGATGAAGAGAATATTGTAATTGAAGGAGTAAATGGTATTGTATTAGTGCCTTGAAAATGTATTTTTGATTTGATGAAAAAGAAGTTCAGGTGAGAGTTTACTAAATTTTTCATGGATTTATGAAAAATATTCAACAATATGATATTTTATTTAAGGAATATGGAGGGAGATAATTCTTTGAAGAATAAATGTTTTCATTGAGGTTTTATAGTGATTCAAATTACAACCATGTTTTTGGATAATATGTGATCATGGTATTTACATGTGACATTAAAAGATACTTTATGGAGGATCAATGATAGGTTGATTTTGGAAATTTAGTGGCCTTATTTTTGTATTTTTTTTAATTTGGACATATATATTTCAGTGTATCTTTATAGTTGACTACTTAGGGAATGGATTTAGTTGAACATTGTATATTATTTTGTGAGTTAAAATTATGAAATATCATATTGGATAAACTATGCTAACCATGTTTGTTTTGGAAAAAATTTATAGGTTTATGTAATGAATTGTGTATATTATGATTCAATAAATGTGATTTAGGAGAAAAATGATTTTTCATCTACAATATCCATTTCCTGGTGTAATATATGAAGTGTAAATTGATCAAATCATGACCAAAGGATGAAAATTTTATTTTAACATGGAAATAAATAAATTATGTTAATTTTTTATAGTAATTTTAGTAGATAGTAAAATATTCCCTCGACTTTAGTAAAAGGACCTTGAAATAAAAATGTTGTTGGGAAAAAATCCCTCAAGGCATCCTATCCGTTTTTTGGGTGTGGTTATGTTTTTTGACAAAGCCTGATGACCAAAATTGAGTGTTGTTGGGGTTTTTTGAAGATAGGTTTTTAATTTGGTGTAGTTTCCTAGTGATTTCCAAATTTGTGGGCATCAAAATTGGGAATTTATCTTTGGAAATGTAAGGTTTTCTTCATAGGACTGGCCGGTGTGAGTAATGCCGAACGAAATCAGCAATGGAAGAGAAATGAAGATCTTGGGACCTGGATTGCGTACCATGTCTAGGAACGGTACATGGATATGTACTAGGAACTAGGAATGGTACATGGGAAAAATCAGCATTGGAGATCGACCACGCAGGAGAAAAGGCAGTACGTAGACCGTGTATAAAAATGGTTTATAGGAAGTTTTTTACTTCGTGGTAGTAGGAGGATCGGTATGCAGAGAAGGTTAGATCGATGATTTGGTAAAACTTGGATTAGTGGGTTTTTCAGACATCATTTCCTATATAAGAATCACTATGATCACTAATTAATAGGGAGACATAATATCATTACAAAACATATTTCTTCTTCGAGAATTCAGAGAAGTCTGTTAGAGGTTTCTGAGGGAGGGTTCCACAAAAGATAAAGTGGTTCATGTAGAAGAAATTCCCCCAAAGGTTTTTTCAGATAATTGTAACCAACATTAGACATGGTACGCAGAAGAAGAAGGCAAAGTACACATGAATTTTTCAAAGGAAATCCACAAATAGAGAATAGTTCAAGGACATAGGGTGATATGAATAGGAGGTTCATGGAGTCAGTACACAAAGTTGGTATGTGATAGAGAAGGTATAGTCTTTCCATAGATGAAGTATGGTTCACAGTAGTGGTAGCAGTACGTGGAGGAGGTTTTATGCATACCAAACTCAGTACATATTATGCTGGAGGATAAGGTGGTTTGTGATTTTTAAAAGGAAGTTTTTGAAAGCTTCAAATCATTTTGCGATAGTTTTTTTCAGTACCTAGTAGTACTTGGGAAGGTGGACTTCATCTATGAGTGAAAAAAAGAACTTCTACAGAGCATCTACCTAAAGTTGAGGAAACATGAATTAATAAAAATTAAGGGACCTACATGTCCATAAACAATGTTTGACCTATAAGTATTTAAACTACATGTGGATTCTTTTCCAAGAGTAGTGAGTGCATGAAATGGAAAATGGTGACCCTTTCCACCAGCAGTGAGCTAAAGAAAGAGGCATAGGTAGTGACCCTTGGGAATGAAGTGATTAAACCCTAAACCTTATAAATGTTGTGGGTTGGGGTATATAAGATCTATCTTGAACATTATACTCATTATTGGAAGAGAGCCTTGGTGAATTTTTCACATTGGGACATTGTCGTTGTATGCTCCTTAGACGTAGCCCAGTTAGGGTAACCAAGTAAAAATCAATGTTTCATGTTCATGATTTCATATATGTTCATATATTTCTATAGGAGTTAGATAGAATTGAGTTTTTATTAGTAACAAAACAAGATCCATAGAGGTATATTGTTTAATCTATCATACCCTGATTCACCACCCCCCCCCCCCTCAGGGTATTTGAACATGTGGACCTAACAATTGGTATTAGAGGGAATGGTTCAAAATCAGTGTTTCTATCTAAAGAGAATACGAAATATAGGTGGTAAATAATAAAGTAATTCTGATCTTCGGCGGAAATAATTTTCAACTATGGAAAAATTGAATGCCACACTACTTCCGATCTGTAGGGATGGATGTCTTTACAAAAACTACGCATGGAATATCATCTGACATCAATAGTGGTGATTTGTTAGAATCTGAAAGTATGGAATTGAATTTTCATGCTGAAGGGATCAATGATTTATGGGGAGACCTATGAAATGAAATGTATACAATGTTTATGTCCTGTAAAACATCACATTCTACGTGGGAAAAATTATTAAACAATTATGAGGGTGACACGAAAGTCTGAGAATCAAAGCTGCAGGTTCTATGGAACATGTATGAAGATCTCAGAATGGACCCCAATGAGATTTTTGATGCAATCTTAGATAGGATAAATATTATTGTGGAAGATATTAAGGGTCTTGTAGAAGTTATTGAAGATATAAATATTGTGAAACATATCTTGAGAAAACATCAATCGCGGTTCAATCTGAAAGTTATAGTGTTGGAAGACAAAGACCCTAAATAGCTGACACTGGATAACCTACACAGTACCCTTGTAGAATAATAAATGATAAAAAACGATAATGATGCAATAGAAAAGGGTATTTCTAAATATGTGGCATTCAAGGACATGATGAATCTCTCTGTTGAATATGGTCCTCATGAGGACGATATGGATGATGTCATGTCATTTCTATCCTCCAATCTACAAAAGGGAAAAGGGGTGTTCAATGGTAAAAATCCATTTTCATGCTTTAGATGCGGAATGATTGGGCATTTTGTAGAAAAGTTTCCTAAGAATTTGGATGATGAAAATGAAGAAAATGATGTAATTACCCAAAAGAAGTATTCATAAAATGATAAAGGTAGGAAGAGTACAAGGAGAAGGTTCTTAAAAAAGAAGAATATGCTTTCAAAAGATGATGGAAGTTTAGAAGAATATGATGCAGACGAGTTGGAGGACTATAAGGATCATAAAATAGATGCTTTGGTGGAAGTTGTCAGAAATTCATTACCAAGAAAATAAAGCTACAATGAAGTATAATAAATTGAAGGAAGAGTTGATCTTCAGGATGAATTAAAAGCTTCCCTTGAATAGGAAGATATTTTGAGAGCCAAAATAAAGAAATCTAAGAAATTTGTTTGTGTTTCCAAACTCTTTATGTAGTAGAAGGTAGAAGAGAATTATAAGAAGAATGAACAAATTGAAAAGTTGATTTCTTCAATTCTAGAAATCTCAGAAAAGGTGTGTGAGTACGAACACAAAATTGAACAACAGAAAATAGAAATTGATAGTTTGAATAAAACTGGAAAAGATGAAATCAAATTTATCGAAAAACTAGAATATTACGTCTTCACTCTGTGATAAACAATTGAATATCCAGAGAAACTGCTAACTCTCAGCAAGAAATTAGGAAATAAGGTCATACATGAAACATATTAGATGATATTTCAGCAGAGTGTTCCATTAGAACATAAGAAACAATCAATCTCAAATGACTAGGCTAGTATGGGGATTGATCTAAAGCAGAAAGAAGTCATGGTTCAAGTCAAACCACAAGCACCCAACCGAATATTGAATATTGATTTGGTTATGAAGAAGAATCAGAAGATTCAAAGAACCCAAGGCACAAGTAATAGTGTATCATTTATACATAGTAATGTACCTCACATAAGATGTTATTTTTGTGGAAAGATGGGTCACTCCCAAAATTTATATTCTATAAAAAAGATGTAACAAATGAAACATGAACAACAAAGGTTGTAATACATAGCTCAAAATTTCAAGACATCATATGATGGTCTTTGTTTCAATATTAAAGGATTTGGACATATGGAATGATATTTCACATCAATAATGAAGGGGATTGTGATGAGTCAGACTGAATTTGTTCATAAGAAGTAGCTAAATGTATCATCAAGAGAGATGGAAATTCAAAATCAATTTAAAGCTCTCAAAGTTGAAGTTGGTCCATAATATTCTAAGGAAGATCAACCTTTTCATTCCATTTTAGGTATGAAGTCAAATACTTGGGTCAAAAATAAAAGGTTCAAGCATTCTGTGGTTACAGAAATTGCATTCAAAGCATCAGATCGCACTGGGATATGGATCCTTGACAGTGGATGCACTTCCCATATGACGGTAAATAAGGATCAAGTGTCCTGAATCGGGTATGATAAGGAAGGTATGGTAATATTTTGTAATGATGATGGCTTGAAAATTTTTGGTTCAGAAAAATCCAGGTTTGGAGGAAAAGACAAGACATGAGTAGATGTCTTGGTTGTTGAGGGGCTTAGTCACAACTTGCTTCGTCTCAGTCAATTCTATGACCCAGGGAATGCCTTAAGTTTTTCCAATAAATTATGTATCATCAAAGAAAATGATGGTTCTATTGTGTTTCAAGGAAAGTGTACGAAATGAAATCTATACCTCGTGAGCGGAGAAGAATATATGTGCTTTCTGTCCAAACATGAATAAAAAAAGTTATATCATAAGCGTCTTTGCCACATAATCCAAGGATCCTTGGATGATATGGTGAAATATGATGCAACTCGAAATCTACCAAGATTATCATGTGATTATATGCTAATGTGTGATACATTCCAACAAGGTAAGATCATTCGAAAGACATATAAGACAAAATAGAAAAAGTAAACAAGATTGCTTGAGTCGGTGCATATTGATGTTTGTGGGACAATTTCACCATGGTTTATTTAAATTAGGAGATATAATGTTCTATTCATTTGTAACTACAACAGCATGGAAGGGGTTTCAATAATCACCCACAAATCTGATTTGTTCAGTTTCATTACAAGATATCGATAGGAATATGAAAATCTGCTTGCTCAGAAAATCCGACAATTTGATCAAATAATGGAACAGAGTTCACAAATATAAAAATTGAGGATTATCTCGAAAAATATGGGATAAGGCATCATGTTTCAGTAGTAAGAACACCACAGCAGAAATGAGTAGTTGAGAGAATAAATCAGATTGACAACAACATGTCTATAACAATGCTTCTTGAGATATCCATTCTGGAGAAATTTTGGTAAGAAGTAGTGATGATAGCAGTATATACTTCAAATTGAGATTTACTTTGTTCAAAGGAGGAGAACACTCCATATGAGTTGTGGTATGTAAACAATTTATCATTGAAGTACATTCTAATATTTTGAAGTGAATTTTTAATTATCAACAAGGAGAAACATAGGAAATTTGAATCCAGTGGGGATAAAGGGATATTTCATGGCTACTCAAAGAAAAGAAAAGTGTATAAAAGCTTCAATAAGAAGCTGGGAAAGATAGTTGAAAGACATGTTGTGACTATATTAGAAAATGAACATAGTCTTCAACAAACACATGATCAGACTCAATAGGATAGTGATGAAGAGGTGAGTAGATTGGAATATGCTCTAACTCTAGAAGATGATTTAGAAGAAGAATCAAATGATTAAAATAAATCGGTGTTTATCCAGAGACCAGTGAGAAAAGATGAAATTGACAGGAAAAACATAATTGGTGGTCAAATAGCACCAGTGCAGACAAGGAGGATGAAGACTCTACAACAAGAATCATACTTATCATAGGTGGAACCTAAATGTTTTGATGAAGCAGTTAGGGATGATAATTGGGTTCAAGCCATGAATGAAGATCTTGACCAAATTGAAAATAATCAAACATGAGAGATTGTTTCAGGACCAGCAGACAATAATGTAATAGGGGGAAAATATGTTTTTCATAACAAAATGAATGAATATGGTGTTGTGATTTGAAACAAAGAATGACTTGTGTGAAAAGGGTACTCCCACATAGAGGGTATCAATGTAGATGAAAAATTTTCACCTATTTAAAGGTTGGGGAAAATCATATTATTCTTGTCCATACCAGTTCAAAGATAGTTTACTTTTTTTCAAATGGATGTCAAGTCGACATTTCATAATGGAGTTCTAAAATAAGAAGTTTACATTGAGAAACCAGATGTTTTTCACATCAACAAAGATGAGAACAATGTTTTTCACCTAAAGAAGCCTTTATATGTATTGAAGAAAGCACTAAGAGCATGGTATTCAAGGCATGATCAATTTCTAAAGAATCTCAGTTTACAACATGGTCGAGTTGATTACAATTTGTATTTCAACAATGAAATTAGTCAAAGGATGATGGTTCAAGTTTATGTTGATGACATAATCTTTGGTTGATCAGATGAATCTCAATGCAGATAGTTTTCATAATATATGAAAAGCGAGTTCGAAATGTTGATGATTGGTGAGCTGACAATTTTCCTTGGATTATAGGAGACACAAGGAAGAAATGGCACATTTATTTTTCAATAAAAATATTCCAAGGAGGTTTTGAGAAGGCTTTTAATGGATAATTTAAAGGATATGATTAATCTGGTTTCTACCCAGCTAAATCTATCACGAGATGGTGAATACAAGGCAGTTAATACTACAAAATATAGGCAAATAATTGGAATTATGTTGTACCTGACTACAACAAGGCCTGATATTGTATTTTCCATATGCCATGTAGCAAGGCATCAAAGATATACCAAGGAGAGACACATAATTTCAGTAAACAAATTCTTTGATATATTAAGGGAACAGTGGATATTTTCCTAATGTATAATGAAAAATATCAACCAGAGTTATTGGGATATATAGATGAGGATTAGGCTTGTGTAGCAGATGATAGGAAATCAGCATCAGGAGGTGCCTTTTATCTTGGAGGGTTGAGTATTTCTTGGTTAAGTAAAAAACAAGATAGAATTTTATTGTGAACTACAGAAGCTGAATAAATTGTGGCTACTCAATCTTGTATGCAACTATTGTGGATGAATCAGTAACTTGAAGATATGGTAATTAAATTGAAATCTCTAATCAGAATCCGTTGTGATAGTTCAAGTGATATAAATCATATCAAAAATCTATTCTATTACTCAAGGAAAAAGTTCATCGAAACCAAATATCATTTTATCAAGGAGAAGTTGGATCAAGGGCTTGTGATGTTGGTGTATGTGCCTATGAAACAATAGGTTGTGGACATTCTAACAAAGGCCTTACCCAATGAAGCATTGTATAGTCATTGACTGGATCTCAGATTCAAGTAGACTTCCCACACTTGAAAAATTGTGGATGTGGGACCCCCTCTTCCCAAGGTATGATATGTATTTCCCTATCGTACAAATTTTTGTTCTTTAAACTTTTGCAGACAACCTTGAAGTTCCCTTTAGGTTCGCTGACAGAGTGGGAGAATGGGTGACTATTCTAAGGGGAGAAAGTGAATGGGGAAAAGTTTTTAAGTGGCTCAGTGAGATAGGGAGAGTTAAACAGAGTTAAAGATGTTTGGGGGAGTTATAATATAGGTGGAGCATGAAATATGATAATTCTAGAAGTGGTTGATCCAAGATTACATGTCACGACATCTGACATTTGTGATGAAATCATGTGATTGGTTTCAAGGGTTAGTGTTTGAAATGAATTTATTCATTGATAAACATTTCATTATACTAGTGTTTCTCATGTCGATCATGGATCATGTGGGCTTAGAGTGTGTGTTGAGTAAATCCTTGATTTTTATCTTAATCGTAAGAAGTGAATGGTGGTTGAATAAGGAAGGAGTCTTAATGAGGTATCAAAATGCATAGAATTATTATGAGAAGAGTTGTAAACAAACACAAATGGGGATATTGTTGGGAAAAAATCTCTCAAGGTGTCCCCTTGATTTTTTTAGGTGTTGTGGTGTTTGTTAACAAATCCAGATGACCGAAAATGAGTGTAGTTGGTGTTTGTCGAAGATATGTTTTTAAGGTGGAATAGTTTCCTAGTGTTTACCAAAGTATTGGGGCTAAAAATCAAAAATTTATGTTTGGATATGTAAGGTTTTCTATATAGTATTGGTTAGTGTGAATAATGGAGAAATAAATTGGAAAGGGAAGAGAAATGTGGATACTGGGACATGGATCATGTACCATGTCTGGGAAGGGTATGTGGTCGCATACTAAGCACCGAGAACGGTACATGGGAATGGTCATAATTTGAGATCGACTACATAGGAGAAAAGGAAGTATGTGGACCACGCATGAGAAATGGTTTAATGGAAGGTTTGTGGTTCGTTGTAGTAGGAGGATCGATTTAAGGAGAATTTTGGATAGAAGATTTGGTAAATCATGGATTAGCGGGTTTTGCGGATATCTTTGCCTATATAGGAATCAATAATCCCAATGATTAGGAAGGATACAGAATATCATTAGAGAACATACTTTTACTCAAGGAATTATGAGATGTCTGAGGATGTTTGTGAGGGAGGATTATGCGAAAGATAAAGTAGTTCGCGTGCAAGAAATTACACCGAAAGTTTTTGCAGAGAACTATAACCTGTATAGGACATGGTACGCAGAGGAAGAAGGCAAGGTATGCAAGAATTTTAAGAAGGCATCCCATGAAAATATAATAGTTCATGGACATTGGGTGATTCTTATAGGACGTTTGCAGAATCGTTAGGTTGAGGTAGTACATGATATCGAAGAAGGAGGCAGTCTGTGGATGACGGATGGTTTGCATAAACGGTAGTAGTATGTGAAGGAGGTTTTCCATATACCAAACCCGGTACACAGTACATAGGAGGAGCATGTGGTTTTCAATTTTCACAAGGATGTTTCTGAAAGCCTCAAATCAGTTTGCAAAATTATTTTCTGGTACCAAACAGTACTCAGGAAGGTGTACTTCATCTATGGGTGAAAAAGGATCTTCAACGGAGCATCTACCTAAAGTTGAGGATGTAAGAATTCATGAAAATGAAGGTTCCTACTTGTCCATAAACTATGTTTGATGTACATGTCAATAAAAAATGTTTGGATTATTTCCAAGAGTAGTGAGAGCCGGAAGGGGAAGATGATGACCCTTTCCACTAGTAGTGATCCAGAGAAAGAGTCATAGGGAGTTACCCTTGGGAATGCACTGATCAGACCCTAATCATTATAAAGGCAGTGAGACATGGTATATAAGATCAAGGCTGAACATTATACTAATTATTGGAAGCAAGCCTTAGTGAATTTGGTACAATTACACATCATCATTGTATTCTCCTTTTATGTATCCCAGTTAGGGTAAACCAAGTAAAAATTTATGTGTCTTGTAAATTATTTCATATCTTTTCATATATTCCTATGGGAGTTAGAGATAATTGAGATTTTACTAACAATGAAATAAAATCCAAAGGAGTAGAATTTTTAATCTGTCATACCCAGATTCACCCCCCCCCCCCCTCAAGGTATTCAACCTCATGGAACTGACAAATCTCAACCATTTACTTTCGTTTTTGAGAAATAAATGGTCTTTTAAATCATCAAGGATTTATGGATTTAAGTTGGTTAACTTTCCCTCGAACATTTTGTATATCTCTCTATATTTGTCCTTTGGATTTATTTTTCTCCTACATGTCCATATTTTAACTTTTCACCAATGTTATACATATATGGGGACCTAATTTTATGTAATTTAGGTAACTATTATATTTATCACATTCCCTTTTTAACTAAAGTTATATTATTATTTTGTATGATGTGGATTTAAACAATGTAATTATCAAATATAAGACCTTTGGAAACTGAGAGAAATTGAGATTGATTAATTTATTTGTTGGGGTAAAATGTAACTCCCATATATATTTAGAATAGATTTCTCTTTAAATAATTTTAATTATTAAATAGATTGTGTTTCATGAAACACAAAGTTTAAATGAACGATGATACTCTATTTAAATATTATTATGTGAAAGTTATCGGCTACTCATGGGATTAGAAGGTATGAATACTAATAAATATATTTTTGAAAAAATATATGTTCTACACATGTACAAAATTAAATCTTTTTTTATAAAACGATTGTAATTGAAAATAAAAATTATTTGAATATAAAAGTGAAGTTTTATTTGAAAAACTATTTTTAATACATGAAATGTATTATGATATTGATAAATTAAATTAATAGATATTGGTGAATTTTTTTAACTATATTTATATATTATATATTCAATAAAAATTTTAATTTATTTAATATTTTTTTAAGCATGGGATAAGAATATTCCATGTTTTATGCATAGAAACTATCATTATTACTTATTTTAAAATTAAATTTTTCTAATTATAGGTTTTGAATTTGATAAAATTGATTATATATTTATAATAAAGAGGTTTAAAAGTTTAGAGTAGTCTCTTTTTATCTATGTTCAATATTAATACTAACCATGGTAAATTTTATCCCAATAGTAAAGGATAAATTGGGTTAATCAAGGTTAAAACTAAGTCACAAGTCTATCACTATTCTTCCTAATTCATATTGTATTAAGGTAATTAGAACCTTATCACATTAGGCTATAATTTTATATGTTTAATGTAAATTTTCCATAAAAATGACTAATATATTATTTAAATCAAATAATGTTACAAAATGTCACTCTCTTAGTTTTAAATATATACTATGTATCCAAATAAAGAAAAAAATTATTTATGAATGAATAAAAAATGTATATTTTAAGAATAATAAACTTATTTTAATTAATTTACTTCATTTATGATATTTATTAATTAAAAAATTTCCTCAAATGGTTATACAACACCAAAAAAGTATTTATTAAATTAATAAAAAAAATAAAACAAATGATAATTAAAATATTAAAAGTGATATAATTTGTCTAGTTTAATGTGATCCAAAAAATTTGTTGATGAATATGAATTATTAGTGTTTCTTTGAAAAAATATTTTAAAATTTCAACTTTTTATTTATATCATTTAATTAAAATTAAATAAATAATGTCAAAATGGAAATTAATAATATTTTGTAAAAATAGTATTTTAATAAATGATTTAAAAATAAATAAAATCTCAAAATAGGATAAAGAAGATAATATAAGGTCCAAAATCTCATCCCTATGTTATGTGTGATCCAATTATCACCTTATATGTAAAATTATAACACATTAAGGGTGAAAATGATGTTACTGTGGTCATGGTTAAAATTAGTTAACCAAGTGGTTAATCAAAAATATAATGTTTACAATGACACCAAAACTAACCCAAAATTTATATTATGATGGTATTAAAATCATAAAATATCTTATATTCTCATAATTGGGCTTTTTGAGGTATTTTTTGTAAGATAATGACTTTATTATAATTTATACATTTTGGAAATTCCAAAAGTGTCCCTCCCCTCAATTACAAAAAGGCACCTCCTTCCTCACTTATTTACGCCATTTTGAGCAATATATATTGTAAATACACCAAAAAATACCTTATAAACATCCATAAACATGTTAAATATATTATGTTATTCACAAAATATCATATCTGTTATCCTTAAGTGGGTATCTAAATGAGTTATTTCAAAGAGGATACAGTCACCTTAACCGATCACATTCCTTTTAATTCTTATTTTATATACTAAAAATATATGGTATATATCATAAAATAATAAATTCAATTTCATAAATATACTAAAATTTTATTCTGATTATTAAACCACAATTTTCCACCATCTTTCCATCAAATGGGATGTGAAAGTATCTCCCACGCATACATATAGCTTAATTTCTCCATGTAGTGATACAATTCCTTTTTCATTCCCATATTTTATGAATGGTTGTTGTGATGGATTTAATATTTTTATATGATACATATAAAATAATTATACTTATATAATTATAATATAATATCTATCATCTTACCTTCTAATTTTTTGGGAAAAAACAACATCACTCGTGTGTATATGTGGACTGCCACCTACACAAAGTGATGTGATTCTTTTTTAATTTATGCTTTAATTGGATGGTAATACAGATAGATTTAATGAATATATATAATATATATTATATAATAATTATTCTATAAATGTGATTTTTTATTACCATTATTCATTTCCATCCATCAAAAATATGAAAACATCATTCATGCAAATGTATGGGAGACCGTCTCCTTGAAGGGTGTAATTAAAATTTTTATATCTACTTTTAAAAATGAATATAAACATGTATATAATGAATATGTATTAAATTTATTTAATGATTAAAATTTTGGAGATTATAAAACCAAGATAAAATCACAAGAACTAAAACTACTAAACCACAACATACATGAAAAATGAAGCAGATATCAAAAGGAATATTGATTTTAATAAAGAATTGTTAATAAATTGTTGTTAAAAGGTTATAAGTAAATATTATTTGGTATGATATATATTATTGTGGTTATTTAATAGATTTATTGTAAATATTTGTTTATTTTATAGTATTTTCCAATATGTATGATAGAAGTCAGGCAAAAGCTAATGAAATTTCATCACACTATTATTTGTGTGGGACAAATTCCTTATAAACCATTTTTTTATTTTGTGTAATGTATATATAATGAAAATAAATATATCTTATGATTGTTCTCATGAAATTTATGGGTATTTTCATAACTATATAATTTTATTTATTTAATCGGGATTATGGATCAAATGTTACCAAGAAGAACCCAATTTATGTTTCATTCCTATTTTAATAGCGGTTATTTATAAAAGAATTTCCATTGGGAAAATTATACAATACATATTTAATGAAACCATTTCATTTTGCACTCCACTAGTTTCTTCTTGAGAATATATATTTTCCATTCATTTTCCTCTCTTTAATTATTTATGAAATGATAAAGGTTTTTCAAGTAAAATTGAATTTATTTCTCTCTACAGTATAAAATCCTTTTTTTCTATATAAATATTTTCTAAAAACATTTTCAAGTATAATTTCAATATTATAATATTATTATTTTGATACATTTTCACCCTTGGTTGAATTTTTACAAAACAATTACCATGAATCTTATTTTTTTTTAAATGAGGTACTTTTCGAAAAACAATATGAAGGGATTGTTTTATTTAAAATTATATGGAATAAATAGAATTTCCTTTCATCATGATTTCACAATGTATATAAGATTATTTTAATTTTTTCCAAAATTACTTTCAATTAAAATTTCTTCATTAATATTTTGAAAATATATAGTTTTTGAAAGTTTATTTTCAAATGAAATGGGCATTTTACTCATGAATTATTTTAATTATATTTTAATATTGTTGTTATTCATCATTGAAAATGACCTTTGGTGATTCTTATGTTTTACTAGGGATATTGTACAATGATACCATCAATGTTATTTCACTAAATAGTATGTGTTTATGATGATGATATGTTTATAAAACCCATTTCCATGGGTTATTCTATGATTCAATGAAATATGGAATCTTTTTTCTTTACACATGTTATGATATGATGTTATAATGGATTTTTTATGATCTTATGGAACACATATTTATGTTTATCATTATATGACTAGTGGGACCTATAAATCTCACCAATGAATTTTTTAATGTATTATATATCATTATATAGTTATGGGAAACATGTCCAAGTGCTTGATCCATTATGGGAGAAAAATCAATGTGCTTGATCTATTATGGGAATCAAGTCAAAGTCCTTGATTTTTTAAGGAGAAAAACTTAATTTACTTAATCCATTTTAGGAAAAAAAATTGGTTCATGGTCTTATTATATTGATTATTAAACTTGACACATGAAATAGTCTTTATAATTATTGTATTTCCTAAAAATTCATGAAAATAACATATAGTTAATCATAGAGTTATGATAGTTTCTCATTCTTATGAATCATTTATTTTCCAATGATAATGTTTTGTATCATAAATCATGTTTATGAATTTAGAAATATTATTTTTAAATGTGGTATGTTTTGGTCATGATATCATACAATTATACTTATATTATACATTCATATGATCATCGGTTGATATTTACTACATTTACCTTAACCGAGTATCTAAATTTTTCCTTTAACGAGGTTTATAGAAAAGATTTTCAAATTGGGGTTTTCAATGAACATAAATAAATTGGAAGGTATTTTGAGAGATTTTGAATATATTTAACGAGATAAGAATATTTTTTACCTAGTCTATAAAGAAACTAATCCTTTATGGTATGTGAATGTGATATTTTTAAATATATAAGAATCAATGGGCCATTATAGACATGGTGTATCAAAGGAAGAAGAGAGTTGGGTAGAGCTAGATGAAATGGACTTCCTAATGCACCTTACACCCTAAAACACAATATGGTTGAATAGTAAATTACCATTGTATGTAGAATTAAAAACCATGGTGGGGACCTTTCATAGTGCAATCCCATGAGTTTTAGGTAATGCGGACATTGTAGCCACCATATGTAGTGAGATATTGGGATTCACAACATATCCCACCCCAGGGATTTCCCCAAGGGACACCCACTATAGATTTACCCTCATGGGTGGTGATGTAGGCCTCACTAAATGTCTATTCTACAGTGTGGTCTCCTTAGATGCATCCTAGGTAGTCCTTATATGATAGTGTTAACTCCAAAACACTCATCCCCTCTGCATCAAATAACACCTCAGGTTATGTTATTCTCTTCCTAAACTAGGAAAAATCCACACTATGGTGTGGACCCTGGGTTATGATGCAACCTACACATAGGGAGGTCGAGGTCCCAACCCTGATCTCCCACCCTCTATAGTGTGGCTTTCTAAGGATGTATCATAAGGTTTCCCCCATAAGAATACCCCCATGAAACATCACCCAGTCTATGTTTTTTGACCACCCTCGCCTCAAACCATTATGACATAATCCTTATGCATAAATCTTAAAAGATTCTATCACCTAAAATTTTAGCAGCATGGTCACACTATCATTTTTCCACCATTCACCTGATCACCCGATCACCATCTATCCATCATACCTTATGTTATCACAATATTAACATGTTTAATCTGAATCTTGATTCATGAAATGATCTCTGATCCAAATCAAAAATTAAAACATCCAAAAAAAATTAATGACCCAAAATTCTTTGGTGAGTTACAAACTCCCCACCATAACACTTCTAATCCATTATAGGCCAATTTTTTCTTAGAACCATATTTCCAAAAATATCATATTCAAGAATTCTTCCTATACTAACCACATTATTCTCTTAGACATCGAACAT
Organism: Viscum album; assembly: GCA_963277665.1. Lineage (NCBI taxonomy): Eukaryota > Viridiplantae > Streptophyta > Magnoliopsida > Santalales > Viscaceae > Viscum > Viscum album. Next base: position 1,012,431,891 of record OY728127.1, on the reverse strand, counting down.
GCTTTCATTGGACTACTCAAAAATCCAAGTCACACTATTCACTAAATACCAAGATACCTTCTCATCAACAGAACCAACACTAAGATGATGCTTAAATACATACATTTCTCAAGTCTCTATGGTGGATTTAACCAATTAATCTCTCTTCTCATGGTTCTCCCTACCATAAGGATCTTCACATGAAGGTCGGTTCAAATCAATGGTTCTTCCCACCATAGTAATCACTTACTGAGACACTATTCTAGGGATATTAGGACCTATTAAATATGGTTTCTAGCTCACTACCTCTTATTTTCTATAGGGACACTAGTTAGATTACCTCTAGATAACTTTTCAAGAAACACTTGTCCTCACCATCCAATGAACTATCAACTTACAAGAACATGATTCCGTAACTCATGGATAAATAATGAGATCATATAATACACATAATAAATTATGAAATTGAAACTCTATGTACTTTAATTTTCATGTTATTATCCACCCACACCAGCCATTGTACTCTAACTCCTACCATCAGTGAAACTATAATGTAAAACATCCTTATACCACACCAACGCAACCTCAATCACAATGCTAAAGCACTGAATAAACATAAAAACACATCCAAATTCCATGATAGGTATTTATTAAGGATCAAAAAATCTATATATTTTACACCACATAGGCATTTTGGTTCCACCTCAACCATCCACCATCATGTCTCACTATATCCATGACCCTTTTAATGAAAGGGCCATCACACTATGACCGATACAGTTTTTCCTGCATCATAATCCCCATATTGAACCAAAAAATAAAATTTTCAAAGATTACCATCTATATATTATCAATCATAATGAGAGAATATGGTTATACTACTCATACCTGAGAACCAGCAAAAAACACTATCATCTCCCATTCCAATATCACTAATAAAGTAACACTCAATGGCCAATGGTGCACTCCCCCTATATATCATTCCATACACCACTCCTCGAGTGTTGACTATAATAGGTCCTAATATCTTACCTCTTAAAAAACTTTATTCATGTAAAACACGCAGGTTGTTATACCATGATACCCTAATCCATTTTTTATGTCCCCTCCCACCATCAAGGGACATCTATCATCTTAATGACCCCCATGTAACCATTCCCACTGTCACCTCACCACCACTACAATCATATCACTACTCAAGTGTATCAATATCCTAAACAATTATCAATAGAGCAGCACATGGCTAGATCGCTGATCTGCAACCCAATTCGGAACTACATGTAACCAACATGCACATACCCTCACACACATATAATTTTCCCCAAAAATACATTGAAACACACACTCTCCTCCTCATGGTATAAATATCACCTAAAAACCTTCTCACCATTTCTTACATGTTATATACTGTGACCTCAACTTAACCCTATAGTTATACGCTCTAATAAAACCTAGTCCCAAAACTATAATCATGAACACTTGAGTCGCGTCTCATTAAACCTAGAATCATGAACCTAACCAACTTACCATTCTCATCACACAAGTAAATTATAACCAATATATTAATGAATCTTGATAATTCTAATGTTATCTCCATGATCAACCAACATAAGTGTGTTATTCCCTAATCCATATTCATCTACCCACACTCCCACTATGCCACCCAAAAGTACATCTAAAAATGGAGCTATGAAAATAATTAACCATGAACTCAAAACCCAATCGGGATACTATATGTAATTAGGGTGCATCACATCCTGAATCCCAAAGAATTAACATGAGTTTTATCAACCTCTTGGTTTGACTAGGTAGAATTCCACCATGAAAATATATGGGAGAACATTGTATCTATTTTTGTCAGCACTTTATGTAATCAAGTGTTGTTTCAACAAGGAAACACATTATTGTCCTCAGATTATACCTCAAGTATTAAATGCTTTTAACAACCCACTAAGTATCACCATACACCCCCTTATGAATGGTTAATATATTCTTAACTCGAGAACTCCGGATCCAGGATCCACATAACCTATCATTAGTGAAAATATCATAATTCCAATGAGAATAATTCCACCAACATGTTATATGTTAAATTTTTATATAAGTTGTTATTGACCCTGTAAACAAGTGAACTAAAATCTCTAAAAATAAACCTCACAAAATGATGTGTATTTAATTTTAATCATATGTACTAAATATGATGCATGCACAAAGGAATTTTCCAATTGTCTAAAAGACAAAAAATATATTAATAACCTCTAATAATGCATTAAATTTTATAATAATCTCAATAATAATACTAAAAAATAAAGAACAAATATCTTAAACACATTAAATAGGACTTCACAATAGAAAAGTATTCATGATGCTCCAGTTTGAAGTCCCTCATAGGAATCAACACATTTATAGGCCACATATCAACCACATTCCTAGATAGTAAGACAAAAACGGATGTTATGATTCCACTTGTAACTCCACAACTTATAACACATGTCTGAGCCATAGGTATAGTGGCCTCAAGTGAGCCTCCTCATATACTAGAGGTTTTCTAAGAGTGTTTAGGGATTAATACATACAATGGGGAGACTGTGACCTTGAATTAGAGTCAAACACAAAATAGAAATAACCAAACAGTATCCTTGGAAATCATCATAGTAAAAATATATAAATTTTAAAAACACTCTATATTAAATTTAAATAATTATAAATAAAAAAGATCATGCATTAGACTGATCACCAACTAGGATGATCAAATACCCAGAAATAAAAAAAATACATCCATTATCCCAACAACCATCTTCCAGACTCCACATCCATGTCTCTGCAAACCCATTGAGCTTCTATGAAATGATCCACTACAATTAATGTGATCAATGTGCAATGTGTGAGAATATCACTTAGTAGGGTCTGACCATGAACCCTTATTATACACCATCATATGAATTTTTATGCATGAGGATAGTAAATTACCAAAAATAAATATGATCTTTGAGTCCTTTTGTGATAACTAGTCTACCACGACAATAGAAATGGAATACATGTTCTATCTAAGACACAATTTTATATACCATACATGGTTTAGATCCATGTTGGAATTTCATTATATCCTTTTTCTATATATTATAGTTCTTTCACACTGAGTCAATGTAGATAATCATTCAATAACATGACCCACTACCCAATCAGATTGTGTGTGGTCCTTTGTCCAAAACCTGACATGCTACATCATCACTGAAGTTAGGGTCCATTATCCATGTCTTGAGTGACATAGTTATATATCCTCTTACTCAATTATGTGCATTATCTTGATGTAATCTGGTTCATGTCAAGTTTTCTTATCAATACTATATTATAACAACTATATTTTTAAATTATGAATATCATATTTGATAGCATGTATGACAGGAAACTCCAATCATATAATGGAGAACAATATCCCAATGAATTATAACATATTTACTATATAAAAAAATCAATCTATGATATAGTTTTAAATGCATTCATCACTATGTTATATTTCATTACATGCAATAACGACTTTCATCGAAAGCTTCTGTTACTTATAAGACCATGTTTTACCAAAAACTATTAAAATTATTATTTAAAATGAAAAATATCTTACAGCTCTTAAGTTGGTGATTATGAATAAGATAACCTAACTTATGAAAATTAATAGTTGAATTAATTGGTTACCAAATTATTAGAAACAAATATAAAGACCAAGTGAATATAGAAGAAATGTTTTAATAAAAAACTATTTTTATATGTCGAAGGCCTACAATACAAATAAAATAAATTAATTAATATTTATGGGAGATATTAATAAAATTTATATATTTTATACTTAATAAATTTTTTTTAAAATTAATCAAATAGAGTTTTTAATCATAAGATAAGAACAAATAAAATTTTATGCATATAAATCTATATTTTTCTAAAGGTAGTTTTCCCATCTTTTAATAGAACACTGGTTTTTAAAATAATAATTGAAAATTATATAAACATTACATTAAAAAATATAAATAATTTATGAAATCAAATTGTAAAAATTATCTTTGGGTGAATTTTTGATATGTTTCTGAGAGGTTATATTTTTTTAATGAATGCAAAAAAATACTAAATTTTAAGTCAAAACTAACTTTTCATATAAATAATTTATAATGATAAATTATATTTTAAATTAATTTTAAAGTTAAATTATTTAAAATATACATTTATTAAATTTAATTTCTGTTTATTTATTTATATTTATATATTATTTATGAAATTCCTTCTTTGTTATTGATTATGTGGAATATGTTCTCTATTATTTATCTATCCCTGTTGATTATGCTTAATGATTCAATATTGATTCTGTTGTACTTAACCATTACATAGATTTGAGATCACCTGTATTTTCTATCATATCCCCTAGATTCCATGAAGTGTACTAAGAAATATATGAAATGTTATTCTAGATTGAATAAAGTTAATCTCATAAAAAAAATTATTGTAATTTGTGTATTCAATTTCAATACAATAGTCATGTATGTATATTTTTTACCAAAACTACTATACTCATAAGTACATTAGGATGTGATTTACTTTTATCTTATGAAAATATAATTGTAGTAAGTACCGACTCCAGGCTCGTAGGGTCAGGGTCACTACAGTTGGTATTAGAGAGATTTTAGTAGCAACTATGGAAACTAGATTTAGGGAAACATAGATTATGGAATGGAACCCTGTTCTATAATTTGAGGATATGTATATAAGAAAAACCTATAGTTTTGGTAAGATATAGATTACTTGGTTCTTACATGAAATACATCCCTATCTAGATTCTATAAGTGGGAATGTTTCTAGCACCAACTACCAAGGGGTAATTGCATTGAAAAAGGAGAATCGAGCTTGACTCGAGCATAACCTGGTACATGATAATAGGTTGTATTACACACCTATTTTGACACTCCCATGTGATATTTATTATAAAATTAACATTTTATTTACAAACCATTATGAATGATTTGAATGAAAGACTATGTTGAAACCCTAGACCAAGGAAGGACCTGTGTTGAAATAAAACAGATGTTGCAATTTTGTATAAGTATTTTACCAATAGTATTTTGGTGATAAGAAATATGAAACATCTAAGTAGGGTCTCACCAAGAACCCCTAATGTACACCATCATATTAATATGTATGCATCATGATAGTAAATGACATAAAATAAATATGATCTTTGAGTCTTTGGGTGATAACTAGTTGACCACGAAACTTGACATAGAACATATGTGATATCCAAGACACCATAGTTTCTTAGAATACAGGGTTTGGAGACATGTTGGAATTGAATCGTATCCTTTTTCTATATTTTACTATTTTTTTCCAATGACTCGAGGTAGATAGTCATCAAATAACATGACCCACTACCAAAATATATATGGTATGGTCCTGCATTAAAATACTAACCTTTTAACTCATTATTGAAGTTAGGGTCCATTATCCATCTTGAGTGATATCACATAATATCCTCTTACCCAATGATGTAAATTATCTTGACCCAATCTGACTCATTTCAATGTCCTTTATAAAGACAAATTATAACAACCCAAAATATTAAAATATGAATATCATATTCAATAGCATGTATGGTAGGAAATTCAAAGCATATATTGGAATATAATATCCAAATAAATTATAATATATTTACTATTTAAAATAAATTCAATCTATAATATAGTTTAAAATTAATGCATCACTTTGTTATCTTGTGTTACACAAAATAACGACTTTCTTTGAAAGATTTTGTTACACGTAAGACTGAGTTTTACTAAATACTATTAATATTATTATTTAAAATTAAAATTAGCCCATATATGTTGAGTTCATGATTATGAATAAAATAACCTAACTTATGAAAATATATGGTTGAATTTGTTGGTTACTGATTAATTATAAATAATTATAAAAACCAATTAAATATAAAGGAAATTTTTTTATAAAAAACTATTTTTATTTGTCAAAGGCTTATAATCCAAATAATATAAATTAATTAATATTAATGGGAGATTTTAATGAAATTTATATATTATATAATAAATAAAAACTTTAAAAATTAATCCAATTTATTTTTCATGCACAAGATAAGAAAAAATCCAATTTTATACATTAAAAAGATATAGTTTTTTAAAGGGATATTTTTGGACTTTTAATGGAACACTTGTTATAAACTAAAGATTTATGATTTTATAAATTATATTTTAAAAAATAAAATAAATTTATGAAATCTTATTTTTTTTAAAAAAATATTTGGCTGATTTTTTGATATTTTTCTAAGAAGTTTCATTTTTTGATTAATAGTGAAAAATACTGGATTTTAATTGAAAATTGACTTTTAATCTAAATAATTTGTAATGTTAAATTATATTTTAAATTTATTTTAAAGTTAAATTATTTAATGTATTCACATATTAATCAAATTTATCTGGTTATAATCAATTTCATTGTGTATTTTTATATAAAAAAATTTCAAATTATTGGACATTTTCACGGTAAAACCCCGCTTTTTCAACATGACTATAAGATAAATTCTAAATTAAATTATGCCACATATGTCAGTTTAATTTAAAAAATTGGATTCCATATTTGGAATCTGATTAATTTATAATTTCTAGTCAGGTAAATTTAAATTTTTTTACTATTTTGATTATAGTAAGTAGTTAATATTAATCACAACGATTAAGGTAAATTGAGTTTACTTAGTAGTTAATATTAAAATATAACGTGTGAAAATGACCCAAAACATGTAGAAAAACAATTTGAAATAAATATATAATAAAATACCCATATTTTATCTAAAATGGGACATTATTTGAGGCATATTGTGTAAGGGATAATTCTCACTAGTGTCTCATATTTGGAGTTTTCATGAATTTCCCTCCTCCTCCACTATAAAAGGGAGACCACTCCCCTAAATTATTCCCACCTATAAAGCTATTCATATTATCCAACCCAGCCAAATTAATATAAAAAATTCCATACCATAGTCCTGGAAGTATTTATGTTTTCATAAATCCATCCAAGGAAGGCCTTTGTGGAAAACCAATAATAGTTATCTGAAGAAGATGTCATGTTCATCGACATGAATTTTTATATATTTCTTTCTACACCCCCATTTAATTATGCTTATACCATTATTATATAATAAAATAAAAATAATAAATATTCTTATATTTAATTCTATTGAACTTATGACCTACCCTCATACACATTTTCATAAAGTGGTTTACAGAATCATCATTCCTGTGTGTGACGTACTACCTCCTCGCGAACCGATGTCATTCATTTTTTCATTACCACATTCCATGTTGGTAATAATAATGGAAATATTTTTTGTATATTATAATTATGATAATTATGATTTCTTTATGATTCCTTAATTATTATATAACTCATACCATCATACATTTCATTTTGTGGGAATTAGATGACATAGTTCATGTGTACGGCGGACTACTACCTCACAAAGCGATGTGATTCGTTCAAGATTTAGATGGAATGTATTACAAATTATTTTAATAAAAAAATGAGAAAAATATGAAATAAATATTGAACTGAAATTATAAATATAAATATATATATATATATAATTTAATTTACTTTCTATCAATAAGATTAGAATATCGAAACAACAACCATGCGTACGTACGGCCTACTGTCTCCATAAATGGTGTATTTCACTTACTATAAATAAATTTTATAGATTAATATAAATCGATATATAATTAATATATATTATATTTAAACCATGCTTAAATGTTTTGAGATTATTAAATCATGATCTATGTAATAGGAACAAAAAATAACAAGTGAATACATACTCGAGAAAACTAAGCAATTAACACACAAAACAATGAAAATAATGAATGATTATTAAAAAATGGGTGATAATATGGGATAAAATGATAATTTATGATATTATAAATATTATTATGATTCTATTATAAGTTAATAACATTCAAAAAACCATAATAAAAGAGTTTAAACCGTTTTTAACTAAAAGGAAGTGTAAGTTAATGGATTTCATCTAAATATAATTTCTTTGAGCCATATTGTATTGTTATGCACCCAATTTCTTTTATATGGTGTATATAATTCCACTATGACATTTAATACCATTAATAATTCATTATTAAGGGTATTTAAAGTTTTAATTTGAATTATTTCATCTAAGGGGTTTTACAATTAAGAGTTACCATGTGTTAAATAATTTCAAAACACAATTTTTTTCATTGGGTTATATTACATCCTCTTTGTAATTATGGTTGTACAGTCATGTTTTAAAAGAATTTTGAATATATATTATTTAATTTACAATTAATTTATGTGTATTTATAGTTAGAAAAAATAATATATTTGTTTTATTTATTCTCACTTAAACATTATGATCATTTCTATTGTTTATTTAACAATCTCATTTTAATTGAGATGGTTTATACTTGAAATTATATTAGAGAAAATTATTTGATAATTTTTTAATAAAGAATTTAATATTTTTATAATATTTTTATTATTGATTATTTTCAATTAATAGTACCATTTTTTCACTATTGGGTAATTAAATTGTTTTTAAGGAAACCCTACTTAATTTCTCTCATTGGTCGGAAATCGGTTTTCATCCGAAACCATATTTTCAAAAACAAGTGTTTTACAAAATTCTTTTATACATTCAAAAATTATTTATAAAATTAATGTTAAAACTTTAAAATATTTTATTACATTTTTAATGTGATATTCAATGAAAATATTTTTCAAAATGTCTTTAAAAAATGTTATTTTCTTCAAGAATGTTTTCAAATATATTCTTTTATTTCATCAACAAAAACAACCCTTATTCTTACTACTGTGGATATACATTGTATTTATACCATAACTATTATTCCCATGAATTTATTAAGATTATTTTTACCAAGTAATTTATTGACATTCCCTTTATTGAATCATTTTAATATTCATTAACATTCAATTGAGTTATTCTCTTTCCTGCGATCATTGAACATAAAATTTTCCTCTAAATATCCATATAATTTATCATGGATATGATTTTTTACCAAACAATATATGATTTTTTAAATATGGTATTTAATTTAAGAATTATTTTTTTTATATAGGGAAATATTTATAATTCTTTATTATTTAATCAATAATGATATTTGATAAGGCACATTGTTTATAAATTAAATCTAATATTCAATATATAAAGAATTATTTGGAATGGAAGTGAAGGGTGGGGCCCATGAATTATATATCCCTTCGATGAATCTATGGGTCTCATGATAAAAATAAGTTTGAAAATTTAATTATGTTTCTACCTATAGTTTTAAACTATCTCATGAAAGTTCTTGATGGTATATGTTTTAATGTGACTTAGACATGACATCCAATAATTAATCATTACGTTCATTTATAATTTAGTTATTATTATTATTATCCATGATATTTTACATATGAAAAAAATATATAGCTTCATTTCATTCTTGATTTATTAATTAAATGGAATGTGTTTGAAGTTATTTACCTTACCATATTGATTCTTCATTATCTTTTCATAATAGTAATTTCATTTAAATGGCTTGTGTCTTCATTTATATACATTGCTATATTATTTATGAAATTACATCTTAGATATTTCATGCATGGAGTGTGTTCTATGATATTTATCATTATATATTGATTATGATAAATGATTTATTATTTTTTCTATTGTACTTAAAACTTATAGGGTATTTTAGCTCACCCTTATTTTGTTTCATATCCCCCAGATTCCATGAAGTGTACTACGAAATATATGCAATGTTATTCTCTATGGAATAATGTTATTCAGAAAAAATATATGTGGAAATTTTTTTATTAAATTTCAATACAAGTGTCTTGTATATATCATGTTTACTAAGACTACTAAACTCATAAGTCCTTTAGGATGTGATTTCAATGTTTCTAATGCCAACATAAAGGTAGTGGGCACTGACACCCTACTACTATGGTTAGGGTCACAATAGATGGTTTTGGAGAATGATTAGTAGCATCTTTTGAAATTTGATTTTGGATAAGATAGATTAGAGAATAAAACCCTATGATAGAATCTCAGGATAATTATATAAGAAAACCCCAATTGTTTGGAAAGATATATATTATGTGGTTTTCCCTTGAAATACACCTATGTTTGGATGCTATAATGTACATAGTTCTAGCACAACCTACTTTGGGGTAATAAAATTGAAAAGGGAGCATTTTTTGACTCGAGTGTAACCTAGTACACGATAATAGGCCTTTCTACAAACCTATTTTGACAATACTAGGGAATATTATTTGGATATTTCACATTTTGTCTACATACCATTATGGAGGATTTGAATGAATGACCCAAGTTAATGCCAAGACCAAGGAAGGACCTTTTTTGAAATAAAACAGATGAATCAATTGTGTATATGTATTTCACCAAGTGTATTTTGGTGATAAGAAATATGAAATATCTATGGATTGTGTTAAATTTTGGAAGAATAGGTGTAATTATTAACATAAGATGTATAGATACCATCATGGTTATGATATAATGGTTGATCATAAGTTAAAATTCCTAACCACATATTTTTGGGTTTATGTGATGGGATTGTACTAAGATTAGTATATATTGGACAACATTTATGGCAATATAACTTATTTGTAGTACATGTTTTAGTGGAAAATATACTTAAGGAATAATTCCATTACATTTTTTAGATATAAGTTTAATTGTTTTGAAAACCTTTAGCATCAATATTATTGTCAAATAAATTTTAATAATAGTAAACAAAGATTGTTATACTTTGGAAAAAAATAGGTTTTAATGAAAACCATAGAAAAAATGTTACATAATAATTAAATTTCAAGGCTGTACATCATGTTTAATTTTGGAATTATATAAATATAGTTTATAAAAACGAAAAAATTAATTTTAGGTTAAAACCCATAATATTATGAAATTTCATAGGTTTTAAACCCACAACCAATTGATGATAAGGTTTTTGTTTCTACCACTATCCAACATGATGTCGTATTTAATATTTCATCATTCTTAGTTAAACTATATTATTAGATAATATTAATGATAAAATAGTAGTATTAATTTTTAGGTTTAGAGATTAGTTTTTTAAAGATATTGGTTTTGGAAAATATTTAGAGATATATCAAAATATGTGTCACACTTTTATATAAATTATGATATGTTAAAGTAAATTTTGGTGCTTCAAGCATAAAAAACCATTTTTGGATATTAATTTTTTTGAATAACTGAAGAATTGTAAATTGATCAAATAAAATCCAAATGATGATATTGTTATTATAAAGTATAAACATATAACTCAAATTTATTTCATTATATTCATAGTTATTAAAAAAATTACGAAACTTTTGGAAAATGATCATGGAAAAAAATTATCCCATTAACATCATTTTTGATGATATCAATAGACTTTTCACCCCTATTTGATTTATAGTTTTGAGGTCCTCAAATTTCCATTAATCAATAAAATTATTTTTGTAAATAAACTCAATTACTCTATTTTTTTTAAAGGTAAATCTTTGGTCAAAGACCAAAGCACAATTTATTAATAATAAAAGTTACAAGAGACAGAAAGATGGGATTTTCTTACAATCTCTATCGAAAAGATAAGATAAACCCGCTGGAAGAGTGTCTAGCCAAGTCATGCTCTGATGAACTCCTTTGTTACCAAGAGCATCAGCAACGACATTCGCTTCACGGTAGGCATGAGTTGCAATGTAATCAATCCCATGGAGCGTCTTCAAGCAATTCATCTAGCGTGTAGTGAGTGGCCAGGCCAAATGAATGATGCCATTCCAGATGGCATGAATGATGGTGGTAGAATCGCTTTCAATCTAAATCTTTCTCCAACCTCTTTGAAGTGAAAAATCAACAGCGTGAATGGCTCCAAGAATTTCCACCTCCAGAGATGAAGAGTGACCACATCCAACATAGAAGCAACCCTGACACTGGCCAGCTGAGCCTATAAAGATATAACCACAACTTGAAGGGCCTGGATTGCCTTTAGAAGCACCATCAACATTCACTTTTATCCATCCCGGCATCAGAGATTTCCAGAATACTTCAAAGGAGCGTTTGGGCTTAGGGAAGATTCCGGGAACATGGAGATGACGAAGGATCTCAAAGTCACCAACCGAGTTGTTGCAACAGTCTTTTTGAATTGAGGCGGCTTCATTAATCACAATAATAATTCGATATTTTCCTAGATTGAGGCTAAATGAGTGATTGTTTTGAATAAGATCTTTTCTAACATACCGGATCTCATGAAGGAGTTTCACCACTGCCGCAAGAAAGATATTTTTAACATGTAAATAAGCTTCATGTCTAATACAATTTTTTAAAAACAAAGAAATAGAGTCATTTAAGATCCATCTGCAATTGAATAATTCAAAAACATAATTCCATACGGCAGAGGACACTGCACAAGATAGAAAAATATGATCAGTGTCCTCCCTGTGTTGATTACACAAGAGACATTTAGAACAAAGTTGGGTGCCGAATTTTTGCAAAGTAATTTCTGTAGGCAATCTATTATGAGCAATGCGCCAAATAAGGGTATGCCTAGAAGTTTTAATCCAAGGTTTCTTAAAATGACACACCCATAGATAATTAGATTCATTATCAAAAAATTTATGGCTATAAAAGTTTTTAGAGTCTAGAATGCCATTTGGAGCAGGTTCCCAAACAAGGAAGTCCCCATTAGAAGAAAATGAATGATTATCAATAATCTGCACAATATAATCAGGGAGATCATGTCTATGTAATTGTAAGACATCCTTTATAGACTGACTAGTATCATCAGGAATAACATTGGGTGGTAACAGTGATATCAGGGGTTACCACGCCATTTGTCACACCAAATATTAATGGAAGAATCAGCACTGACCATCCATCTAGAATTTTCCATGATCTTATGGTATGAGTCTCTGATAGATGTCCAATTGTAGAGTTGATGAAATTAGAATTCCCCTTTAAAAGTTTATGAAGGAATATATGGTTCAAAAATTCATAAGCTTTAGAAGTATAATTAATAATACGCCAAGTTAGACGGGCCTGAAGAGCACTATTAAATAGCTTTAGATTTTTTATGCCAATGCCACCTCTATCAAGGGGTTTACAAAAAGTTTTTTGAGGAATAGTGACAAGCTTCTTTTCAAAAATACTTCCTATCCAAATGAAGTTTTTAATGTAATTATTAATTTTTTGATGATTCCTATAGGACATTTATAAATCATAAGGGAGTGGACCATTTTCGAAACAATGGTGGATTTGACCAAACATATTCTCCCAGCCATGGATATGGATTTTCCTTTCCAATTAGAGAGTTGGTTAATAATTTGATCAATGGTATTAGAAAAGTGGCTAGCTTTGGGTCTACCCCAAAAAATAAGAACACCTAAATAAGAGAATTGTAAGAGACCTTATTTGATTCCCAGATATGTGGTAATGGTATATTTTCTTCTAACATGAATTTTCTTTACAAAAAAATATATGATTTATTCCAGGAGATAGCTTGACCAGAAACTTCCTCATAGTGGGTTATGGATTGCTTGAAAACTTGAATATTTTTTTGATGCCATTTAAGAAATAGAATAATATCATCAGCATATAAAAGATGAGTAGGGTCATTTAAGTTTCTGGAAACTTGAATAGGCTTAAGATTACTTTGATCAACCAGATTGTTGAGGAGTCTACTTAGGTAATCCTCGGCAATAACAAAAATGATGGCAGAAAGGGGATCGCCTTGTCTGAAACCTTTAGAGCAATTAAAAAAACCTCTAGTAGTGCTATTAATCAGAATAGAGATGGAAGCTGAATGAAATAAGGTCTTAATTCTTCCAATAAAGATATCATTAAACCAAAAGTTTTTTAATACTTTGAAAATAAAATTCCAGTCTATGGTGTCAAAAGCCTTTTTGATATCTAATTTGATGGCCACACATCCTCCTCTAGTTTTTTTATTTAAATTGTTGGTACATTCGGAGACAAGACAAATGCAGTCTTGAATGGACCTACCTTTAATAAAGCTGAATTGATTCAATGAAACTATTTTATTGCAAATAGGATCAATTCTATTCGCAATAATTTTTCTAATAATATTATAAAGAGTGTTAATCAGGGCAATCGGTCTGAATTGATGGATCTCAGAGGAATTTTCAACCTTGGAAATTAAGGTTAAAAATTGAGCATTGATTCCATGAGGTAAATATCCATGAATAAAAAAGATCCTGACAAGTTTACAAACATCATTGTGGATAATATCCCAATGCTTTTGAAAGAAACCATTATTGAACCCATCCGGACCAGGTGCACTGTCTGGATTAAGGGAAAAGACAATGTCTTTAATTTCATGATCATGTGGAATGCTTAAAAGCATCTCATTGTCTCTTTCATCCACCATTAAGGGAATAATATCAGGTTTAATCTCAGTATTCATTCCTGGACCATTAGATATGTTGTAAAAGTATGAGGTAACATGTTCCGTAATGGCCTCTTCTGAATCAATGATTAAATCATTATGAATAAGAATAGAAAGAGGACGATTGACCTTTCTGATTATTTGAAGGAAATTGTAAAATTTAGTATTACGATCGCCATCTATAAGATATTTAGTCCTAAATATTTTCTTACAAATATTATCCTTAAATGTGAGCAAGGAGTTAAGTTTGATTGAAATAATTGCTTCCAATTGAGGATCCATATTGAAGTCTGAATTGGTATTTTGATTTTGGACCCTGCTAAGTTCTTTTTCAAGATAGGAGATATCAAGATCTATTTGTGAGTTTGTAGTTTTACACGAACCTTTAAGAGCCTGTTTAAGAATTTTCAATTTGTGCATACAGGAAAAGGAATCATTATGATGATTCATAGAGTTCCAAGTGATAAAAATGAAAGTGACATAGTCAGGATTTGAAGACCAAGAATTATAAAATATGAAGGGAATAACGGGCTCTCAATCATTCATAAGGAAGCTAACAATGATGGGATGATGATCAGAGTTGAGTCTAGAAAGAGTTACACTAGATATTTTATCCCATTTATCAAGAGCCTTCATGTTAATGAAAGCCCTGTCAATCTTACTGGCAACATTTTTGTTATATTGTTTTTTGTAGCAAGTATATTTAGCACCAACAAGGGAGATTTCAAAAAGGCTACAATTTTCAATAGTAGACCTGAATTCCCTAGAGGATATATAAAGATGCGAGGGGCCAATTTTTTCAATAGAGCTAAGAATGACATTAAAATCTCCCATAAATACCCAAGGTTCTTTAATAGAATTGTCTATGTAAAGGATTTCATGCCATATAACTCTTTTATATTGATATATATTCCTGGAATAAACCATAGTGAAAAATGTATGCCTTCTATTCCATGAGAAATCACAGGTGAGTTTTTGTGAAGAAATTCTAAAGATGTTGATATTCTGAAGGGAATTATGGTAAAATATCCACATAGAATCAATCTGAGGACTATTTTGACAAGAGCATAGAAAATTGTAATTAAGAGTGCCAAATCTCATGAAGTTTGTTTTAAAATTGACTTTAGGTTCTGAAATGGCAAAGAGATAAGGCTTATGAGTGTTTAAAAACCTCCTAAGTGAAAACGTGTTGTTGCGTAATGAGGTGTTGGGCTGGCCTGCCCACCTGTGCGCTGCAAGTCCCCAGCGAGGCCCATGGTGGCCAACCCTTGGGCTTAGGACAGTTCCCAATGGGGTAGAGGGGCCCACGAGTGGTTTTCTAGAATATAGTGTGTGTTGCCTTGTGAGGACTCGAACCCAGAACCTCGTGGTCAGGATGCCACCACCTTTAACAAACTCACCAGTGCCCCGCGGGAGAACGTGTTGTTGGGTAACAAGGTATTGGGATGGCCTGCCCACCTGTGCGCCACACATCCCCAGTGAGGCCCAAGGTGGCCAACCCTTGGGCTTAGGCCAGTTCCCAACGGGGTAGAGGGTCCCACGAGTTGTTTGCTATCATATAGTGCATGTTTACTTGCGAGGACTCAAACTGAGAACCTCGGGGTCAGGACGCCACCACCTTTAACAAAATCACTTGTGCCCCGTGGGAAAACGTGGTGTTGGGTAACGAGGTATTGGGCTGGCCTGCCCACCTGCGCGTCGCACGTCCCCAGCGAGGCCCAAAGTGGCCAACCCTTGGGCTTAGGCTAGTTACCAATGGGGTAGAGGGGCCCACGAGTGGTTTTCTAGCATATAGTGTGTGTTGCCTTATGAGGACTCAAACCCGGAACCTCGGGGTCAGGACGCCACTGCCTTTAACCAACTCACCTATGCCCCGCGGGCAAACGCGTTGTTGGGTAACGAGGTATTGGGTTGGCCTGCCCACCTGCGCACCGCACGTCCCCAGCGAGGCCCAAGGTGGTCAACCCTTGGGCTTAGGCCAGTTCCCAACGGGGTAGAGGGTCCCATGAGTGGTTTTCTAGCATATAGTGTGTGTTTCCTTGCGAGGACTCGAACTCGAAACCTCGAGGTTAGGATGCCACCACCTTTAACCAACTCACTCGTGCCCCGCGGGCAAAACGTGTTGTTGGGTAATGAGGTATTTGACTGGCCTTCCCACCTATGCGTCGCACGTCCCCAGCGAGACCCAAGGTGGCCAACCCTTGGGCTTAGGCCAGTTCCTAACGGGGTATAGGGGCCCACAAGTGGTTTGCTAGCATATAGTGTGTGTTGCCTTGCGAGGACTCGAACCCGGAACCTCAGGGTCAGGACGCCACCGCCTTTAACCAACTCACTTGTGCCCCATGGAAAAAATGTGTAGTTGGGTAACGAGGTATTGGGCTGGCATGCCCATCTGCGCATCGCACGCCCCCAGCGAGGCCCAAGGTGGCCAACCCTTGGGCTTATGCTAGTTCCCAACGGGGCAGAGGGGCTCCCGAGTGGTTTGCTAGAATATAGTGTGTGTTTCCTTGTGAGGACTCGAACCTGGAACCTCGGGGTCAGGACGCCACCACCTTTAACCAACTCACTCGTGCCCCGTGGGCAAACGTTTTGTTGGGTAATGAGGTATTGGGCTATCTTGAACACCTGTGCACCGCACTTCCCCAGCGAGGCCCAAGAATATATTGTATTATCCATTTCATGATGTGGGGTTTTCAAAAACATAATTTTAAAATATCAACCTTTTTTATTGATATCATGTTTAAATTGTATGAAATCAATTAATTTGATGTGGGGAGAATATAACACCCTTAAATTTTAAATATTAATATCATATTCGATAGTGTGTGTTAGATGCAACACCAAGAATATAATGGAATATAATATCCCAATAAATTACTATATAATTAATCTTTAAAATAAATTAATTAAATTATATAGCTTTCAATTCTGGAATAATTGAGTTATCTTGCATTACACGCAACAACGACATTCCTCGAAAGCATGTGGTACACACAATATAGATTATTACAGATAAATATTAAAATTGTTATTTAAAATGAAAATTATCTCCAAACTGTTAAAGTGGAGGTTATGAATATGATTAATTTTTAAAAAAAATATATTTTTAAATTCATTGGTTACCAATTCATTATCAATTAATATAAAATACAATTGAATATAAAGGATTTATCTTTTATAAAAAATGATTTTTATGCACCGAAGTCATATAATCATAATAAAATAAATTAATTAGTATTAGTTATTATTACTAATTAAATTTATATATAATATATAAAATAATTTTTTCTATTCCTCCAATAGATTTTATATGTATTAGATAAGAATAAATCCCATTTTATAAATAAAAAACTACATTTTTTTGAAGCATTTTTTCATCATTTTAATGGTGCAATGTTTTAAAAATAAATTTTCACAAATTTATAAATTTTATCTAACAAAATATACTTTGTTTTTTATTTAATTATATGAAAATTATCTTAGGGTTATTATTTCGATTTTTTAAAAAAAAATTATTTTTTGATGAATAGTGAAAAATTGAATTTTAATTGAAAAATGAATTTTCATATAAATAATTTACAGGGATAAATTATATTTTAAATTTTTTTCAAGTTAATTTATATAAATTATATATATATATATATATATTAATCCAATTTAGGTCATTTTAATTAATGTTATAGTGAATTTTGATATGAAAACCTTTCAATCTTTTGAACATTTTCACGTTTAAAACCCCATTTTCATCACGTCTACTATATAAAATTTAAATTAAATTATACCAATTATTTGAGTTTAATTTGGAAAAATTGATTCCATATTTGGAATCATAATTATTTATAATTTATAATAAGTAAAAATTAATTTTTTATAGAAGTTATTAGTGAAAATAGTTGATGTTAATCATAAAAATCAAGGTAAAAATGTGATTACTTAGTGGTTAATCTTAAATGATAAAGCATGGAAATGAACTAAAACTTGTAAAAAACCATTTAATGGATATATTTAGACTATATACCCTATTTTATATAATTTTTTTTACTATTTTAGGCATATTAGAAAATTAATCATTTCCAATAGTTTTTACTTTTGGGTGTTTACAATAATACCACTCCTCCTTCACTATAAAAGTGCACTCATTCCTCTTATTTATTCACACCTATAAAGGAATATTTAACTAAAAAAACATTACCAAAACACATTAAAACTTACCACTCTAATCCTAGAATCCTTAATTTTGGAATAAATATATCCATGAATGGACTTTGGTGGAAACCAATATAACTTACCCGAAGAAGAGGTAACATTCATCAACGTCCATTTTTTATTTCATTATACACTACCTTAAATTTTCCTTATACCATGATTATATAATTAACTAAGTATCATAAATATTCTGATATTTTTTGGTTAACTTTAGAACCTAAAACAAAACACACTTCTATTAAATGGGTTTCAAAATCATCGTTCATATGTACAACAGTCTACCGCCTCAGGAACAGATGTCATTCATTTTTTCATTAAGAACATTTAAGGTTGATAATAATGATTGGAAAAAATTTTATATATTATATTGTTGGTCGAAGTGGATACTCAAGAGGGGGGTGAATTGAGTTCCAATTAAAATTTCTGTTAAAAAATATTTCTCTTAAAATCCCCCAATTTAAAAACAAAGTTAAACTGTATTGAATATATACAAAGTGTAAATGTTCAATTAGTTTCTCAAATATTGATTAGGTCTTAGTTAACTTAATTTGAATATTAAATTAACTTTTGAAACTAACTTATTGTTTTACAATAAGTATAAATACTTGCTAATTTAACTATCCAAGTAGCTTTAAAATAGTTTTGTATTTAAAAGTAATAGCATCAGAATATGTAAAATATATATGTAATACTTATAGGCTTAAAATAAAAGCACAAAAAAGTTAACCAAGAGGTTCAGTCTCAAGCCGAGACTTAGTCCTCTCAACAATTTATATAAATTGATCCACACCCTAGATCGGGGTTAAACAACAGTACACTACTATCTAGGTACAAAGACCTCTACCACAGTTCTTCATGGGAAAACAAACAACAGCACACAGGCTGTTCAGGTCTTACTCGACCTCTACCACCATCCATAGTGGGAAACAAAAGAGTTATAGAGTTTGAGTGAGGATTTAAGAATCCTATAGTTTAGCACAGGATACAGTGTGTGTGTAAAATAAAGAGGGTACACACACTGCTCAAAATGTAATGATATATTCACTAAGAGAAGTATGATTGAGTTTAGAAATGCTTTAGTGATTAGCAGTGCAGCTCTGGAATCGTTTGGTTTATCATGAATGCTTCTAAGTCCTCCGGTTTTTCTCAGAAAACAGAGTGTCGTTTTCTTCCTTGATTCTTGGTTTAGCTTAGTAGCCTAAGTGCATGAAGTGTTTGTTATAGTTCTTCACTCAAGATGCAGCTTGTGTTCTCCTCTAAAATAAGTTTCTTCGTGTATGTACAGGATTCTAGGAGTATGGATGTAGACTAGAGAAAAATTCTCCACATTTGAATTCTTGTTCAACTCTTATCTCTTTCACCCTTCATGTGTCTTCTTAGTGCCTTTTGTGTAACATGCATCATCTCATCCAGTGTTCTCTTTCAATCCCTTTATAGCTTTCATCTCTGGAAGAAAATAATAATCGCTTTTTGCATGGGTACTAGGTACGGTTCCCTGACATGCAACATAAATCATTAAATAACATTAACTGCATTAAAACCATCAAATGTATCCATTAGCTAAATAAATAAATAAATAGTATGAAGAGTATAGGTTTTGACTGTTTAGTCAATTATTAGTAGCGTTATATTGGTAGACGTGCACGGTGGATCTTATGTCGTAGAACCTTCCATCGGTAGCTCTTTTGAACTTTCATCGGTAGCTCATATACCGGTGAATTTAGTTCCATAGGTTGCTCTTATTATCGGTAGCTGTTTCTCCATCGGTAGATGTCTATCCATCGTTATCTCTTTGCATTAGTAGTCTATCGGTATACTTATACTATCAGTAGAATTCTATCGGTAGCTCGATATATCGGTGACTATACTTGTATTGGTAACTATCTGTGAACTGGATCTATCGGTAGCTATGGTCTATTCTGTATCGGTAGCTCAGTAGACTGGTTCTATCAGTAGAAATTTTGTCTGATTACCGGTAACACTATTTATATCAGTGACCTTTGTGTAATAGTGACTCTGTCTATCGGTAGACTAAGTCTATCGGTAGACTGAGTATCAGTGGCTCTAGCTAAACGCAGACCTGTGACTTAATACTTATCTATTTCATACACAACATATCCGAATGTGTTAGAATTACTTCAGAACTTATATAAACATGCATAAACAAAGATTAAACTATCTCAGGGATTATTTTAATATTATTTTCATCTTGAGCACAGATTGAAAGAATTAATATATAGAAAAACATTAGATTGAGATTATCAAAGTATATGAAATCATAATTGGGATTATCAAAATAGGTGAGGTCAATAATATCCCCCTTTTTGATAATCAAAACTTATGATATTATCAATTAAAAAAAATATCAGAGGATATATAAATAAACTAAATTTTCTCAGAGAAAACAGTATGATATAAAACAAAATTTATCAGAGATAGAATTAAATGTATCAGAGATAAAAGAAAAATCCATGATATCAAAGGTAAAATTTAGTGGTATCAGAGAACATCAGAGAACTAAATTAAATGATATCAGAGGATGAAAAAAAGGCACTTGTATTAGAGGATAGAATTCAAAGGTATTAAACGGGCAAAGCATGATAGCACTTAGATAAAATTTCTCCCCCTTTAATAAATATTTCTCCATCTGGGTTAATATGTCTTCCTCATTTGATACTTAGAGATTATTTCTCCTCCATTGTAAAATATTTCTCCCCCTTTGTGATAATAAAAAGGTTGGAAAAAAAAGAGAAGTGTAACAATAGGAATCAAAGAAAATCATTTGTATTAAATGTGACAAAAAGGTACAAAGACATAAAACACAATACATAGGATTCCTATCAAACAGTCCAGCCACTTGATCAATTCACATCCTCAACATGAGATTTTCCCTTTGGGTCAGAAGAGGATTTAGGTGGTGAGGATTTTGGTGAAGGCTTAGGAATTCCTTAAATGACCACAGGAGGCTGAGCAACTGACACTATGCCTGGCCTATATTGAGTAGTCCTTTGTGTGATCATAGGTGTGAGGCTGCATATGGCTTGGACAGGAGTCATCTGAATTGGAGAAGCAGTGGAGGCAGAGGCAGGTAAAGAAGGAGGGACAATTATTGGAAAAGCATCAACATGAAGAAAAGGCAGCAACAGATTTCTGAAATCCATAATGATTCCTCCCCCTCTCTCCATAGCGGATATTAAGTCATCCTTCTTCTCTATAAACTTTTCCAAAGCTGGAGTCAATTATCTTAGCTAGATAACCTGCTCTATGAAGGCTTGATTGACAGGAGGCAGTTTCATATTCTCAATCAGAATCTTGAAATGACTGGTCATTTGGGTCTTTGGGTAAATTTTGGAGAAATAGGAGTCCACTTTTTCTTTCAATTCTTTGTGAGAGGCAAAGGCTTCACTCATGTAGTCTTGGACTATCTTCATAATTTCTCTGGATGAATCTCTGGTAGAGAGAACAACTCTTCTCAACTTAGATGAGTCCACAGAGCCACTGGTTGAGGCAGAACCAAGCTCCTCTTTCATTATAGCTCGAATTTGATTCAAATCCATCTAAGATTTAGATGCAAGAGAAACAACATAGAAATATATAGTCTCTTTGAAGATTTTGGTCAATCCGCTGATAAGATTTTGAACATCAGATTCCTGGGTTTTAATATGATCTTTCATAGAAGTTTTGAAACCTTCAAATACTGAAACTATCTGGCTTACAACACTCTTCACATAAGCTAATTCCTTATCTGCTTGGAATTTTGAGCTCATGTAAGAGTCTAAATAAATAATATATTCCTTTAGAGATTCAAGATCTTCTTCAAGTATAGAAACTTGATCTTGTAAGTATTTAACTTCTTCAACTATTTCTCCCATAAAAGTTAATAAATTACAGGCAAGAGATAGTTCAAAAGATCGTTACAACATTACCATTTCTTCTGCAAAACTCTGCTTCATTTCAGAAACTGTGGCACGAAAAGATTCTTTCAGCTCATCCCTTAAGATATCCAAATCATCCTTGGTAAACAAATCAGCAGGTTCAAATGCTGCAAATGCTCTTTCAGAAGATTAACTGACCACAGAGTCAGTCATAACAAATTGAATTGAAGATACCATAGAAACTTCCATTTTTTTACCTCTTCCACAAAACATTCCATAAGGTTTTTCTTTAGCTTATTCAAGTCATGCATTCTGACCACATCTTCAGTAAATAACTCTGAATCGACATCATAAGTAATCTTAGGTCTATTGTGAGATGCCTCATTATCTGAATATGAATAGTTTAAACCACAGACTACAAAATCAGGGTCTTATACCCAATCATTAAATCCAACAGCCACTGTAACACTTCCAAAATTATATTGATGCTCCCCCTCAATGGGTGCATCCTCAATTAGGATAACAGCATTCTCAGCAACATTCATAGCAACATCCTCAGAAGGTCTTTCATCCTGAGGAGAATCATCCACTATCAATTCCATCACTGCAGCAGCAGGAGGGATTTCTGGATTAGGCAAGGATATGTCAACTTTATTTTCTTCCTCAGTAGGTACTAAAGATTGTCCAATCACAGGACTCAGTCTCAAATCAGCTGACAGAGATGCTTCACTCTCATGAACATATTCTTTATTTTCTACAGAAGCCACTTCGACAACCTCTAAAGTAGCTTCTTCCTTATCTGATATATGTTGAACTAGATTTTCAGGAGCTAGGCTAGGAGGCAAGTCAGGGTATCCTCCTTCATCTTCAGAGGACTCTTACTCTTCGGAATCATCACTGTATTCTGGTTCCTCTTCATCAGGTCCCAGACCTGGATCCCTCGCATTCTTTGGTCTTGAAGGATGATTTACAAGATTAAACTTTTCATACACCCTCTGGTCATCATTGACCCATTCTCCTCTCTAAGGGTTCCAATTTATTTTCATGTACTAAAAAATTGTGGTTATGATACAGAAGTTATTCTTTACTACCATTGTCTCATATTGAGACTCAGCAACCCCTTTTACCTTGATCATCACAGAGATTAGCTTAGCAAAGAATAGGGCATTTGTCTTTGATTTCAACCTAGTCATATCTTCCATCGGGAGAATCAGCAATCAACACAAATTAACCATTACACAATTTCTTAAGATTTAAAGACCCGTAAATTTCAAGGAAATTTTTTTTTCTTAATATTCTTTGGGATTTTATGAGTATGCGGTTTCTGAAGTCACCTGATTCCAAGTCCCGGTGTTCCCGGAATCAATTTCTGAAGTTTAGCACGGGTACGTTCAGTGAACTAATGAGTGGTTTTTCCTATCTTTTGAACCGATGCTCGGAATCGAAATATGAGGGCACCAATGAAACTACAGCACTGGTTTTCTCTAAAGAGGACTTTCACCTCGACGACAGATGATCGGGTTTGAGAATTGGTTTTTGGGTTTCACGTGGATTAATAAAATAAAATAATTGACAGCTTATTTTATCTTTGTTGAACCCACACCATGTGGATAGAGTTGGTTAAAAGATCCACATGGGAGTTGGTGGTGGGACCGCCACACCCTAACCTCCCATGGGAGGATAATTAGGGTGGGGACCACCCGAGCAGCATAACCACCCACGAGAGGTTATGACATGGGGTCCACACGGGGCTTAACCCCCCCCCCCCCATTTAATGGGAGGGGAGGAATCTCTCAATACTCCCCCATTAATGAGGGAGAGCTTCTTGGAATCTAACTCCCCTCTTAATGGAGGATAATAAAACCTCCTCAACCCCCCCCCCCCAATTTAATGGGAGGAATCTCCTTGACCCTCTCCTTGTTAATTAGGTGGGGACCACCCGGGCCCCTAAACCCCCTCGAAACACCCCAAATTAATTATGTCATCCACTCAGGAAATTAATTTGGTGGAGCCTCTGTACTTTTGAAATTTTGAATTGTGCTAACCATCGTGAACTTAATTAAGTGGGGCCCACTTAATTAATTTCTGCCACCAGGAATAATAGATTATATTCTATTATTTTGCACACGTTCTTGCACCTTTTGGTGGAGAGCTTGAGAGAACTTCTTTCTCTAGTGAAGAACGCGAAGAACGCCAGCGACGCTTCTTCCCCGAACTTCTTCGGCCTTCTTCCTTGGAGCCCCCCTTTCTGACGTGGTGATTCTCCAACAACCCTCCTTCCTCCCTCCTCGTCATCAACGCACCGTCGCACGAACTCGAAAGTGGAAGCGTGCGGTGAACGACATCATCATCTTCCTTGGAGATCGACGACGCAATGTCATGTACTGTGACGCCGATGATCCTATTCCTCGTGATGCCATGTACCGCGACGCCGATGATCCTCTTCGGTGAAGTCCCTTTTTCCACGATGCTCTTTGAACATCATCTCATTATCAAGGTAGGGGTTAATTGTTTAGTGTTCGTGAATACTTTCGTCGTTGTTCATCATTTTCAAATTGGGCCGCCAGTTATCACAATAACGGGAGGAGGTCAGACCGCACGAAAAAGGCCAACCCATCTCCCCCCTTGATTGTTTGAACTTGTTTCAACACGATCAAAGGCAGCGTAAGGCCGTTGCACCGCGCGGAAATGATGAAGGTTGGGCGAAGAAGTGTAGCGTCGTCGAGCCGCGCTGTTGAAGTCGAACAAAGTTGCGGCGTCGTCGTGCCGTGCCGGAGAACCTAAAAGAGGTTGTGGCTGGAGCGAGGCCACGACGGAGGGGCGCGGAGCCGTCGCGCTACGCCGATCGGACAAGGCCGCGGCCTGTGGCCGCGGTAGTGCGGGGAGCGGCGGCCGGAACCGCCGGCCGCCGGAGCAGGAGGGCGGGACCGCAGCGGCCCCGCAGCAGCAGCAACCGGCCGATCGGACTGGGCCAGCCATTTCAGGGGGAGATTGTGGGTTTGTAACCCTCGGATGGAACAAAGAGCAGCCCCCAGGTGGGGGCTGCGGCTCTTCAATAAGGGGGGCAGTGCGCCCCCCCTGTTCTGCTCAGCTCGGCCAGCCGAGATGGCCGCGCGGGCCGCCCGAGCGCGCCAGGCCACCGGCCGCCAGGGCCGGGCCGCACCCAAATGGGCCGGACCCGGACCCGGGTCGGGTCAACCCTATTCGGGTCAACCCAGGGGGTCTCGGGTCGGGTCGGTCTCGAGCCCAAAACCCCGATTTTTGGACCTCTTTCGGTCTTTTGCCCATAACTTGGCCTACAGACCTCTAATAGATGCACTGTCAGTTGCGATGTGATCTTTGGATCGAGATGGTTGTTTCGGTATATTACACTCAATTTTTATTAGAACTTTGGGTTCAGCCGGGTTGTTTCGAACACGAAACCAACCGGGCCCTTAGAGTGGAAACGCTTATAACCTGAGCTCCAGACGTCCGATTGACGTGCCATCAACATTGTTGGATTCATCTTAGTGATACGGACCATTTGGATTACTAAGCTCGAGGTTTGGAAATAGCTAGAGTGCTGTCAGGTTGGTTTTTACTTAAAAACCAACCGGGCCCCTAGGACGAAAAAGCCGATAACTCTCGGACCGGGCGTCCGATTGACGCGACGTCTGTCGTGTGTTGTTCCTTTTGACGAGATGGAACTTTGGGATACATCAACTATGGAATACATTTCAGTTGATTTATCTACCTCTTGACTCATGGAGTGGACCCTCCCGGAACGAGCGTGTTGTGTGCGGAAACTCTAGAGTGGGCTGCATGTGCGACGACAGCGACAACCGTACGGGAATCCTCTGTGGGTTCGGTGGTGACGACTATGGTGCTTTCAATAACTATGAAACCCTAGAGCTGGCTGAGACTTGAACACTGCTGATTGATCGACTCGGTGTGTTTCGGATAGCCCAGTGGGGAGCGCTTGGTTTTAGCGGCAAACCCACGGCGGAGGAGCGATTGGTTGTAGCGGTAGACCCACGGCGGAGGAGCACTTGGTTGTAGCGGGAAACCCGCGGTACTCAACAGAAGGAGTACCTCTAGAGGCTATAAGGGGGAGCGCTTGGTTGTAGCGGCAGACCCATGGTGGGAAGCGCTTGGTTATAGTAGCAGGCCCACAGTACTCGACAGGTGGAGTAATACAGCAGTCCAAGGTTAATGGGAAGCGATTGGTTGTATCGGTAGGCCCACTGTACTCGATAGAGGAGGAGTTCCCCAGCAGCTATGGTTTTGACATCATGATTAAATCCTGGCTTGAGCTGAGTCTTGACTTTCAAATCATTCTCTTCGATATGAATTACTTGCTTTCCTATGTGGTTTGGGTTGTGTTATCCTGTGTGGATTGGTTATGCTATCATGTGTGGACGTGATCGAACTTGGGCTCGGTTGTTGGAGCTGAACTGGAATTTATGACTTGGGTATATGTTTGGGCATATACCTAAGTAGTGTTGGAAGCTACTTCATGATTGTATCTTTTCCTTGTGGTTTATCCTTTGTGGATTTAGGGAGACCTTCGGGGGTCTTGGGGTCCCTACTGAGTAGTTTATACTCACCCCTGCATGGGCTATGTCTGCACTACATTGTGTTGGATGCAGATGACGGACAACGCTGGTCGTGGTTGAGGCTTGAGGAGTGAGTCGGTACCTGGAGGTGGACCACTGGGTGGGACGTACACGGAGCGGACGGCTGGACCCATGGAGTTGTGGAGACTATTTATACCCACCCTTCAGGTGGGACTTCCAGTGGATGGCTCAACGTTGCGGCTTTACTTTTTAGTTGTTGTACTTCCTTTCCAATTGTACTTTACTTTCAGTTTGGGTTTGTATTCTGAACCACTTACTTTTCCGCACTTACTTGTACTCAGTTTGCTTAGTGTTTACTTCTTCTGGCTTACTCTGTGGTGTTGTTTACTTTCTAAAGGCAATGACTTCCCCTTTTTGTTAGGATTTACGCCTTTGGTTCTAGTCGCTAGCCCCTGGCCTATGGAAGGTGGGCTTGGGGTAGTCATGACACAGGACCTGAGGACGGGTCGTGACAAATTGGTATCAGAGGAGTTTGGTTCTACCACATATCTTAGGACTCTGATCTTTCTTCTATGTGAAGCAATAGTGTTAAGGGTATTGAGTGTGGTTATCAGTCCAAGGAGTCCAGTGTTGGTGCGGCGGCCGACGTATCCGTACACCAAGACCCTAACTTCTAATTTCTGACTCATTACACAAAAACATTGATTGCATGTGTGTTTCAAAAGTTTTCTTTGTGATTACATTGTGTCAGCTCACCAAGTACTGTTTTGATCGTGGAACACCTGTTCCTTTTCAGGATGGCCCCACGACGGTATCCAGCTATGGTTCCGAGCTTTGTGCAAGACGACAACGCACTGAGTGACAAGGCCTCAGTGCAGGGCCCTTTATCAGCGGAGGCACCGACGGTACCACTACTCGCCGAGCCACCGATGTTACCAACCCCAGCCGCTGAGGGTGCACATCGCCTTAGTGCACTGTACAAGTTTCAACATTAGAGATCGCCCAGGTTCCGCGGGGAGACGGACCCTCAGGCAGCAAAGGATTGGCTGGAGGCAGTTGTGTGAGTTTTCAGGTTAGTGGGGACACTAGCTGACCTCATGGTGATCCTTGCAGCGAGCCTCCTGCACGCGGCAGCAGGTAGATGATGGATCTTGATGCTCCAGGTGAATGACAAGGCATATCTTCTTTGGACGGACTTTGAGATCCTCTTTCGCTCAGAGTTCATCCCAGCCACCCTCCGTGTGGTGTGCATCCAGGAGCTACTACAGCTGCGGCAGAGCAGCATGACGGTAGCCTCGTACTCGGTGAGGTTTATCGATCTCTCACGCTACTCCACAAACATGATACGGGGCCCATTCTTCAGGGACCGAACCTTCGACCAGGGGATCAGGCGAGAAATCAGATCTTTAGTTGTTTCTCACAGCATCCTGACGCAGACAAGGGTGTTGGAGAGATCCCTCTTAGTGGAGAGTTTCCATGCTGAGCAGTCTCCAGCAGTAGGACCCACCACTAGTCAGCATGCAGTAGAGTCTTCTGTAGCTCGTAGTAAACAAATGACGCAGAGGTCTAAGAGGACAAGACCTACAGGTGGTCGACCACATGACACATGATCATTTGTGTGAGGCACCCGGGGTGGAGAACGCCTTACCATGAGCAGACAGTGTTACTCCTGTGGTGGGGTTGGTCATGTAAAGACCCATAAAATTCAAGAAAATTGTTTTCTTAATTTTATTTGGGATTTTACAAGAATGCAGTTTCTGACGGCACTTGATTCCGCGGCCCGGTGTGCCCGGAATTACTATCTGAAGTTTATCTCAGGTACGTTCAGTGAACGAAGGAGCGAGAATTTCTAACTTTTTAACCGGTGCTCAGAATCGAATTCTGAGGGCACCGATGGAACCACATCACCGGTAATTGCTTAGAAACACCTTTTTCGAAGTTGCATTTTCACGAGAGGGGTTGATAAAAATTGTGGAAGTTAAAATAAAAATTTAACTGCAATTTTTATTTTCCCTAAGTGGATTTAAACTTTGCGTGGAAGTTGGGTAACTACCCAACTTCCCATGGAGGGTTATGAGGGTGGTGGGGCCCACACGAACCCACCCCTTCACATTCCTTAACTCCCTCAACTCACAATTAAATTTGATAACTTAAATTTTAATAACTTTTGATATTAATGAATTGAGTTTAATGTGAGTGTTTGAATTTCAAACTAATGTCGAGTTAATAAAATAAGTGTGGGCTTATTTTATTAAGGGTTGGATTCTTGTAGTGGAGTCTTTGGGAGAAAAGGGCTAAGGAACTTGAGGAACTTCTTCATCTTCGACGAAGAACGCGAAGAACACATCGATCACCGATGAAGAACGTCGAGTCCTCGGAAATCGACTACGCGATGCCGTATACCGTGACGCTGATGACGTCTTCTTCCGCGATGTCTCTTTCTGCGATGGATATTCCACGACGAATCCTCATTCGATGAACCTCCGTTCAAGCTACGCTCAAGGTAGGGGTTTATGTGATTTTCTTTTCGTGTTTTACTCCATTTTTTTATCCGCGTATATTTGGACCGCATGCTATCGATTTATAGGAGGAGGTCGGACTGCACAAACACGGCCGACCCCCCCCCCCCCCTCCCTTATTTTTTTCTTGTTGTTGCGGTACGAAGGGAAGTGGCGCGGTGCCGTCGCACTGCCTGGGATCTTGCGGCAAGGAATGCGTGGATCCGTCGCACCACGCCGTAAAATTGAACCAAGTCGCGGAGCCGTCGCGCCACGCCGGAGAGCCGCAAAAGCACCATGGCCCGAGAGGGGCCGCGACAGAGGGGTGCGGCACCGTCGCACCGCACCGGATGAATGAAAGCCGCGGCCGGTACCGGGCCACGGCAGAGCATATGAACCGGAGGTCAGAAATCGGGTCATCGGTGTCGGAGCAAGGAGGGGACCGGCCGTCGCCGGTCCCATGGCAGAAGAAACCGGCGGGCCGGGGCGGGCCGACCGGACATGGAAAAGCTGGGGGTTCAAACCCCTGGCCGGCCAGCTGAGTGGCCCCCATTAAGGGGGGTCGCGGTTACAAACCGCGAGAGGCAGTGCCCCCCCCCCCTCGCCGCTATCCGAACGGCTTGGTCGTTTGGACGAGCCACCTGGCGCCGCGCGCCGGGCTGCCGGGACTGTCCGCGCACAGGCCGGGCCGGGCCGACCCGGTTCGGGTCGGGTCGGTCCGGGCCCGAAACCCTGTTTTCGGACCCTCTTCGTTATTTTGCCCATATCTTGTGCTACGGGCCTCCAATCGACGCACCGTCAGTTGAGATGAAATCCATGGATCGAGATGGCCGTTTCGGTATATTGCACTCAAGGTTTCAGAATACTTTGGGTTTAGCCGAGTTGGTTCGTACACGAAACCAACCGGGCCCTCAGAGCGGAAACGCTCGTAACGTGAGCTCCGGACGTCCGATTGACATGCCGTAGACTTTTTTGGATTCCTCTTAGTGAGACAGATCTTTTGGCTTACTCCGCCCGAGGTTTGGAAACAAGCGGAGTACGTTCAGGTTGGTTTTGACTTAAAAACCAACCGGTCCCCTGGAACGAAAAGGCCAATAACTCTCAGACCGGGCGTCCGATTGACGCGCCGTCTGCGGCATTGAGTTCCTGTTGACGATACAGAACTTATGGATACATCAACTCCAGACTATGTGTCAGTTGATGTATCAGCCTCTCGGCTCGTGGAGCGGACCCTCCCGAATGAGCATGCTATGTGCGGGAACCCTAGTGCTGGCTGCGACTGTGATGACGACGACTGTACAGAGATCCTCAGTGGATTCGACGACGACGACTACAGCACTCAGCGATCCTACGTGGATCCTTGCTACCGATCCTGTGTGGGTCCAATCCTGTGTAGGGCAGTGCTCAGTGGTCCTGTGTGGGCCCTCACCTACAGTTCTTGTGTGGGTCTGATCCTGTGTGGGTCTTTGCAGGGGTTAGTTACCTATCGATCCTTTGTGGGGAAGATCCTTTGTGGGTCATTGCGAGGGTTAGTACATGTTGATCCTTTGTGGGTCCGACAGCTTAGATGAATCAGTGGTAATATCTGATCATCTCTATCGTCTTACGAAGAAGTATACCTGTGTGAGCTGAATCATGTTTTTCATTCCTATGTGGATTGTGTTGTGATATCCTGTGTGGATTTACGTTTTGCTTTCCTGTGTGGACTGGGTTTTACTTGGGCTCGGAGGTTGGAACGAGCTGGAATTGATGACTTAGGTATATGTATGGGAATATACCTAAGCAGTGTCGGATGTTACTTCGTGATTGCATCTTTCCTTTCTGGATTATCCTTTGTGGATTCTGGGAGACCTTCGGGGGTCTCGGGGTCCCTACTGAAGAGCTTATACTCACCCCTGCACGGGCTATGCCCGCACTACGTTGTGTTGGTTGCAGAAGACGGACAGTGCTGATCGTGGTTAAGGCTTGCGGAGCAGGATGGTACCTGGAGGTGGACCACTGGACGGGACGTACTCGGAGCGGTCGGCTGGACCCGAGAAGCAGTGGAGGCTATCTGTACTCACCCTTCAGGTGGGATTTCTAGTGGACAGCTCGACGATGCGGCTTTACTTTTCAGTTGTTGTTTTCTCTTGTAGTTGTACTTTACTTTTAGTTTGGTTTTGTATACGGGCCCACTTACTTTTCCGCACTTACTGTTGTACTCAGTTTTTACATAGTGTTTACTTCTAGCTGCTTTCTTGCTCTGTGGTGTTTGTTTACATTACAAAGGCAATGCCTTCACTTTTTTAGCGGGATTTACGCCTTGCTGTTAGTCGCCAGCCCCTGGACTATGGAAGGCGGGCTTGGGGTAGTCACGACACGGGCCCTGAGAACGGGTCGTGACAAATTGGTATCAGAGGAGTTCGGTTCTACCGCAGAACTTTGGACTCTGATCTTTTTCTTTGTGAAGAAATAGTGTTAAGCGTATTAGGTGTGGTTATCAGTCCAGGGAGTCTAGTGTTGGTGCGGAGTCCGACGTATCCGTACACCAGGACCCTGACTTCTGATTTCCATCTTAATGCACGAAAACATTTATTTCATGTGTGTTTCAAGTTTTCTTTGTGATTACTTTATGTCAGCTCACCGGGTATACTGTTTGACCATGGCGCACCTATTTCTTTTTAGGATGGCCCCACGATGGCAGCCAGCTAGGGTTCCGAGAGTTGTGCGTGATGACAGCCCACCGAGCGACGAGGCCTCGGTGCAGGGCCCTTTGACAGCTAAGGCACCGGCGGTACCTCTACCCGCCGAGCCACCGATGCTTCCAGCCCTAGCCGCTGACGATGCATGTCACCTTAGTGCACTGCACGAGTTCCAGTGCCAGAGAACGCCCAGGTTCCGCAGGAAGACGGACCCCCAGGTAGCCGAGGACTGGCTGGAGGCAGTGGTGAGAGTTTTCAGGTTAGTGAGGACACCAGCAAACCTCATGGTGTTCCTCACAACGAGCCTACTGCACACGGCAGCAGGCCTATGGTGGAGCTTGATGCTCCAGGTGCACGATGAGGCATCTCTTCTCTGGACGTACTTTGAGAGCCTCTTCCACTCAGAGTTCGTCCCGTCCACCCTTCGTGTGGTGTGCATCTAGGAGCTTCTTCAGTTGTGGCAGGGCAGCTTGACCGTCGCCCAGTACTCGGCGAGATTTACCGATCGCTCGCACTACTCGACAGACATGGTACGAGACCCATTCTTCCGGGCCGGGACCTTTGAGCAGGTATTGAGGCTTGAGATCAGGGCATCGCTAATCTCCCTCAGCATTCCGACTCAGGCAGGAGTACTGGAGAGAACTCTTCTCATCGAGAGCTTTCTTACTGAGTCTACACCAGCGGCGAGACCTACCGCAGGGCAACATGTGGAGGAGTCTTCTGCAGCCGGCAGTAGACATATGTCACAGAGGTCCAAGCGAGCCAGGCCATCGGGCGGACAACCACCAGGATACTGGCTCGGAGGTGCGAGGAACACGTAGCAGAACCGGTCTTATGAGTGAAAGATAGTGCTATGCATGCGGCGGGCAGGGCCACATGGCATGTGACTACCCGACCCACCATGCAGAGGAGTAGCAGATGGTTGAGGAACCACCTAGGTAGAGGCATAGGTTAGACCGTGGAGGTCCACAGGGAGTAGGCGGAAAAGGCAAAGGAGCAGGCCGAGCAGCAGGTGGCGGGCAACACTTTGAGGATCTACCACTACCACCACCAGGAGGTCCACCCTGACCTTAGGGGAGAGCACAGCTTCAAGAAGCTGAAGCTTACGATCATGGTTCTCCAGAAGCAGGTGGATAAGTGCGGATATAGCTCCAGGCATAGAGGCTTTTTCCCATTATGCCTCTATCTTCGTTGTTTGTGTTTCTTTGTGTCCTTGTACTTTGAGTTTAAGTAATAAAAGACGCTTGCAATAGTGAAGTTTTATTTCTTGTCTTTTTTTTGTCAATACTAAGAGGTGCTGGTTAAAAACTGTTGACTTGACCCTCACTTGCGAGATTCTTACTAGAGGAGACCCCGTGACCACACACTGATACTGACAATGAAACTCAACCCTTGGAGGCGAGAGTAATGGTTGTATCTCTTGGAAGCAGCGTCGAGGCCTTACGACGTCATCCAAGCCATGATTTAACTAATCATGATGGTATTGACTGTATTAGGCAAGGAACGTGGTTCATCCAGGGGATGAGACTAGATTTTTACCTTTTCGGAAAAGTTGAAATCTTTGCAGCTTTGCAGAACGTTAAAGAGGAAGGGGAAACCCTTTGTGTGGTCAGACAGATGTCAGTAGATCTTCCAAGAGCTGAGACAGAGATTGACCAGCGCCCATATCTTGAGGTTTCCTGATGAGGTAGTAGGGTACGTAGCCTACTGCGATACATCAGGGACCGGACTCGGATGTGTCCTGATGCAGGATCGGGCGGTGATCGCCTATGGATCACATCAGTTAAGGCCGTATGAGCATAACTACGCTACCCATGACCTGGAGTTAGGAGCAGTGGTCTTCGCTCTGAAGACATGGCGACACTATCTGATGGGAGAGCGTTTTATAGTCTTTTCTGACCATCAGAGTCTCAGATACATCTTCTCTCAGAAAGAACTGAACCTGAGATAGCGGCGATGGCTCGAGTTCCTCTAGGAATATGACTTTGAGATAGTCTATTCTCCTGGAAAGAGGAACGTATTAGCCGATGCTCTCAGCAGGAGGAAGGGAATTTAGCTAGTTGAGGAGGTGACGGAGCAGCTAGCCGCCTTGCATATATCCTTCATGGAAAGAGATTGACCAGCCTTCCTTCAGTCACTCACAGTCACTCCTCCACTACTACAGCGGTTCAAAGAGGCACAATGTGGGGACGCCGACTGTGAGACGCGGTGTGCATAGATATCCTTAGGACTGGAACCTGATGGTTTCTCCTTAGGAGGAGAGCACGGCGTCCTTTTCATAGGATTTACCTTGGTACCAGTTGCTTTATGGGAGGAGGTTCTGAGAGATTTTCACACTTCTCCCTTGGCGGTACATCCCGGAGTGGAGAAGATGTACCAGGACCTCAGACGACAGCACTGGTGGCCGGGCATGAAGAAGGCTATGGCAGAGTTCGTTTCTCGATGCCTCACCTGCCAGCAGGTGAAGGCAGACCACTAGGTACCAGTAGGCTTGGTACAGCCCTTGGAGGTCCCGGAGGGGAAGTGGGATGGCATATCTATGGACTTCGTGACCGGACTTCCACGCACTTCCAGAGGTCATGACTCCATTTGGGTGATTGTCGACCGACTCACCAAGTCGGCTCACTTCTTACCCATCAGAGAGTAGGGATTAGTAGAGATCTTGGGATGTCTCTACGTTTAAGAGATTGTACGGCTTCACGGTGTACCATCATCTATCGTCTCCGATCGATATGCCCGCTTCGCTTCCCAACTTTGGAAGGGGTTTCAGGAGGAATTCGGGATGTAGCTACGTTTGAGCACCGCCTTTCACCCTCAGATGGATGGGCAAATGGAAAGGACCATTCAGACTCTCTAGGACATGCTCCACGCATGTGTTCTTGACTTTGGTCGCAGCTGGGAGGACCACCTACCCTTGGTGGAGTTTGCATAAAACAACAGATACCACTCCACCATCGGGATGGCACCATACGAGGCGTTGTACGGCCGACCTTGCAGATCTCCTTTGTGCTGGACCGACCCTATGGAGTCAGCACTTGTGGAACCGGAGATGGTCCAGGCCACGACAGAGAAGGTCCAGATCATCCAGGAGCCGATGAGGACTGCTCAGAGCCGGCAGAATTCCTATGCTGATAGGAGGCGGAGGCCACTATAGTTCGAGGATGGCGAACACATCTTCTTGCGTGTCTCACATCGACGTGGATTACGGATATTTGGTCGAGCTGTAAAGTTGTCTCCATGCTTCATTGGACCATTCCAGGTCCTCAGTAGGATTGGTGAGGTGGCTTATCGCCTGGCCCTACCACCTTGGTTGCACCGGCTGCATGACGTCTTCCACGTATCTCAGCTGAGAAGATATGTGCATGACCCGTCGCATATCATTGAACATGGGGAGATAAACATTGATTATGGGGCGACTTTTGCGTAGGTCCCGGTGGAGATTGAGGATCGACAGTAATGGGTCCTACGTGGATGATCTATTCCTCTAGTGTGCATCAGATGGTAGCACGGGAACCTCCAGGAGAGAACTTGGGAGCGGGAGGCTAAGATGTGTGCTCAGTACCCACATTTGTTTCCCTAGCTTATGATGTATCTTTACGGGGACGTAAAGACCTGAGGTGGGAGTAATGTAAAGACCTGTAAAATTCAAGGAGATTTTTTTCTTAATTTTCTTTGGGATTTTACAAGAACGCAGTTTCTGACGGCACTTGATTCCAAGGCCCAGTGTGCCCAGAATTACTATCCGAAGTTTAGCTCAGGTACGTTCAGTGAACGAACGAGCGGAAATTTATAACTTTTGAACCGGTTCTCGGAATTGAATTCTGAGGGCACCGATGGAACCGCATCTCCGATAATTTCTTAGAAACACCTTTTCCGAAGTTGTGTTTTCACGAGAGAGGTTGATAAAAATTGTGGAAGTTAAAATAAAAATTTAACTACAATTTTTATTTTCTCTAAGTGTATTTAAGCTTTGGTTGGAAGTTGGGTAACTACCCAACTTCCCATGGAAGGTTATGAGGGTGGTGGGGCCCACACGAACCCACCCCTTCACATTCCTTAACTCCCTCAACTCACAATTAAATTTGATAACTTAAGTTTTAATAACTTATGATATTAATGAAGTGAGTTTAATGTGAGTGTTTGAATTTCAAACTAATGTCAAGTTAATAAAATAAGTGTGGGCTTATTTTATAAGGGTTGGATTCTTGTTGTGGAGTCTTTGGGAGAAAAGGTCTAAGGAACATGAGGAACTTCTTTATATTCGACGAAGAATGCGAAGAACACATCGATCTCCGACGAAGAACGCCGAGTCCTCAGAAACCGACTATGTGACGCCGTATACCGTGACACCGACGACGTCTTGTTCCACGACTTCTCTTTCCACGACGGATATTCCACAACGAATCCTCGTTCGACGAACCTCCGTTCAAGCTACGCTGGAGATAGGGGTTTATGTGATTTTCTTTTCGTGTTTAACTCCATTTTTTATCCGTGTATATTTGGACCGCATGCTATCGATTTACAAGAGGAGGCCGGACTCACTAACACGGACGACCCCCCCCCCCTCCCATATTCTTTTCTTGTTGTTGTGGTACGAAGGGAAGTGACGCGGTGCCGTCGCACCGCGCGGGATCTTGAAGCAAGGAATGTGCTCCACCGTCGCATTGCGCCGTGAAATTGAACCAAGTCGCGTCGCCGTCGCGCCGCGCTAGAGAACCGCAAAAGCACCGTAGCCAGAGCTGGGCTGCGACGGAGGGGTGCGGCACCGTCGCACCGCATCGGATGAATGAAGGTCGCGACCGGTACCGGGCCATGGCGGAGCGTGTGAACCGGCGGCCGGAAACCAGGCCGCTGGTGTCAGAACGGGGAGGGTACCGGCCGTCGCTGGTCCCGTGGCGGCAGAAACCGGCCGGCCGGGGCGGGCCGGCCGAACATGGAAAAGTCGGGGGTTCAAACCCCCAGCCGGCCAGCTGAGTGGCCCCCATTAAGGGGGGCCGAAGTTACAACCCCCCCCCCCCCCGGCAATCCGAACGGCTCGACCGTTCGGCCAAGCCACCTGGAGTCGCGCGCCAGCGCGCCGGGCCGGGCCGCGCCCAGCCGGGCCGACCCGAACCCGGGTCGGTCCGGGCCCGAAACCCCGATTTTGGGCACTCTTTGGTCATTTGCCCATATCTTATGCTACGGGCCTCTGATCGATGCACCGTCAATTGAGATGTGATCCTTGGATTGAGATGGTAGTTTCAGTATATCGCACTCAAGGTTTCGGAATACTTTGGGTTCGGCCGAGTTGGTTCGTACACGAAACCAACCGGGCCCTCGGAGCGGAAACTCTCATAACTTGAGCTCCGGACGTCCGATTGACATGCCGTCGACTTTGTTGGATTCCTCTTAGTGAGATGGATCTTTTGGATTACTCCACCCGAGGTTTGAACTCATGCAGAGTACGGTCGGGTTGGTTTTGACTTAAAAACCAACCGGGCCCCTGGAAAGAAAAGACCAATAACTCTCAGACCGGGTGTCCGATTGACGCGCCGTCTATGACGTTGAGTTCCTGTTGATGATACGAAACTTCTGGATACATCAACTCTAGACTATGTGTCAGTTGATGTATCAGCCTCTCGGCTCGTGGAGCGGACCCTCCCGAACGAGCTTGCTGTGTGCGGGAACCCTAGTGATGGTTGCGACTGTGACGACGACGACTGTACAGAGATCCTCAGTGGATTCTATGGCGACGACTACAGCACTCAGTGATCCTATGTGGATCAGTGCTACCGATCTTGTGTGGGTCAGCGCTCAGCGGTCCTGTGTGGGCCAGCACCTATAGATCCTGTGTGGGTCTGATCCTGTGTGGGTCTTTGCGGGGGTTTGTTACCTATCGATCCTTTGTGGGTCAGATCCTTTGTGGGTCATTGCGGGGGTTAGTACCTATTGATCCTTTGTGGGTCCGACAGCTTAGATGAATCAGTGGCAATATCTGATCATCTTTATCGTCTTACGAAGAAGTATACTTGTGTGACATGAATCCTGTTTTGCTTTCCTATGTGGATTGTGTTGTGCTATCCTGTGTGGATTTACGTTTTGCTTTCTTCTGTGGACTGGGTTCTACTTGGGCTCGGAGGTTGGAGCGAGCTAGAATTGATGACTTAGGTATATGTATGGTCATATACCTAAGTAGTGTCGGATGTTACTTCGTGATTGCATCTTTCCTTTGTGGATCATCCTTTGTAGATTCTGGGAGACCTTTGGGGGTCTCGGTGTCCCTACTGAGTACCTTATACTCACCCCTGAACGGGCTATTCCCACACTATGTTGTTTTGATTGGAGATGAAGGACAGCGCTGATCGTGGTTAAGGCTTGCAGAGAAGGACAGTACCTGAAGGTGGACCACTGGACGGGACATACTCGGAGTGGTCAGCTGGACACGAGGAGCAGTGGAGGCTATCTGTACTCACCATTCAGGTGGGATTTCCAGTGGACAGCTCGACGATGCAGCTTTAATTTTCAGTTGTTGTTTTCCCTTCCAGTTGTACTTTACTTTCAGTTTGGGTTTGTATACTGGCCCACTTACTTTTCCGCACTTTGTGTTGTACTCAGTTTTTACTTAGTGTTTACTTCTAGCTGCTTTCTTTCTCTGTGGTGTTTGTTTACTTTACAAAGGCAATACCTTCCCTTTTTTAGCGGGA
This sequence comes from Viscum album, assembly GCA_963277665.1. NCBI lineage: Eukaryota > Viridiplantae > Streptophyta > Magnoliopsida > Santalales > Viscaceae > Viscum > Viscum album. The sequence goes on along the minus strand of OY728127.1, from coordinate 1,012,392,912 downwards.
TTTACGCCTTGGTGCTAGTCACCAGACCCTGGCCTATGGAAGGCGGGCTTGGGGTAGTCACGTCACGGGCCCCGAGGACGGGTCGTGATAGGTCACATGGCTCGTGAATGTTTGACCCATCATACAGATGATCATCAGATAAACATAGGACTTCCCAGGAAGAGGGAGAGGTTCAACCATGGCGGGCGAGGTAGAGGAGCCTTCCGAACAGCGGGTGGTGGACGATGCTTTGAGGCCCTACCACCACCACCACCAGGGAGACCACCCCGACCGCAGAGAACAGGTGGACATGGGAGAGCTCAGCTTCAGGCAGCTGAGGCCTATGATCATGGAGCTTCCGGAGCAGATGGATAGGAGCAGGACTAGCTCTAGACTTGGAGACTTTTTTCCATGTGGCTTCTAGCTTTGTTTATGTTTGTTTGTGGATGATTTGTGTATTTTTACTTTGAGCTGCATTAATGAAAGACACCTTTCTTGTGGTTTTTACTTTCATGTCCTCTCTTTATGTTGTTATTAAGAGGTTCTAGTTTAAAAACTGTAGACTTGACCCTCACTTTGAGATACCTGCTAGAGGAGACCCAGTGACCACACACTGATGCCGACAGTTTGACTCAACCCTTGGAGACGAGAGTAATGGTTGGATCTCTTTGTAGTAGCGTCGAGGCCTTACGACATCATCCTTGGTATGGATTAGTGTCATCCATGTCAAGATTGACTGTATTAGTCAAAGAGCGTGGTTCATCCAGGGGATGATACCGGATTTCTCTTATTGGCAAGGAAGAAATCTTAGCAGCTCCTCTAGGACCAGAGAAGGTCCAGGTCATCCAAGATCGGATGAGGACATCTCAGAGCCGACTAAAGTCTTATGCTAACAGGAGATGGAGACCACTCGAGTTAGAGGATGGCGACCACATTTTCCTCCAGGTCTCACTACGACGTGGATTACTGAGTTTGGGCCGGGGCGGAAAGTTGTCTCCGTGCTTCATCGGACCCTTCTAGGTCCTCGACAGGGTAGGCGAGGTGGTTTACCACTTGACCTTTCCACCTCAGTTGCACTGGGTGCATGATATCATCCACTTACCTCCGTTGAGGAGATACGTTCATGATCCTTCGCACATCATTGACCACGGGGGGGTTGGACGTCGATGATGTGGTGACCTTCACAGAGGTTCTAGTGGGGAATGGGGATCGACCTGAGCGAGTCCTATGTGGATGGTCGATTCCTCTGGTGCGCTTTCACTGGCAGCACGGGAAGCTCCAGGAGAGCATATGGGAGCGGGAGGCTCAGTTGCGTGATCAGTACCACTTTTTTCCCTAGTTTGTGTTATAGCTTTACGGGGACGTAAATCCCTAAGGTGGGAGTAATGTAAATACCTGTAAATTTCAAGGGAAATTTTTTTTCTTAATTTTCTTTGGGATTTTACGAGTACGCAGTTTCTGAAGGCACCTGATTCCGAGGCTCGGTGTGCCCAGAATCAATTTCCGAAGTTTAGCTCGGGTACGTTCAGTGACCGAACGAGCGGGTTTTCCTAACTTTTGAACCGGTGCTCGGAATCGAAATCTGAGGGCACCAATGAAACCGCAGTGCCGATTTTCTCTTAAGAGGACTTTCACCTCAATGGCAGATGATCGGGATTGAGAGTTGGTTTTTGGGTTTCACATGCATTAATAAAATAAAATAAGTGACAACTTATTTTATATTTGTTTAACCCACGCCATGTGGATAGTGTTGGTTAAAATCCCCACATGGGAGTTGGTGGTGGGACTGCCACACTCTAACCTCCCATGGGAGGATAATTAGGGTGGGGACCACCCGAGTAGCATAATCTCCCATGAGAGGTTATGACATGGGGTCCACACGGGGCTTAACCCCCCCATTTAATGGGAGGGGAGGAATCTCTCAATACTCCCCCATTAATGAGGGAGCGGTTCTTGGACTCTAACTCCCCTCTTAATGGAGGAGTATAAAACCTCCTCAAACCCCCCCCCCCCCCCCATTTTATGGGAGGAAACTCCATGACCCTCTCCTTGTTAATTAGGTGGGGACCACCCTGGCCCCTAAACCCCCTCAAAACTCCCCAAATTAATTATGTCATCCACTCGGGAAATTAATTTGGCGGCCCCTCTCCACTTTTGAAATTTTGAATTGTGCCAACCATCATGAACTTATTTAAGTGGGTCCCACTTAATTAATTTCCTCCACCAAGAATAATAGATTATATTCTATTATTTTGGGCACGTTCTTGCGCCTTTTGGTGTAGAGCTTGAGATAACTTCTTTTTCCAGCGAAGAACGTGAAGAACGCTAGAGACGCTTATTCCCCGACCTTCTTCGGCCTTCTTCCTCGGAGCCCCCCTTTCTGACGTGGTGCTTCTTCGACGACCCTCCTTCCTCCCTTCTCATCATCAACGCACCGACGCACGAACTCAGAAGTGGAAGCGTGTGGTGAGCGACGTCATTATCTCCCTCGGAGATCGACGACGCGACGCCATGTACCGTGACACCAACAATCCTCTTCCTCGCGACGTCGTGTACTGCGACGCTGACGATCCTCTTCCGCGGCGTCCCTTTTCCGCGACGCTCTTCGAACATCATCTCATTATCAAGGTAGGGGTTAATTGTTTTTTGTTCATGAATAACTTCATCACCATTCATCGTTTTCAAATTGGTCCGCCTGTTATCACAATAATGGGAGGAGGTCGGACCGCACGAAAACGGCCGACCCTCCACCCCTCTTGATTGTTTGAACTTGTTGCGGCACGAGCAAAGGCATCGCGATGCAGTTGCACCGCACGGAAACGATGAAGGATGGGAGAAGAAGCGCGGCGCCGTCGCGCCCCGCCGTTGAAGTCGAACAAAGCCGCGGCGCCGTCGTGCCGCGCTGGAGAACCTCAAAGAGGTCGCGGCCGGAGCGGGACCACGGAAGAGGGGCGTGGTGCCGTCGCGCCGCACCGATCGGACAAGGCCACGACTTATGGTCGCAGTGGTGCGGGGAGTAGCAGCCGGAACCGCCGGCCACCGGAGCAGGAGGGCGGGACCGCGGCGGCAGCAACCGGTCGGCCGGACTGGTCCGACCGTTTCAGGGGGAGACTGGGGGTTTGTAACCCCTAGCTAGAACAAAGACCAGCCCCCACATGGGGGTCGTGGCTCTTCAATCAGGGGGGCAGCGCACCCCCTGTTCCGCTCAGCTCAGCCAGCCGAGCTGGCCATGCGGGCCGACCGAGCGCGCCAAGCCACCGGCCGCCAGGGGCGGACTAGGCCGCGCCCAAATGGGCTGGACCCGGACCTGGGTCGGGTCGACCCAGTTCGGGCTGACCCAGGGGTTCTCGGACCGGGTCAGTCCGGGACCAAAACCTCCATTTTCGGACCTCTTTCGGTCTTTTTCCCATAACATGGGCTACGGAACTCTGATAGACGCACCTTCAGTTGCGATGCGATCTTTGGATCGAGACGGTCGTTTCGGTATATTACAATCATGGTTTCAAAGAACTTTGGGTTCGGCCGGGTTGGTTCAAACACGAAACCAACCGGGCCCTCGGAGCGGAAACGCTTATAACCTGATCTCCGGGCGTCCGATTGACGTGCCATCGACTTTGTTGGATTCCTCTTAGTGAGATAAAACTTTTGGCTTACTCCGCTCGAGTTTTGGACGTAGCTAGAGTGCGGTCGAGTTGGTTTTGACTTAAAAACCAACCGGGCTCCTGGAACGAAAAAACCAATAACTCTCAGACCGGGCGTCCGATTAACGCGCTTTCTATCACGTTGTGTTCCTTTTGACGATATGGAACTTTGGGATACATCAACTTCGGACTACGTGTCAGTTGATGTATCGATCTCTTGGATCGTGGAGTGTACCCTCCCAGAATGAGCGTGCTGTGTGCGGAAAATCTAAAGCCGGATGCGTCTGCGACGATGGCGACAACCGGACGGGAATCCCCTTTGGGTTCGGTGGTGACGAATACGGTACATTCAATCACTATGAAACCATAGATCTGTCTGAGACTTGAGGACTTCTGATTGATCGACTCGAAGAGTTTCGGATAGCCCAGTGGGGAGCGCTTGGTTGTAGCAGCAGACCCACGGCGGAGGAGCGCTTGGTTGTAGAGGCAGACCCGCAGTACTCAATAGAAGGAGTACCTCTGGAGACTATGAGAGGGAGTGCTTGGTTATAGCATCAAACCCACGACAGAGGAGTGATTTGTTGTAGCGGCAGACCCGCGGTACTCAACAGAAGGAGTACCTCTGGAGGCTATGAGGGGGGTCACTTGGTTGTAGCAACAGACCCATGGGGGGAAGCTCTTGGTTGTAGCAGTAGGCCCACAGTACTCGACAGGTGGAGTACTACAGCAGTCCAAGGTTAATGGGAAGCGCTTGGTTGTAGCGGCAGGCCCACTATACTCGATAGAGGAAGGGTTCCCCAGCAGCTATGGTTTCAACATCATGATTAAATCCTGGTTTGAGCTGAGTCTTGACTTTCAAATCATTATCTTGGATATGATTGACTTTCTTTCCTATGTGGTTTGGGTTGTGTTATCTTGTGTGGGTTGGTTGTGCTATCCTGTGTGGACATGATCGAACTTGGGATAGGGTGTTGGAGCCGAACTGGAATTGATGACTTGGGTATATGTATGTGCATATACCTAAGTAGTGTTGGATGCTACTTCGTGATTGTATCCTTTCCTTGTTGTTTATCCTTTGTGGATTCAGGGAGGCCTTCGGGGGTCTCGGGGTCCCTACTGAGTAGCGTATACTCACCCCTGCATGAGCTATGCCTGCACTACGTTGTGTTGGATGCAGAGGACGGATAGCACTGGTCGTGGTTGAGGCTTGAGGAGCGAGTCGGTACCTGGAGGTGGTCCACTGGGTGAGACATACACGGAGCGGATGGCTGGACCCGTGGAGCTGTGGAGACTATATATACCCACCCTTTAGGTGGGACTTCCAGTAGACGGCTTGACGTTGCGGCTTTAATTTTTAGTTGATGTACTTCCTTTCCCGTTGTACTTTACATTCAGTTTGGGTTTTTATTCTGGCCCACTTACTTTTCTGCACTTACTTGTACTCAGTTTACTTAGTGTTTACTTCTACTGGCTTACTCTGTGGTGTTGTTTACATTCTAAAGGCAATTCCTTCCCCTTTTTGTCGGGATTTACGCACTTGGTGCTGGTCGCCAGCCCCTGGCCTATTGAAGGCGGGCTTGGGGTAGTCACAATACGGGCCCCGAGGACGGGTCGTGACATAAGAGGTGCAGGAGATAGATATCCTGATATCTCAAATTGTCAAAGTCTCCTCTCCTCGATATCAAGACATGTTGAACAAATTGGAACATCAGTCTGTTCTCTCCATCAATTTCTTTAACAACTACTTGTCTTTGACTTCCATCACCAGTCAGCTCTTCCAAAGCAGTCTCATAATCGAACATGTCACGGGTAGCTGGCGTGGCTCTCGCGACATGTCCAGATACTCCTTAATGTGGAACTTTCAATTACTCATCTCATTCAACAGATAAAAACGAAATCTCTTTTCCATTCACAAAAGAGGTTACTCGATTTTCATTCTCCGATTCTTCAAAGGTTACAAAATCATAAAACTATTTCACTAATTTTGGAAAGTAAGGACCATTGTTGTGCAAAAAACATTCTACCCATTTTTGATCTTCAAGAACTTCGAGCACTAAGGACCTTCTTGGCAGCAGCCATTCTACACACAGTTCCTTTTCAATTACAATTACTCGATTTTGTAGATGAGGATTCACTGGTCGTCTCCCCAACCTAGTTCTAGCAACACTTCCACTTCCACTTTCTTATTGCTCGGTCCTCTGCTCCTTTGTTTTCGGCTCAACAGATTCATCTCTGACGGTATGAAGTTTGGTTTTTTCCATCACTGGTTCGAAGGATTTAGGGTTCTATAAGGATTTGGGAGCTAAGGATCGAGGGTCAAGGTTTGAGGTTCGATGGATTTAGAAGTAGCTCGGACTTTAGTTTTATCATTTAGAAATCATAAAATAAATAATCAAAATGAAATAAAATAAAAACGATTCAGATTCTCGCGGTAGACAGAGGTTTTAAAACAGCACGCACATCGTTGAGAATTTCTATCAGTGAGGTTACATTGGTGAGGTTTTCTATCAGTGAGGTCACATCGGTGAGGTTTTCTATCAGTGAGGTTACATCAGTGAGGTTTTCTATCAGTGAGGTTACATCGGTGAGGTTTTCATTTAGTGACATTACATCGGTGAGGTTTTCTATTAGTGAGGTTACATCGGTGATGTTTTCTATCAGTGAGGTTAAATCGGTGAGGTTTCACATCCGTGTGAATTTTACAGCGGTGAGAATTTTTCATCGGTGAGAATTTCACATCGGTGAGAATTTCACATCGTTGAGAATTTCACATCGGTGAGAATTTCTACCTATTGAGGTTAAACATTCCTAACTCGTGTCTAATGTAACTTAACCTATCCAAACTCAAAGGTTTAGTGAAAATGTAGACTAATTGATGTTCAGTGCCTATAAACTCAAGAGTAATATCACCCTTTTGGTAATGAGCTCTCAAGAAATGGTGCCTTACATCAATGTGTTTGGTCCTAGAGTGAGACACAGGGTTATTCGAGATATTTATTGCACTAGTATTTTCACATTTTATTGAAACTTCCCTAAAGTCATATCCATAGTACAAAAGAGTGTGTTTCATCCACATAATTTGTGCACAACAACTACCAGCATCAATGTACTCTGCTTCAGCAGTGGATAATGATACAAGATTCTTCTTCTTACTACACCATGATATTAAGGACTTTCCCAACAAATAACATGTTCCTGAGTGCTTTTTTTATCCAACTTGCAACCAGCAAAGTCAGCATCTGAATAACACATTAACTCAAACGGTTGTCCTTTTCGGTAAAATAAACCAAAGTTTAAAATATGTTTAAGATACTTAAAAATTCTTTTAACAGCAAGTAAATTATATTCTTTTGGATTAGCTTGAAATCTTGCACCCATACACACACTAAACATAATATCTGGTCGACTAACAGTAAGGTAACGTAAGCTTCCAATCATTCCTCTATAATTGGTTTGATCCACTAGTTTCCAAGTTTCATCTGCATCCAATTTACAAACAGTACTCATAGGAGTTTCACATTTCTTAATACTATCCAAACCAAAACGTTTTAAAAGATCCTTTGTAAAATTACTTTGATTTAAAAAAATACCATTTTCATTTTGAAACACTTGAAATCCAAGAAAATATTTAAGTTCTCCCATGAAACTCATTTCAAATTCATTTTTCATATTCTTTGAAAAATTAGTTCATGGAGAATGTTTAGAAGATCCAAAAATAATATCATCAACATATATTTGTACTATTAAAACATATTTAGAAATTATTTTAATAAAAAGAGTTGGACCATCAATCCCTTTAGTAAAACTTTTTGAAATAATAAAATTACCAAGTCTATCATACCAAGCTCTTGGAGATTTTTTTAAACCATATAAATCTTTCGAAAGTTTAAAAAATTGATTTTGAAAATGAGGATTAATAAATCCAGGTGTTTGTTCAACAAAAACATCTTTGATAATAAAACCATTTAGAAAAGAACTTTTGACATCCATTTGATATAACTTGAAATTCAGATGAGCAGCATATGCAAGTAAGATCCTAAAGGATTCTAATATGGCTACAGGTGCAAAGGCTTCCTCATATTCTATACCTTCTTCTTGACTGTATCCTTGTGCAACTAGTCTAGCTTTGTTTCTAACTATGTTTCCAGACTCATCAACTTTGTTTCTAAAAACCCATTTTGTGCCTATTGTTAAAGTGTCCTTAGGTCTATCAACTAATTCCCATACTTTGTTTCTTTCAAATTGATTTAACTCTTCTTGCATATCCATTACCAAAAATTCATCATTGATAGCATCATTGATATTTTTAGGTTCTAGCTGTGAAAGAAAGGCTTGATGTTCAACCTGGTTTCTTATAGAAGCTCTAGTCTGTGACCCTCTTTCAAGATTACCAACAACAGCATCCCAAGGATGATTCTTTAGAATCCTTGTTGATCTTGTAAAGGTAGGACTATAAATTTCATGTTCATCTATAGGTTTGGGTTCCATAGTAGCAGATTCTGGAATATGTCTAGAACTGGATGTTTTTACAGCAGGTTAGTTAGATTTATCATTAAGGTTCAGAACACTTAAATCTTCTTCAAGATTTTCAAGAGAGGTTTTAGGCTCATGTGGATCAGTTTCATCAAACTTCATGTGAACAGATTCTTCCACACATTTGGTTCTTTTATTAAAGACTCTATAGGATTTTCTAGTTAAGGAATAACCAAGAAAAATTCCTTCATCACTCTTAGAATCAAACTTATCCAGATTATCTTTTTTATTAAGAATAAAAACTTTGCAGCCAAAGACTCTAAAGTAACTAACTTTAGGCTTTCTATTATTCCACAACTCATAAGGGGTATTCTTAAGAACTGGTCTAATTAAGACTATATTAATAATATAACAAGCTGTATTCAAAACTTCAGCCCAAAAGTAAATAGGCAGGTCATATTCATTAAGCATGGTTCTAGATATTTCTTGAAGGGTTTTATTCCTTCTTTCTACTACACCATTCTACTGAGGTGTTCTAGGATCATAAAATTTGTGACTATATCCATTGTGTGAGCAATAAGATTCAAACTCTTGATTTTCAAACTCACGGCCATGATCACTTCTTAGAGTGTTAATCTTAAGTCCACTAAGATTTTCTACAGATTTGGAGTATTTGAAAAAATAAGAACAAGCTTCACTTTTTTGATCTAAGAAGTATACCCAAGTATATCTAGAAAAGTCATCTACTAAAACATAGACATAGTGCTTCCCATTTAAACTAGAAACTCTTGATGGTCCAAAAAAGTCCGTGTAAACCAACTCGAGAGGTTGAGACGTTGAAACTTATTTCTTTGATTTAAAAGAAACTTTATGTTGCTTTCCCTTTTGACAGGGATTACAAACTTTGTCAATTGGGAATTCAAGTTTAGGCGGGTCTCTAACCAAGTACTTCCTAGTCAGTTTTCTATGTGAATATATGTTGCAGTGTCCTAATCTTCTGTGCCAAAGCCAAGATTCTTTATGAAAAGCATTTATGAAAGTAACATTTTGTTTAGATAAAGAATTTAAATCAACTGCATAAACATTTTCATTTCTTAAAGAAATAAATACTAAAACATTTTTAGAATTAAAAATATTAGAAGAATCATTTTTAAACTTCACATTAAATCCATTATCACATAATTGAGAAATACTTAACATGTTATAATTAAGTCCATCAACAAATAAAACTTTGGAAATTAAAACTGAATCAGAGTTAACAATTTGGCCTAGGAAAATGATCTTTCCTTTAGAATAATCACCAAAGGTGACATAACCTCCATCAACCTTTATCAGACATTTTAAGCATGAATAATCTCCATACATATGTCTTGAACATACACTGTCCAAGTACCATACCTTCTTGTGAGAACTCTTCAAGCATTTTTCCAACAAAACATATTTAGATAGGAAATGATTTTGGTACCCAGATCTTCTTGGGTCCAGAAAGGTTACCAATCAAAGCTTTAGGTACCCATATTTTTCTTATGGGTCTCATATAATTTATAGAATCAAAATATTTTGAAAGATAAACTTTATTTTACCTATAACCATATGAATAACTAGTTGAATCATATTAATTTCTGGAACTAGAACTAGCAGAATTTTGTCCAGACATAGGAATAAATCGAGTTTTAGTGAACTGTCTCTGTCTAGGTTCTTATCTTATTCCAGTAATTTATTTTGGTGTAACTTGTTTTCCTAGAATTTTAGTTAGTGTGTCTTTCCCATTTGTAAACTTCTCTAAGTCTTTTCGAAGTTTCTCATTTGACATTTTCAGTTCTGTATTTTCCTTTAACATTTGAGCATTCTTCTCTTTTTTAATAGTAAGTTCGGTTTTAACAGTAGTAGTGAGAGCATGTTGTTTCTTTAATGATCTGTATTTGTCTTTAAGTTCATTGCATGTATCCTCCAGCATATTACAGTATTCAAATAATTCAGCTTTATACATATTTTCATCATTGTATAAGTCACTGTTATTTCTATAATAATAATCATTTAGTACAGGGGAAACAGATACCTCAGAGGTATTGGTCATGAAACACATGTTGGCATGATTCTTCTCAGAATCAGAAACTTCAGATTCACTTGTGTTGTCCTCTGAAGCACTCCAAGTTGCTTTCATAGCTTTCTTGAACTTCTTGTCCTTATAATCATATTTATTTTTTTACTTTTAACTTTGGACAATCAGCCTTGATGTGTCCTTTCCTTTAACACTCATAGCAGACTATTTCATCATTCTTGTCATCTTTATTCCAATCCTTCTTCCAGTGTCCCTTGTTGTCATACTTTCCTTTGTAGTTAGATTTACGGAATAATTTATTCTTCCTATACAACTTCTTGAATCTCTTGGATATTTGATCCATCTCAGCATCACTATCTGAATTAGAATCTTCACTGGTTGAACTCTCAATAGGTATTTTCATTTTCTCCTTTTTTTTACTCTTAGAGACAGTAAACTTGAAAGCTACAGATTTTCTCTTAGGTTCATCATCTTCCTCCTTATTCACCTTGAGTTCTACCTCATACATCATTAATTTACCAATAAGCTCCTTTACTGGCAGTGCTCCAATGTCACATGACTCTCTGATTGAGACAAAGGTGCCTCTCCATCATTCTGGCAGACATCTCAGTATCCTCATAATTTGTTCCTTAGCTGGAACAACTGTTCCAAGTGAACTCATTGTATTTATTATCTCATTAAACCTGAGATACATATCAGAAATAGGTTCATCAGTTTTCATTTTAAAATTTTCATATTTAATAGAATAAGTATTCAACATCATTTCGTTAACATTTGTTGTTCCTTCATGAGAAACACCAAAAGTATCCCATATTTCAAAGGTAGTTTTACAAGCATAAATTCTATTAAACTCTTCATCTCCTAAAGCACAGTACAGAACATTCATAGATTTACAATTGTCATTATAAGCAGTCTTTGTAGGTTCATCCCAAGTTGTTCTTTCAGTTTCTAGAATTTTATATTGAGATTATATAGCAGTCCAAATATCAAAAATCATGCTTTCCAAATGAATTTTCATTTTCAGTTTCTACTGGGCATAGTTTGTACCATTGAAGAAAGGTGGTCAGTTAGTAGCAGCACCCTCTAATATATTATCCATAACTATATTTTAGAAAATAGTTTTAAAGAGATAAAATTTAGAACTAACAGAAATTTGAGATCTTTAAAGATGAAACTAAAATCACAGTTGAAAAAAAAAATAGTATTTAAAAAATCCTTTACAAAAGAAAATACTCTGATACCAAATGTTGGTCAGAGTGGATACTCAAGAGGGGGGTGAATTGAGTTCTAATTAAAATTTCTGTTAAAAAATATTTCTCTTAAAATCCCCCAATTTAAAAACAAAGTTAAACTGTAGTGAATCTATACAAAGTGTAATGGTTCAATTAGTTTCTCAAAGATTGATTAGGTCTCAGTTAACTTAATATGAAGATTAAATTAACTTTTGAAACTAACTTACTAGTTTACAATAAGTATAAACACAAGCTAATTTAACTATCAATGTAGCTTTAAAATAGTTTTGTATTTCAAAGTAATAGCAGCGGAATATGTAATATATATATATATGTAAGACTTATAGACTTAAAATAAAAGCATAGAAAAGTTAACCAAGAGGTTCAGTCTCAAGCCAAGACTTAGTCCTCTCAACAATTTATATAAATTGATCCACACCCTGGATCAGGGATAAAAAACAGTACACTACTATCCAGGTACAAAGACCTCTAACACAGTTCTTGGTGGGAAAACAAACAACAGCACACAGGCTGTTCAGGTCTTACTCGACCTCTACCACCATCCACAGTGGGAAACAAAAGAGTAATGGGGTTTGAGTGAGGATTTAAGAATCCTCCTATTTATCATAGAAGACAATGTGTGTGTGTAAAATAAATAGGATACACACACTGCTCAAAATGTAAAGATAGAATCACTAAGAGAAGTATGATTGAGTTAAAAATTCTTTAGTGATTAGCAGTGCAGCTCTGGACTCGTTTGATTTATCAGGAAATCTTTTGACTCCTTATCTAGTTTTTCTCAGAAAACAGAGTGTCATTTTATTCTTTGATTCTTGGTCCAACTTAGTAGCCTAAGTGCATGAAGTGTTTTTTGTAGTTCTTCACTCAAGATGCATCTTGGGTTCTCCTCTAAAATAAGTTTCTTCGTGTATGTCCAGGATTCTTGGAGTATGGATGTAGACTAGAGAAAAATGCTCCACATTTGAATGCTTATTCAGCTCTTGTCTCTTTCACCCTTCGTGTATCTTCGTAGTGCGTTTCATGTAACATGCATCTTCTCATCCAGTTTTCTCTTTCCATCCCTTTATAGCATTCAGCTCTGGCAGAAAAGAATAATCGCCTTTTACATGGGTACTAGGTACGGTTCCCTGACATGCAACAGAAATCATTAAATAACATTAAATATATTAAAACCATCAAATGTATCTTTTAGCTAAATAAATAAATAAATAGTATGAAGTGTATAGGGTCTGACTGGTTGGTCAATTATTAGTAGTGTTCTATTGGTAGACATGCACGGTGGATCTTGTGTCACAGAACCTTCCATCGGTAGCTCTTTTGAACTTACATCGGTAGCTCATATACCGGTGACTTCAGTTCCATCGGTAGCTCTTGTTATCGGTAGCTGTTGCTCCATAGGTAGTTGTCTCTCCATCGGTAGCTGTTTGAATCAGTAGTCTATCGGTAGATTTATACTATCAGCAGACTGCTATAGGTAGCTCGATATATCAGTGACTATACTTGTATCGGTAACTATCTGTGAACTGGCTCTATCGGTAGACTTTGTCTATTGATAGCTCTGGTCTGTTCTGTATCGGTAGCTCGGTAGACTAGTTCTATTAGTATAATTTGTGTCTGCTTACCGGTAACTCTTTTTATATTAGTGACCTTAGTGTAATGGTGACTCTGTCTATCGGTAGACTAAGTCTATTAGTAGACTGAGTACCGGTAGCTCTAGCTAAACTCAGACCAGTGACTTAATACTTATCTATTTCATACACAACATATTCGAATGGGTTAAAATTACTTCAGAACTTATATAAACATGGATAAACAAATATTAAACTGTCTCATGAATTATTTTAATATTATTATCATCTTGATCACATATTGAAAGAATTAATATATAGAAAAACATTAGATTGAGATTATCAATGTATATGAAAGCATAATTGGGATTATGAAAATAGGTGAGTTCAACATATATTAATTTTATTTTTGATTTATTTATGAATTTTTAATTATTTTACAACATATGTATTCATGCTTTCCATTTTTTTGAAGTATGATAACGCCGTCTGTGTGTACGGTAGACTACTACCTCATGAAATGATGTGATTTGATCACCATTATATTGAATGTTTTAAGGATGTTTTTAATAAAAACATTTGACATATATGAGTTAAAATTATACTAAAATTATAATATATTTGTTTATATATATCATTTACTTTACTTTATTTCAATTTGAAATAAAAATTTTTGCAATATGCATGCGTATGTACGACATACCGTCTCTCTAAACGGTGTATTTAATTTCCAATCCAAAAATTTTATGGATTAATCTAAAAAATGAATAACTATTATATATGATCTTTAAAACCTATTTTTAATTCTATGTATGATTTAATCATGATCTAATTAAGAGCAGAAAAATAAAAAAATTCAAAACTTAGTCAAAAAAATAATGCAATTAACACCCAAAACAATGAGAATAATGAAATCGTTTTAACAAATGGGTGATAAGATGTTATAAAGGGATCATATATGATATTATAAATATTAATATCATTCTATTATAATTCAATAACATGCTTAAAACCATTATACATGAGGTTAAATAGTGTTCAACCAAAAGGAAACATAAGGTAAGGAATTCCATATTCATTTCATTTCATTAAGAAATATTGTATAATTATGTTCTAGGATTATTTTATATAGAATATATACTAAAAATTTGATATTTAATTTTAGGATAAATCAATTATTTATATTATTTTATGTTTCAACTTGAATTATTTCATCAATGTTTTTTTTAATTAAGATTTATCAAGTGGTAAATAATTTCTTAACTTAATTTCATTTTATTGGGTTACATTGCTTCCTCGTTGATTTTAATATTATAAGATTAGGTGTTTAATGAATTTTTACTATATTATTTTCCTATTCTAATTATTTTATGCATATTAAGTTTTTAAAGACATAATTTAATCATTGGATTGATACTCACTTTAATATTCTGATATTTGCAAGTGTTTATTTCACAATCTCATTCTAGTCATGATTCTTTATTATTGAAATTACATTAATGTAAATTATTTTATAACTTTATTAAATAAACATTTAATTTTATTATACTATGTTTATTCATGATTATTTTCATGTAAAATTACCATTTTTTCACTCTCTGGTACTTAAAATGTATAATAATTGTTTTTAAAGAAAACCCGACTTCATTTCTCTCTTTGGTCGAAAATCTACTTTCATCCAAACTCGAGTTTTCAAAAGTGTTTTTATCCTTTTTATAATTACTTTTAAAATTAATTTTCTCCCATTACAAAAAAAATAAGTTTTTTAAATGTAATTTTAATATAAAAATATTTTCAAAAAAAATTCAAAAAAACCTATTTTCCTCAAGAATTGTTTTAAAGGTATTATTTTATTTCATAAAAAAACAACCCTTATTCTGAATTCAATGTATATAAATTATATTTATACCATAACTATTCTTACCCTAGATGGATTATAATTATTTTGACCAGGGATAATATTGATATTCACTTCCTTTAATCATTTTCATAGTCATTAACTTCTCCTTGAGTTATTCACTTTCCTTTGATCATTGTACATTAAATTTATCCTCAATATCAATACCATTTATGGGTTCCTACCTGTAGTTTTAAACCATCTTATGAAAGGTCTTAACAGTATATGTGTTCATGTGCCTCAAACAAGACCTCCAATAATTAATCATTATCTTCCTTGAGAATTCTATTATTATTATTATTATTATTATTATTATTATTATTTTATTATCCATTAGATTTTCACTATGTAAAAATATATATGGATGTATTTCATTCTATTTTTATTGATAAAATGGAATTTTTTTCTCATTATTTATATTTCATATTGAATATTCCTTATCTTTTCATGATTGTAAAGTTATTTAAATAGAATGTGTATTAATTTATTTACCTTTTTATAATATATATGTACTTCCATATCATTTATTGATTACATGGATCATGTTCTTAGTTATTTACCTTTAAATATTGATTATTCTCATAGATTCATTATTGTTTCTATTATGCTTAACCCTTAATGATCATTTATGATCACCCTTATTTTGTGTCCATTCCCTAAGATTCAATGACGTGTTCTATGAATTTTTTACAAGGTTAATATTGATGGAATAATTTAATAATCAAAAAAACAATGTTGTAATTTTTTTTATTCAATTATAATATTAGAATCATGTATATACCTAGTTTTCCAATACAACTAAACTATTCAGTCCTTCACGATGTGATTTCCATATATCTTATTCCAATTCAATGGTAGTAGGAACCGACTCCAGACTGTTGGAGCCAATATCACTATAGTTGGTATCATATAAAGTTTAGTAGAAACCTTGGGAACTTGATTAATGAGAACATATATTATGCAACATAAATTTATGATATAATTTAATAATAAGTATATAATAAAAACATATATTTTTAGTAAGATTGATATTATGTTATTTTCCTTGCAATAGATCCTTACATGGATAAAAGAAGTTGATGTGGTCCAATCGTATATATACATAGGTATAATAAATAGGAAAGTGGTGTTTTGTCCTTGACTCAAATGTAACCTAGTACATAACAACATGACTTAATACACACATGGTTTGACACTTAAAGAGTATATACAAAGGTGAATTAGAATTTTCATTACAAACCATTATGATGTTTTTAAATAAATGAACTAGGTAAAACCTTAGACTAAGGAAGAACCTGTGTTGATGTAAAATGAAATAATTATTGGTGTAGAAGTATTTTAACAACAGTATTTTCATGATAAGAATTATAAAACATCAAATTATTATATTAAATTTTATAAGAATATGTGTACTGATTTAATTAATAGTAACAAATAACATCATGGTTATGATTTTAAGGTTGATCGTAATTTAAAATTCAAAAACACCTCTTTTTAGGTTTTTGTGATGGGAGTCTACCAAGATTAAGGATATTTTGGAAGAAATTTATGGTAATAGAACCCATTAGTAGTATAGGATTTAGTGTAAAAAAAATTTGGGGGGATAATTAATTTACATTTTATAGACATAATTTTAAAGTTATAGATAATTTTTAGGGTTAATATGATCATTAATTACATTGTAATAATATTTAAATAATATTATTAGACTTTTGAAAAAATTAAGTTGTACTAAAAACATTTGAAAAAATATTACTTAATGATAAAATTTCATGGATTTCAATCATATTTATTTTTTAAATTATATAAATACAGTAAAAAATGAAAACCTATGTGTCATGTGGTAACCCATCATATCTGGTAAGCTCTTAGTGTTTGAACCCACAATTGATGGTTGATCATTATTTTATGCCAACTACTAGTCTATGTGATGTCCTGATTAATATATCATTGTTCTTAGTTAATAAAATTTATGAATAAATATTAATTTTGAAGTATTAGTATTAATTTTTATGGTTATATATTAATTTACTAACCATATTGGTTTTGGAAAATAGTTAGATATATATGGAAAGACTTTCCACTCTTTTCTATATTTTACAACCCGTTAAAAGTTAATTTCATTGCATCAAGAATAAAAAATCATTTTTATAATAATTTCATATAATAAGTGATAAATTGTAAGTTTATTGAAGAAAAAGAAAATTATGAAATTGTTCTAAAAAATTATAAACTTATAAAATAAGTATAATTCCTTATATTCTTAGTCAATAAAATAATTCTTAAACTTTTAGAAAATGATCTTCAAATAAAATGTTATCATATTACCATAATTGTTTATGATATAAATGACATTTCCACATCAATTAGGTGTATAGTTTTGAGGCCATAAAATTTTCATAGATAATTCACTTACTTGTGATCAATGACCTCAATCACCTCCTATAATTATTTATTCTTTCCCCCAAGTCCATATCATAACATTCCACTAAATTTAACCTGTGTATAAACCTAATATTATGGTATACCATCTGACCATTATATTTCTCATTATATGTTATTAAGAAGATATTTTTTTAATCCCTGTATGATATGGGGTTATCATCAAATGAATTTTATATTATTAAACCTTTATAATCAAGATAATTTTTAAATTTAGAAGATGAAATTTATTTATGGTGGGGAGAATGTAACACCCTAAAATTTTAAAATATAAATATCATATTCAATAGTGTTTATGACACGCAACACCGTGAGTAAAATGGATTAAAATATCATAATATTTTAAAATATATTAAATATTTTAAAGAAATTCAATATATGATATATCTTTCAATTCATGAATCACTGGGTTATCTTACGTTACATGGAACAACGACTTTCTACAAAATCTTGTGTTACACACAAGACTGAGTTTTACCAAATACAATTGATATTATTTTTTAAAATGAAAATTTTATCCTATAAATTAAATTTAAAATTATGAATAGTATTTACTAACTTATTAAAAGATATGGTTGATTTCATTGTTAATTAATTTATTTCAAATGAATATAAAAACCAATTGAATATAAAGAATTTTTTTATAAAAAAAAATTACGCTCAAAATGTGTATAATCAAAATAAATTAAATTAATTTATATTATAGGGAGATATTAATGAAATATGAATATTATATATTCAAAAAAAAATTATATTCATCCAATATATTTTTTAGACATAATATAAGAACAAATCCAATTATATACATAAATGTTGTATTTTATTAATGATAGTTTTTCCACATTTTATGGGCGTACATGTTATAAAACATAATTTTGAAAATTTTATAAATTTTAATTTAAAAATTAAACATAATTTTATAAATCATAATTTTGAAAAATATCTTCGGGTAGATTTTAATAATTTTCTAAGAAGTTTCTTTTCTAGATAAATAGTGAAAAACATTGAATTTAAATTGAAAACTGCCTTTTAATCTAAATTATTTATAAAGTTAAACTATAATTAAAATTGTTTTTAATGTTATAATAGATAAATTATAAATATATTAACCCAATTTAGACCATTTCAATAAATATCATTATGATGTTAGATATAAAAACAATTCAAACATTTGAACATTTTCACTTTAAAAACCCTTTTTGTCGTCACGTCAGTGGGAAAAAATTTAAATTATAATATTCCACTTATATGGGATTAATTTGGAAATATTTATTCCATATTTGGAATAATCATAATTTATAATTTATTATAATATCAACTTAATTTTTTAGCAAAGTGACTATAAAAAATAGTTAATGTTAATCATTGTGATTAATGTAAAAAATAGTTTACTAAGTTGTTAATCATATTGGAAAATGTGTGGAAAGGAAAAAAATTGTCCAAAAACTATTGTATTGAAATATTTAGACCATATCTCATATCATCTCAAAAAAATCATTATTTTATGCACATCATTTAAGTTAGACTTTCTAATTGTGGTTACTCTTTGGTATTTTCAGGAATGTCACTCCCCCTTCACTATAAAAGGGAACTCACTCCCCTAAATTGCTAAAACCTCTTAAGAGACTTATATAATAAAATAACTAAGAATGTAACTTCCCAAAAATATCTAACCTCATTCTAGAAGCCTCAATTTTTTTCATTAATCCTTCCAAGGAATTTCATTGGTGCAAACCAATAGCAGTAACATGAAGAAGAGGTAAAATTCATCAACATCCATTTTTTTATTTATTTATCCACACCCATAAATTATTCATACAAAATGACTACCTGATAAAATAATTATTAAAATTATTATGATATTTATTTATGTTAAATTCATGAACTTCACCCACACACACTTCGATCAATTGGGTTACAAAATTATCCATTGTGTGTACAATGAACCACCACCTCGTGAAATAATGTCATTAATTTTTCTATTTATACAATTCAAGGATGGGAATAATGATTTAAATGCTATTTATATACGATTTTATAATATTTATTAATTATTTATTCTTATATAGTTATTATAAAACACATAACTTCATTATTTTCAGTTTTTGGGAATATGATAGCTTTGTTCGTCTGTACGGAGGGCTAATGCCTTCCGAATTGATGTGATTTGTTCATGATTTACATGGAATATATTAATGATGGTTTTATTAAAAATATGTGACATGTATAAAGTAAAAAAATTATATTTAAATGATAATATATATACATATATATTATTTACTTTAATTTCTTTGAATAAGACAAGAAAACGGAAACAATGTTTATGCATACGTACGACATATCCTCTTTATGAACGGTGTATTTCAATTCCTGTCACTAAAATTTATGGATTAATCTAAATTAATATATAACGAAGATATATGATATTTGAATCATGGTTTCAATTCAATATATTATTAAATCATTCTCAAAGTAAGCGGGTAAAAATAACAAGTCAATTAACACCTGAAACAATGAAAATAATGAATTATTATTAACAAATGGGTGATAAGATGATATAGAAGGATAATATATGATATTATAAATATAAATATAGTTTTGGTGTAAGTTAATAACATGATTAAAACCGTTATACATAAGGTTAAACATAATTAAACTAAATTGAAATGCAATGTAATGGATTTCATCTCAATATCATTTTATTGAGGTACATTGTATTTTTATTCCCCCTTTTTATATAATATGGTATATATACTTCCCCTTTGAAGAGTAATGTCATTAATATTTCACTATTCATGGCCTTTTATGTTTAAATTTTTATTATTTAATCTAATAGGTTTTTGAATTAAGATTTATGAAGTGGTAAATAATTTCATAACTCGATTTCTTTTCATTATTTTATATTACTAACCCATTATAATTAATATTCTAATATTATGTGTATTTTGAATTTAGAATAGATATTATTGTATTTAAGTTTATTTTAAGTGTATTTACATTTGATACACATAATCAATTCATTGGATTTATTCTCACTTCAACATTATGATCTTTCCAAGGGGTTATTTTACAATCTCATTCTAATCGAGATTGCTTATTCATGAAAATATATTAAAGGAAATTATATTATAATTGTCTAATAGACCATTTAATTTTCATATCCTCTAGTTATTCATGATTATTTTCATATAATAGTACCATTTTTTCACATTCTGGTACTTAAAATGTTTTAGAAATTGTTTTTTAGAAAACCTGACTTCATTTCTCTCTATAGTCAGAAATCTTTTTTCATCCAAAACAATGTTTTCTATAAAAAAATTGAAATTTATTTTTACTTATTTTAAAATGATTTATCAAAATATTTTTCAACATTTTATAAAAAATTATATTTTTAAAAGTTATTTTCAAATAATATCTTTGTTTAATTAAAACAAATAGGGTTTTTCTCAGTAATGTTTTTAAAGATCTTATTTTTTTACATCAATGGAAACAATGCTTATTATTATTCTAATGGTTATACATTTTTTTAATACCATCCTTATTCTTCATCTGTATGGATTATCATTCTTTGGAAAAAAAAGGATATTATTGATAATAACTTCCTTGAACCATTTTCATAGTAATTAACTTACCCTTGAGGGATTCTCTTTCTTGTGATCATTGAATATTAAATTTACCCAAAATATAAATATCAATTATCATGAATATGATTATTTTATACAACCTATACCATTTTTATATAAAGTTACATCTATTATATTAATTTAATTATCTAAGGAAATATTTATAAGTCTATATTTTTTACTCAATATAGATATTTGATAAAGAATATTGATTATAAATTAAATCGATTATTTGATATATGAGGAATTCATTTTACTAGAAGTTAAGGGTAGCGCCCGAACATTATATATCCCCTAAATGAATCGACATGTCTCATGTGACAAATTAGTTATAAAAATTAAATGGGTTTCTACCAGTATTTTAAAAACCATCATGTGAAAGGTCTTGACAGTATAGTTTTTCATGTGCCTTAGACATGAAATCAAGTAATTAAGACCTTCCTTTAATAAGAATATAATTATTGTTATTATTATCCATGATATTTTTACAATTAAAAAATCAATGGATTCATTTTATTCTAAATTTGTTGATTATATGCCACATTTTTTCAGTACTTTACCTAGACATATTGATTTTGCCTTATCATTTCACGATAGTCTAGTTATTTAAATGGCATGTGTTTTCAATTTTTTATCATTCCATACTATTTAAATACATCCTTCTTAATTATTTATTACATTTCATGTGTTCTTAGTTATTTACCTTGGCATATTTATTAATCCTAATGATTCATTATTCGTTCCACTGTACTTACCCCTTACTGAGCATTTGAGCTCACCCTAATTTTGTTTCCTTTCCACGGGATTCCATAGACTGTAATAAGAAAGATATGCATGGTTATGAAAGAAGGAATAAACTTATTCTATAATATAATTATGTTGTAATTTTTGAATTCCATTATAATACAAGACCCATGTACGTATCTAGTTTACTATGAATACCAAACCATGAAATTCTTTGTGATGTGATTTCCTTGTATCTTTTACCAATGTAATAGAAGTATGAACTTTCTCCCGGATACTAAGGTCATGGTCACTACACCAATCTTACTCAAGGAATGGTTATTGTCAGGAACATGAGGACTTTGTCTCACTAACTATAGTCCTCCAGTGACATCTCACTCATGGATGGACCAGGACTAAAGATCCACTCCCCCATTGGGTTTATCACCCATCACGATCACACAGTCAATAATGGGCATGTAATATAAAATATTTCCCAAAACCCACAACATAATGTTAGTAGATTTTCAACCAAAGCCTAGTTGTCAACTATCCTCTCACATTGAAGAACATCTCTCTCCATCCATTAGGGCATATTATATGACCTCTAGACCCATCATAATATATAATCATTAATACTCTTTCCTGTATTTCACCCACTAATGAAAAAATAGCATGTGGGATCCATTTAACCAGTCTTCAAGTCCCAGTCCATCCCCATAAAAATGCCACTTCATTTTTCTCTCTAACCAATGATAATACCATGTTATCCCACTCTAATCCCCTTTGAAATGTGATTCCATGTATCGACCAAGTCCAACGACCCACACATTGGTCCCAACATACCTTATCTAAGGATTATCATTCCTCTATAAATCTAGATAAAAACCCTCTTTGACCCACCTCATCTATCCCAATAGTACTCATCCTACTCACAAAAATAACCAAATCTCAACCTTCCCATAGATGGTGTCATTCTACTAGCAAAAGATATAAAACCATCTCACTCATTCCATTGGGCCTAATACTCTATCCTGCACAATAATTTCTATAAAAACCAATCCAAGGCTACCTATATTACCTATCGAACCCTATTTCCCTCCCCCATCCTCTCTTCATCTAAACCATGATCTACATCCCATAGAGACATAGTTTTCTAGAGGTAGTAATTTACCCAAGTGCTAAAGAGAATATATTCCAAGAATTGGTGGCCCAAAACCATCCTAACTTTTCTAACTCGGGAAACCTCTATAACAACCTTGGTATTTATAGAATAATATTTATTTGTATTCTTGAATTAAATGGTTAAATTCGTTATATTATGTAATTCTGAAAATAAATAATTTATTATATAGTTATTTATTTAAAACATAAATTTTTTAATTATAGAATTTTCATTTGAAAAAAATAGATTATTTTATTAATTAATCATAAAGAAACTATATTATTATGATTTTAATAAATTTCAGAAAATTTTTAATTTTTGGTGAATAGTAAAAATGAAATCTTTTATAAAATATGGTATTTTTTTATATCCTAAAGATACAATATTGATATAAAATTTATTAAATTTATTGAATAAATAAATTATGATTTTTTAATATTAATATTTTAAATAAACAATTAATAAAATGTATTTTATAATTAATTTCATGATAAGTATAAAAAATATTATCAGTGTTGACGCAATTCCTACACAGCATTGTCAATATCAAATTTAGTTCCTTATAAATAATAATTGAGTTATAAAGATTATTTCCATGACTTTTTAATAATTATTATGTATTATTTATGTTTTTATCCAATAAATTATAATTTTATAGTAATATAACATAATTATAATTCAAATTCATGTGTAATGAATGTGCAAGGCAAGAAAAGACAAAATAACAAATTTAAGAAGTTGTCTTGATATGTATATGATTAAATATTCATAACGAATGGATACTGAATTTTATTTTAAACCTAAATTATTTATTTCTAGGACATAATTTTATTTTTAATTTTTATATATGAAATAATTAACGTTAATGTTTGTGAAACATAGATGCAGTTCTTGTACATAGAAAAGAAAAATAAATAAAATGTTTTTAATGAAAATTATAAGAGTTATTAAATGGCCCAAATTTTTGTTACATCTTTTTATATAATAAATTTTAGACCATTATTTTAATTTAATTTGTATTTGGGACATTTTGGACCCACATTAATCACTTTAAGTCCACTATAATATTGTATTTAAAAAGAAATTCAAGTTGTCACATTATATTTTTGATTTCTTTAATATTTTAATATATTTTTTCCAAAAGATCCTTTGAGATTAAATTATAATTTTGAATTTAATAAGTTTATATTATTTATTAAAATCTATTTCCAGTTTTTAGACAACAAATAATTACCATAATCGATTTCAAAAAGATAACGTAGTATTAATTTAATTAATGAATAACTAAAATTAATATCAATAAAAATCATAAAAAAAGATATAATTTAATATTTCTAAGATAATTCGAGAATTAAATAGATGGATATTATATTTTTATTATATAATATAAAATTTATTCAAATATTAAATTTTTTTAATGCGTTTAAAGTCATAGATATGAATAGTTTATATTTTGAAAAAAATGTTTTTTAGGAATAAAATATTTTATTAAATTATTTAAATGTCAATAAAATCTTTAATAATGAAAAATGGAATAATATTGTGTATAAACAGTAGTCCCCATTAGTTTTTAGGCCTTTTTGGAAGTCTTAAACCCTATAATATATATAATATATTTTAATAATTTGAGTAATTCCTATGTTACTCATCAACTTAATTATAAAAGGATGCTCATTTCATCACAAATATTGATCACCATGAGCCACATTTTTTGACTATATTATATAAAATTCCAATCCCCACATCCCCTTCACGTTCTATAGCTTATGATCTCACAAAAAGACTGATTTCAAGATCTTTAATGGGGTTTTAAGGAGAAATTTTCATGAGGTTAGATTCCCTTTTTTTCTATTTTAATTTTTTTTCACTTCTTCCATATCCTTAACACCTATATAATGTTACAAAGAAAATATAGTAATATATATATATATACAATAATTTTTTTGTTTTTATGTTATATTCATCATGAAATATCTTTTTTTCTCATTTTACTCTTAAGTAATGAAATCGTCTTCTGTGGTGTGTTGATTTACCACCTTCATGGACGATGAGATTTCATTCCCTTTACCAGAATCATGGAATGTTTAAATTCGCATTTAATATTAAAAAATGACCTAAATATATATATTTTCTCATTTATGGGGTATTATATCTTTTTGAAAAGGAAAACCATAATAAACTGGCCGTGGAAACTATGAAAAGAATGCACCTAAAACAATGGATATAACAAAATATTGTTAATAAATGGGTGGAAAATGTTATAAAAAGATTAATAAAGGTATTATAAACATAATTATAGTTATTTAATAAATTAATAACACTCTTAAAACCATTATACTATTTTTTTATCACTTTTTAATGAATATGATCCAGAGGTGAGGGACAGTTTAACTAAAACTTTGTTTTAAATGTTTGAAAGATTTGTTCTTCTGAATAAATCTATATTATGTCCATGTCTTCAAAAAAAATATAAATTTATTTATATTAGTATTAATTTTTTAATTTCTCTCATTTTTTATAAAAGTGATCTTTTTCATGTGTTAGTTAAGGGACTTTCCTTTTAAAATCCTTTTAAATGTCACTTTTGTGAATTTCAAAATGATTTTTTATGGCATGAGTGATTTCTATAAATTTCATGATTATTTTTTACTATAATGTTTCCATTAAATGTTTTCTTAGTTATTTTTATTTAATTATTAAGTGCATGGTTTTTTTATTTTTAAAATGTTTTTTATGAAAAAAATGGTATCTTGAAATCTGAATGTGTTTTTCTAAAGGGTTTAAATGAGTTTTCAAGGGTTTTTTTCATGATAAATTCCTTATAAAGTAGTTATTATGGGTTGATCCCATTATATAATAAGATATTATAGGTTGATCCCCCTTATATCTCGATATATGTTGGGTTGAGGCCATTATATCTCAAGATATGACTAGTAAGCCCCATTATAGCTCTTCAATGTATTAGGTACTCTAAAGATAGAATTTGACCATAAGTTATTCTACATGTATGTTTTAAAGTAAGAGTAACATGATTATGATATCCTAAGGAGATTTCATGATTTCTCTATGCATGATTATGAGTTGCAAGAAATGGATTTTTAATGGGTTTTCATATTTTCACTAGACTAGTGATTTTCTTTCATTGTGCCCCTTACTGGGAATTTTGTGATCATCCCATGTTTTCAAAAAAAATTAAAGTGAATAATTATGGGTAAGAGAATGTAATAATTCATGTTTAATCTTTTAATGATTTTCAAAAAACTCATGTTTCATTTTTAAATGTTTCAAATATTGAAAAAAATGCCTACAGTTTTAATAGTATCCCCTTTGCATGAAAGTAGTTTTTTATTTATGTATTGTTTCCTAATTTTATAAATCTATAAACAAGAAAATATTATTAATTTTACAGAAAGTAAATTCTTAATTGCAACTCAATGTTGTGAAATATTTTAAGGCTGGGTCCTTATAGTTGATATCGAATGATTGTTTAGATATCCTTAGAGGTTATGATGATGTTAATAGAATACCCTAAATGATTCCTTACTTTATGGTTAATTTAAAATGATAGAGAATTTTAAGATTACCATGTTTCTTCATCTAAGATATTTCTATTCAGAATGGTTTTCCATATAATAAATATGGAAGCTAAAGTAGTAAGGAACCAAGATTCTGATATCTATCTTAATCTATATCCTAGAATGGTGGGAATTGGAACCAATCAGTTTGTTACAGTAATGAATCAGTTTACTCAAGAAATAAATAGTGGTGGTATTCTTACTATAAAGTAACATAATATTTGACTAACTAACATTTATTTTGTGGATCACTTTATGAGGAAACATCCCCTATATTTTAGTGGATCATCAAACCTAGTGGTATCCATAGGATGGATCAATGATCTGGAAAATATATTTTATGTTATGGAATGTAATAAAAATCAAAAGTTGCCCCTTTTTATTTGTCTCTTTGAAGGGTAATTTGTTCTATGGTGGCATTTGGTTAATAATAATATAGAGAATGAATATCTTGATTCCATGGAAGATGAAACATTCAAGGATATTTTCCTTAAGAAATATTTCCATATATCTATTCAACTACGAATAGGAAATGATTTCTAGAATTGAGGAAAAAAGATGAATATTTCATAGATTTATATTAATAAAACATCACAACATTAGCTTAGTATGTGATAGATTTTGTTCAGGACATTAATAGTATAATTAATCGTTTTTACTCATGGATGAAACTAGTTTTATGAATATATTTTTTTCACATGAGAATGTAAAATCAGTGAGAAAGTTGTTTGTTGTGCTAAAAAGGTTGAAATGGAGTTATCTAACACGTAGGTTCCTTGTGATGATAAGAATAAGAAGTGTTCAACTTGTTAGGATCTGGGGAATGATTGAACACTAAAACTTGGAGTTAAGAAAATAAAATTCCCATCTTGTGAAAAAGTGTGATCAAAATAATCCTGGAGAATTCCATGTAAATTATTGCTAGTTCTACCAAAGTGGAAGGTTTAGAAACATATAAAGTTATTGTAAAGGAAATGATTATAAGAATGACAATAAATCAATGGTACGATGATCTGACTATAATGAGTTGAATCTTTTTTCTGTTTTGAGTCAAAAACTAGTCACTCAGTCAGGAAATAAAAATGATTGGAAATAGAAGGTTGTGGTAAAATCCTTTAAAACTACATAAGTAGATGTTGATCCATCAAACGAAGCATTATCAGGTTGTTTTCTTGTTTTTGGAGAATATTCCAATGTGTTGTTTGATTCGGGATCTACGCATTCCTTCATTTCTGAGAAATATTATACTAATTTTGAAATTCCACCTCAAGAAATTAATCCATAACTCATGGTAAAAACACATGGATGAAATATTGAGTAAAAACAAAAATTATAAGAATCAACATATCTTTGTCTGTAGATATAATTTAACTTCAAAATTTTTTTTATTTCCTCTAGTAGAGTTTCATTTTATTTTAGGTATGTATTGGATTTCTATTTATCATACTAAGATTTATTGTAGAAATAAAGAATTTTCTTTTCAAAAATAATTTTATTTTCTATACATGAATGAACCTGTATCATTGATGACATAAGAAGAAGATAATAAACTGTTAAAATATGAAACTATTCACATTAATGTTGTTCCACTCATAAATGAGTATCTTGATGTTTTTTCTGATGATTTGGAAGGTTTTTTTCCTGATCAAGAGGTTGAGATTAAAATCAACATAGTTTCTAATTCTATTTTAATTTCTGAACACCCTTATCAAATTGATCAAATGGAAATTTTATATTTGAATAATTAGTTTCAGTTATTTTTATATAAATGATTAATATAGACTAAGACATCACCAAGGGGTGCTCAAATCAAGTTTATTAAAAAGAAAAATGGTTCAACGAGACTTTTCAATGATTATAGAGACTTAAATAGTATCACTTCTATGAAAAATTATCCTTTTCCTCGTATTGATTATTTTTTATCAGATCCAGGGATAAAAGTATTTTTTGAAGGTTGACATGAGATTGGGGTACCATAAGTTCATAGTAAACGAATAATACATTCTAATAACAATGTTTCATACTGCATATGGGCATTTTTAATTTGTAGTTATTCCACTTTGGTTAATTAATGCACATGTTGTATTCATAGATATTATGAATAGAATATTCCATGAATTACTGGATATGTTTGTGGTTGTGTTTGTTATGACAATTTGGTATTTTATAAAATTAAAGAGGACCACAGAAGAAATTTAAGGGTTTTTTTTGAAACATTAAAAGAAAATAATATATATTTAAAATTCATCAAGTATGAATTGTAGTTGAAAAAAAAATTCCCATGGTCAAATTGATTTAAAAAAAATAACTTTTGATCATACTAAAATGAATGTTTTTGAAGAATGGAAAAGACCCAAAAATATAAATGAGATTATTAGTTCTCTAGGTTTGGTAGTTATTACTAGAGGTTTGTTGAAAACATTACATGGTTATCTATCCCAATGACTAAGTTAACTAAAAATGTGTTAAGTTCATCTGGTCAAAATAATGTGATGATTGATTTCAGGAATTGAAAATAATACTGTTTAATTCTCTAGTTTTAGTAATACCTTACAGAAATGGTGAATTTGGTATCTATAGTGATTCTTTACTGAAAGAAATTTGTTGTGTATTGATGAATAATGATTAGGTAATTTCTTATTAATCACGTCAATTGAAACCTCAGGAGTTAAATTACCCTAAAAATGATTGGGAATTAGGTGTTGTTGTTTTTCATTAAAAATTTAGAGGCATAATTTGTATGGAGTAAAATGTGAAAAATATAATAATCATAAAAGTTTGAAGTATATATTCTATTATAAATAATTAAACATGAGACAGTGGAGATGGTGGAAGTATTCAAGGATTATTATTGCACAATTCATTACCATCTTGGAAAGGAAATCAAATTATTCGATGCATTGAGTTGAATAAATAATGTTACACTAACCATGTTATGTTTGTAACATGAACCCTTGGTTAAAGATTTTATGAATTTTGGATTCGAAGTTATTGGTTTCAGAAATTCATCTGTTTTGTTTCAACTTTCATTTTAATCATCTCTATTTGACTGAATTGAGATATTGTAGAAGGAAGATAGTGAGATAAAAAAACAAAAATTGGTTAAAAATGGTAAGTTGAATGAATTTAACATTGATGGATATTGTTCTTTTAGATTGCATAATAGGTTATGTGTGCCATGTTATTTATAGTCATAGAAATTGATTTTATATAAAGCCTAAAGTTCCCCATTTTAAGTTCATCATGACATAATTAAGATGTACAGAGACTTTTATGAGTATTACTTGTGGGATGAAATAGAAATATATATTTCAAATTTTTCCATGAAAATTTTTACATGGAAATAGGTTAAAGAAAAAATACAGTTACCAAAGGGGATTCTTCATCCATTTCCAGTACTAGAGTGGAAATGGGAAAATATATCCATGGATTTCATGGTGGGACTACCATGGGATTCTTGAGGTAATAATTAAATTTGGGTTATTGTTGATTATTTGAATAAATATTCTCATTTTCTTCCTATTCGAGACACCCAATATCAAGAAAAACTTTCTTGATTGTATCTGATGGAAATAGTCAGGTTACATGGAGTGCCTCTCTCTATCATATTAGTTCATGATCTCTAGTTCACTTGAAACTTTTGGAAAGGCCTTAAGAAGTCATTGGGAAGTGAATTAAATTTTATCATATCCTATAATCAATCTGATGGACAGTTAGTGTGAACAATTCAATTATTTTAGGATATGATTCTATCTTGTTCAGTGGATTACCAGAAAATTTGGTATTAATATCTTTTTTTAGTTCAGTTTTATTTTTTTAATATTTTTCATTCTGGTACACAGATGGTTCCTTTTGAGGAATTATATGGGAAGTGGTACTGAACTCTATCATTTTAGGATGATGTTGAGGAAATGATGTTTATGGGACCAGAGTTGGAAGAGTAAGTGGCAGATCAAGTTCAGTTGATTTAGTGACACATGAGGAAATCTCATAGCAGAAAAAAAGTTATGCAGATAACAGTAGGAAATACCTTTATTTTGAGGTAGGTGATCATGTATTTATAAAACATTCTATATATAAAAGATTTATTCATTTTGAAAAGAAATTAAAGTGGATTCCATAGTTCATTAGACCTTATGAAATTCTAGAAAATGTTCTACTAGTTTCTTTCTTAGTAGCCTTGCCTCAAATTTTATCTTAGTTACACAATTATTTTCTTATTTTGATGTTAAGAAAGTATGTTCCAAATCTATATCATGTTTTGAGACCACAATTATATCATATGGAAGAGAACCTTTCTTATGAGAAAAATCCTATTTAGATTTTTGATAGTATAGAGAACGTATCGTGAAATAAGGTAATTGAGTAGGTTAAGGTTTTGTGAAGAAACAACATAGTTGAAGAAGCAACATGGGAATCTAAACATGTTATGAGGGAAACACATCCTCATTTTTTTAATAATTGAATAAAATTTTGAGGAATAAATTTCAAAATGGGGGATGTAAAATACTAGATTTTTATAGAATCAAGTTTATTATTATTATTGAATTAAATTGTTAAATTCTTTATGTTAATTAATTCTTAAAATAAATAATTTATTATATAGTTGTTTATTTTAAAAAAAACTATATAATTTAAATTTAAAAATTATAATATATTTTTTGATTTCATTATAATTACATTATCTTAGTTTTAATTTTCAGTAATTTTCAAAAAAAAATTAATTTTTGGTGAAAAATAAAAAAAAATCTTTTATAAAGTACAGTATTTGTTATGTTATTATGAAGACATAATTATGATGTAAAATTTATTAAATTTATTAAATAAGTAAATTATGATTTTATAAGAGTAGTATTTTTAAAAAATAAATCAAAACATTTATATTCTTATTAATTTCATGATATGTATAAAAAATAATGTTTGTTTCAATGTAGTGCATGCACAGTATTGGTAATGTCAAATTTTCTTCCTTATAAATAATAATTCATTGATAAAAATTATTTTCATGAATTTATATTAATTATTATGTGTTATTTATGTTTTTCTCTGATAAATTCTAATTTTATTGTCATAAAACATAAGTCTTATCCATATTTCAGTGTAATGCTTGTATAATCCAAGAAAAGACAAAATAAAAAATTTAAGAAGATGTCTTGATATGTATATGATTAAAAATGAATATTTAATGAATATATAATTTTATTTTAAATGTAATTAATTTTTTTATTCAAGTATTTTATTTTTAATTTTTTATATATGAAATAATTAACATTAGTGCATGTGAATCACTGATGTAGTACTTGTACAAGCATAATAAAAATATGTAAAATGTTTTTAATTAAAATTATAAGAATTATTAAATGACCCAAAAATTTATTTAATATATTTATAAAATAAATTTTCGACCATTATCTTAATTTAATTCAGATTTGGGAAATTTTGGACCCACATGAATCACTTTAAGGCCTTTATAGTGTTTTATTTCAAAATGAAGTCCATTAGTCACATTATAGTTTTTATTTGTATAATATTTTAATCTATTATTTTAGAGAATATTTCTTCAAAAATAAATGATACTTTGAAATCTAATAACATTATCTTCTTCATGAAATTTTATTTCTAATTTTTAGGCATAAATAAATACCAAAATTTCTTTCACAATGATGATGGAGTATTAATTTATTTAATTGATAAATCATATTAATGACATTAAAAATAATAAATTAAATAAAATATGATATTTTTAAGATAATTAATTAATTCCATAAAATAATATAATATTTTTATGTTATAATAAAAATTATTCTAATTTTAAACATTCTTTCATGTTTTTAAAGTCATAGTTAAGGATAGATTTCATTTTAAAAAAATATTTTTCTTGAATAAAAAATTTACTAAATTATTTAAAAATCCAAAAAAAATTATTAGGCTAAATGGGATAAAAATTTGTCTAAAATGTAATCTCATTTATTTTCTAGGACTTTTTTGATATCTTAATTCCTATAATATTATTATTATATTTTAATAAGTTGAGTAATTCCTAAGTTACCCCTCCCTTCAATTATAAAAGAAGGATCCTTTATTAAAAAATATTCATCATCTTGAGCCTAATATCACCATTGTATTCTATAAAATTACCTTCTACTTATCCCTTTATACATTCTAGTGATTATGATCTAACAAAAACATCACTTCCAAGATCCTTAAGGAGGTTATCAGGGAGAAATTTTCAACTGGTAAGATTCATTTTTCTTCTCTTTTAAATTCTTGTTCACTTCTACCATATACGCACCTCCTATCCAATGTTTCATGAATACTATATTATTATATATATACTATAATGTTGTTTTTTTATGGTATATTCATCATGAAATATCTCATATTCTCCTTTTATTCTTAAATAATGAAATCATCGTTCGTGGTGCCTTAATTCACAGCCTTTGTGGACGATGAGTTTTTTGTTTCCCATTACCGTAATAAAATCATGTTTAAATTCAAATTTAATTGTATAAAATCACCTATATATATAAATATTCTCACTTATATAGTATTATATATTATTTAAAATTAATTCTATAATAAAATGGCCTTAGAAATAATGAGAAGAACCCACCTAAAACAATGGGAATAACAAAATAATGTTAATAAATGGGTGGAAAATGTTATAATAATATTATTAAAGTTATTAGAAACATGTTTATATTTCTGTAATAAATTAATAAGACTCATAAGACCATTATTTATGTGGTTTTAACAATTTTTATACAAGTAAAACCTAAGCTAAGGGACACTTTAACTAAAACATTTTTTTAGAATGTTTTAAAGATTTATTCACATAAATATTTATAATTTTTGTCCATTTTTTGGAAATGGATTTTATGAATGTATTAATATGGTATTAATGATTTAATTTCTGTTATTTTTTAAAAAAATTAATCTTTACTGGGTGTTATGTAAGGGTTTCTCCTTTCAAACTCCTTTTAAATATATCTTTTTCATAATTCAAAAATATTTTTTTTATATACAGCATGACTGGTTTCTCTTGATTTCATGATTATTTATTACTATAATTTTTCCTTTGTAAATTTTCATATTTATTTTTATTTCAATATTATATGTTCTATTTTTATATTTTTAAAATTTATTTTTATGAAAAATGGCTATTTTGAAATCGGAATGTGTTTTTATTAAGGGTTTAAATGAGTTAACAAGGGTTTAATTCATGATATATTCATTGGAAATTGTTTACTATGGGTTGATCCCATTATAGCTCAATATATTACAGTTTGGGCATCATTATACGTCAATATATATTGGTTTGAGCCCATTATAGCTCTAGATATGATTGGTGATCCCCATTATAGATCTCTAATTCATTGCGTACTCTAAAGATGGATTTTGACTGTAAGGTTATACCATTTGTAAGTGTGAATTTATGGGTGATATGTTAATGATGTCCTAAGGAGAATAAAATTTTTTTCTAGGCATGCTTATTAGTTTCAATAAAAGGGTTTTTAATGGGCTTTCATGTTTTCAGTGGACTTATGATTTTCTTTATTTATGTCACTTAATTAGCTTTTTGTGCTCATCCCAAGTTTTTAAATGTTTTTCACTAGTAATAATTATGGGTAAGAGAAATGAGGAATTCATGTTAAATGTTTTTAATATTTTTCAAAGAAATCATGTATTATTTTTAAAGGTTTTATATTTTGAAAAAATGTATACTATATTAGTAGTATCCTCTTTGTATGAATATGGTTTGTTATATGTGTATTATGGCCTAATTATCTAAAGATATAAACATGAAAATATCTTCACTGTGAAGGAATGTTAATTATTGATTAAAACTAAATATTTTGTAATGTTTTAAGGTTTTTCCCTTATACCCTCCATTCCAAATCACTCTACTTAAACCATAAAATTATGTACACTCATAAATAAATATGCATATGAAATTTCATCATAGGGGCCACCAACCTCCATAATGAAGATTGTATCCACTCCATGTTCTGATGAACCTTGGTACATCCCATCAATAATATTGAGTACATATCCCATTCCAAGGGAGAGAAATAATTAATTGTAAATAATTATAATCGATTATTCAAAATAAATTATATAGGTATAAATGCATATAAACTCACCATGTATATTCACCACACCAAATGTACTTCCAATGGAATGCGATCAAACTCCATGAACCTATTCTTGCTAAGAATCATGAAGTAACCATTTTTATATATTATTTCCACTATGATTCAGTGTAATTATTCAATAATCCCTAACTTGGTATGTTAAAAATCTTTAGGCTATTATGGAAACAAAAAAAATGTTAGAAGAGTAGAAACATACATATATCTTCCAAAAAATGTTCCAAGAACCATAACATAACATGAGGGGGGAAGTTTTAAAGATAGGAGGGTGATATTGTAAATGGATTTCCCCATATTCCCCTTCTCCGTAAAACAAATTGGGTGGACTATAAAATGACTAGTCTTCCCAACCTAAAAAAATAGATTAGGGGCCCTTTTGTGGCACAACCTCATGAGTTTTGGTGTAATGGGTATCCTTGGTATACAAATTAAGTAGGTATTAGGGATACAAACCCTATAACACATCTTGGTATCCCCCTAAGGACCACCCCATGTTGTGTAACCCTCTAGGGCTACAACATAGGCTTCCCTAGTAGGCCTTACTATGGAATGGCCTCCTCATCTATGGAATATCCACCCCAATCATGGGGGATAACAACATATCCATTCTCATATCTATATTTCATAGTACCTTACAATATTCCATGTTATTATTCTACCATATAAAGGTTATACTACAACACAACCTCTTGTTTGTGGTGCAACCCGCCTTTATGAAGGTTGAGGGCCCAAACCTGAGGATCTCTTTTCTAAGATGTGGCCCATAAGGTGGTTTCACAGAGTTTCTACCCAAGGTATCCCTCCATGTAATATTTCCAAGTATATATTTTATATCCACCATATAATTAGGATATTACACCGTAGCCCTTATAGCTATGTTGTGGTGGCTTTCTACAGCTGAAATTTCAGCTGCATGGAAACCCCATCCAAGATTATCTAGTCACACAATCTCCCGATCACCTTTTTGAACATATTTTCACACCAAATTTTTTTTTGTTGATATTTCTCAATGTTTAGATTATTTTTCTAAATAATAATTTGTTAAATTATCCCAACTCTTGATGAAAAATTAAAACTTCCTCCAAAATTTAATGACTTTGAAATTTGTGGGGTCTTACAAAGTGAAAGATTTAAGGAGATATGATATAAATACCAATTAAATATTATGTAGTGTAGATATATTATATCTTGTGATATATGGATATTGTAACACGTGATCTTTTGAAACTACCTCTTACAATGGTACAGTACAATTAGATAGATATCATAACATGGATTCTTAGACAAGTCATAGTATATGCATAACCATGACATAAGGAATAGAAAATTTCATTATTTTTAATAGTTGGGAAGTATTCCATGTAATATACCATTTGATAATTATTCCATATTATGAAATATATCGGAGTATATACATTCAATTGATTAATCCATGAATTATTCAAGTTTCATTTACTAATATGATATAATGTATGAGTAAATCCAACACCACCCAAGGAGTATACTCAAGGGATTTATAATGTATAATTCTATGTGACTGTATGTTGGTTATCAATTATTCATTCCTGGCTTAATCTACCTAAAAAATGAAGCTCTATTTTTTCTTCCACCATTGTAATATGAGTATTTTCACACCACACAGAGAAAATTAATCCCACAAAAACATTGAGTGATTTAGTAACCTGTGGATAACTCTGGAGGAGGTATGTCTTTTCACTACCTATACATGTGATCTTCATCTATAATATTATATGATGAAAAATATAGTGTCCATACATGTTTAAATATACATGAATAATCCATTTCCATAACATGTGGTTTCATATATTATTGTGTGGTTAATCTTGTTATGATTTTCTTTATTGCTTCACCTATATTTAACTAGTGTTTTTAGACCCTCTGAAATAAATAACCTTATTTGGTGTTGATAACCATATCATTGAAGGATTTGATAACAATGATTAATAAACATCCTTGGATTTATATAATAGTGTGGGATATTTCAGTATATGGAATGATATATCAATTTCCTATTAGTTAATATATGATCTATATAATGAACGAAATTTGATGATTAGTATAGCATAAAATACCACCAACGGAAGATTTATGAGATTCATAGGAAGAATATTCCCATTAATTCTAATTGGTGGTCAGTCCAACACTTGAATTTCAATTTTTATACCACTCGATTTTTATCCAGGATATATCAACTTCAAGGTATCACTTATGTGATTCAACGTTTCTAGAATACTTACAGGATAAGAATGAATTTTTTTATCTTGAATAAAATTAAATATTTTCATTATTGAATGAATATTAAGTTTACCATTCATCGCTTCATTATGGTTCTCTATATTGGATGTGGTGTAAGAATAAGCCTCTCATTTATCCCTTGTATTAGGTGTATGTTGATGAAAATTATCCTCAATGACACCTAGTTTGGTTCACTAGATATCGCAGTTCCCATACTCCTTAAAATTCAATAATTAGACCATGAGTGGTGCATTAATTGGTTCCTTCATTTCCTCTATTGTATCAAGGGGAATTTTCATGAATTTTTAGAGTTTTCAATATGGATCCACCTCTTTTACACACTTGAAAATATTTCTTATACCCTTGACTTAGATTTAGGGGTGGTTTTTTCACACCATTGGCATGTGAGTGGATGGATCTCCTACCACTTGGTGATTTATGATTTTATCCTATAATGTAAAAAAATTCCTTCATTTCATGTCACCGTTTACATGGGACCATTTATTAATATTTATCTTGGGGTGTTGAAAAAGAAACATTCTAACATGATTCCATGTAACACCCCAAGATTTCATAGTAATATATTTTCTTCAAAGTAATTTAATAGCTTGCACTACACGCAACACCAAGTTCGAGCGCACAACAACTTACCAAACTAGTCGTCCAAAAGTGGTTATGAATAGTATTAATTGAATTATGAATTTTATATACTTCATATAATTTTAGAATCCATATTTTGTGTTTCTTAGACATAATATAAGAACAAATTCATTTTTTTCAGATAAAAGAAGTATTTTTCAAAAAAATGTAATTTTACCACCTTTTAATGGAAAAAAATTTTTAAAACCAATATTTGACAATTTTATATATTCAATTTAATGAAATTAAATTATTTTATAGAATCAGGACAAAAAAATTTATTTTGGAAATTTTTTTTGTACTTTTCTAATAACTTTTATATTTTGATGAATACTGAAAAAATACTAAATTTTAATTGAAAACAAAATTTTAATCGAAATAATTTATAGTGTTAAAATATATATTTGATTGGTTTTGAAGTATAATTAGACTATATTTTTATCATTTAATATAATATAGGTGATTATATGTAATTTCTCTTTTAAATTTGACATAAATACATTTCAACCTTTTGATAGTTTTTACTTTTTAAAAACTCGCATTTCGGTTTTGACAACATGAATTAATTTTAAATTGATTAATGAAACTTTTATGTTTTGAATATGGTAAAATAGAATTCATTTATGAATTAGGAATATTAAAATTATCTTAGGATAAATTTTTGGTATCTTTCTGAAAACATTCAATTTTTTATGAATAGTCAAAAACACTGCGTTATAGTTTAAAACAGAATTATTATTTAAATAATTATTTATTTTATTTAAATTTATTTTAAGTAGAAATAGATATATAATACCTATATAAGTTAAATTCAACTCATTGGATTCATTTTATAATAAAATTAGATGTATAAAATTTTATTGAACCTTTTACCATCTTTTACCCATCTCCTAGGAGCATTTGAAAATTTACATAAAACATAATTTTATCACTTTTATGAGTTGAATTTAAAAACTCTGAGAGACATGGTTGATATTATTAAGAAAAATTTGGTTCAATAAGGTGAAATTAATTTTTGTGAATAGTGGATTTTTACTTTTATTTACCACGATTAAAATTAAATAGGGTAATTAAGGGTAAAATGATATCATAATTACCCCAACATATGTCCTAATTCAATTTTATAGTTTTAATTCGACCAAAAACATCCTTATAAATAAAATATGATCCTTTAGGTCCACCTGGATTAGATTAGGACATTTATTATTATTTTTGTTAAAGAAGAGTTAAAAGGGGTAATATGAAAGTTTAATAACTACACCATTTTTAATATACGGTTATACAAAAGATAAATTCTATTTTAAATATTCATTAGAAAGATAAAAATATTTCCTACATAATAATATTTTATTTATAATTTTCAAATATTAAATAATTTAATTTATTTATGAAACAATGATGATGCAGTAATTACTTTAATAATGAAATATTAAAATAAATTGATATTATAAATATCCAAATAATGTAATTTGAGACTTTTTATGAATTACACTAATTTTATAGGTTAATATGACATGTTAGGTTTGGTTAGATGAATCTTTTTCGATGTAATAATGCTGTTATTAATTTAGAAAAAAACAAAATACCAAATAGTGTCAAAATTGACATAAAAGAGTTTTTAAAACAAATATTATATTAACAATTGATATTATATTCCTAAAAACTTATGTATTGGCCAAAAGATTTATATAATGATAGGAGTATCATTAATGAACCAATTTTGGTTCTCTTGGAAGTATATAGTAAGTTTATTAACCATATAATATAAAAATACAAAGAGACATGGTAAATGTCAAACTATTTAACTAAAAGTTAAATCTAAAAGATAAAGTAAATATAGTGACACAAACATGTCTAAAACCTATTGTTTCAGTTGTTTCATACCCATACCTGCCTTATTATTTAAATAATTCATGTTCAATCCATTAGAAACTGAAAATGATTTTATTATAAAATAATATTTCTAGATTTTCCTAAGGTGTCCCTCACCCCTCTTATAAAAGGGCACTCCCCATTCTCTCTAATTCACATATTCAAAGCCATTAGGATCTGCTAAAACCTACCCGAATATCCTCCCAACTCTTCTCCATCCATCTTATAGGCCTTACTTTAGTCCTAAAGCCATCCTAAGGAGCCCTTTTGATCAAATCAAAAGGAAATATTTCATCACCTCCTTCAAGTTCCTTTCCTCTTCAACTTCCTATTTATTTGTAGTTTACATTGTAAAATAATAAATCCAGTATCTACTATATACTGTGATGTTATTATAAATATGGTAAAACCATATTCATTATTCTATCCATCCTTTGAATGACATGTCACCATATGTGCGTACATATGGCATACCATCTCTACGTCGTGGTGTTGTTGTTATTCAATACATTATTATTTGGATGTGTATAATAATGATGTGTAATTGATGTAAATAATAAATATAACATGATAATGAATCTTTATATAAGATATACTATCCAATTATATTTTATTTTAATATCAAAAGAATAATATTGTCTCTTGTGCGTATGTACGGATTACGGTCTCAGCGAACACGATGAGATTCATTCCACATCGTATCAATTCAAAAATAATTTTCATTAGATGGTTAAAATAATGTTTAAAGAGTTTATATCATTCATAATATGAATAAGATACATCTTATCCATAAAAAAATTTACTTACGTAACAAAGCATATAAAGGAAAATGAATCAGTTTACACCCAAAATGACGATAATACTAAAATATTATTAATAAAGCAATATTGAAAGATCTTATATGATATCATATTAATGTATATTATTATTTTATAATTTATAAAAATTATTTCACAATTATACAGGATGATAACCTACCCTCTACCAAGAAAAAGTACAAGGTAAGGGGTTTTTTATCTCACTTATAATTCTGTGAGATTTCCACTGTCCGCCACTTATTTATTGGATGTGGTGTATTTTGAACTACCAATTGATATATATTATCATTATTATCTTTATATTCATGTTATTCTGTGATTAATTTTTGTTTATTAACTTTTATTCATACGACTCGATTGATTACAACGAAGTAAGGGTTTTTCATGTCACTTTTTATTCCTGTGAGATTCATGTTATATTGGCCACTATATCCTTTTGTGTGGCTTATGTATTGTCCATTATTGTATTCTTGGTGTAATATAAATTAATTTATGGGTATTTACATCTTCATTTTATAATCCTTATTTCATGGGTTGTATGTTTCATAAGATACCAAATCGGTAAGGGAATTTCAAATTTCAATTTCCACTCGGTGGTCTTTACGCATACTTCATTGATTATTTTACTCCAAGATTATGTGTGGAATCACTATTTATTATTTATGTAGTAATTTCCACTCCCCTTTGTGTTTATATACATTTGATACACATAATCACTCCATTGATAATTTCTCATGTCATTGATATAAACATGATCTTAACTCAATTTCCATTCATTGAGTTAAACATCCAAGTCATTGGTGTTGCTTTTAGAAGAATATGTGTGAATGTCCTATGATTGATTTACACTGAATATCCAATAATATTGAGTGTATTTATATTTTTCACACATAATTTTGTTATTGGTTAGTCCTTTACTTAAGGGTACTGTCTTTATAAGGGATTTCATCTCAATTTACATTCCTTTGAGTCTTCTTTGTTTTTATGCACCAATTCACATTTATATGGTGTATATACTATCCTTTGACATAGTATATAATGAAATCCTTTATTCTCAAGATATTATAAAGTTTTTATTACCTCAATTATTTTTATTCAAATGTCTCCCATTTGGTTAGGAACTCTAACTAAAATATCATTATAATTGTTTTAAAATTTTATTCTTATAAATCTTTCTCACTAATTTACATGTTTTAAAAATGGTTATAAGGATTTATTTATATGGACATTAATGTTTTAAAATTAAGATTACTTTGAAATGTTTCAAATTGGTATGGGAAACTTTGATTAAAAAATCTATTTTTAAATGGCTTCTTGAAAAATAGTGTGACTTTTAAATGATTTCAACAAGAAGGGGGATATTTCTCTCAAATAGTTTTGATGATTACTTTCATTTATGTCAATATCCTTCATTATTATCAATTGAGGTTAATATTTTACAATATAATCCTCCATATTGTATGTAATGAGTTATTTTTGACTTTTGATGTTCTATTTTTATACCATTCATGGTTTTTTGATAAAGTATTGACATTTCATTTGCTAGTTTTAATACAAATGTTTATGTTATGTTTAAAAAATTTCGTATGAGGAATGAATTGGACTTAGTAAGTGATGGGTAGATCCCACTATAACTCCTTGATGTATCGGTAGGTATCATGAGACAAAATAGTGTCTTGACACAAGGCCTTGACAAAATTTTATTTGTAGTTTTGGCACAAGGCCTTGACTATGTGGTTGTGAAAGTCTGGAATTATGTATTCCATCATTATGAAAGTGGCTATTGATATTTCATGTGATTATTCAACTATTAGAATATAAATGTGAGTAAGTAAATGGAATTATTTTAATTTATATTTTTCATATTATGATGATGTTTATGTCAAAAAGGCTTTTGTTTTAGTTTTATACATTGCCTTAAATTTTTATGCCTATTTATGAAAGTTTAAACTATATTGTTATCCATACTGAGCATCTGAGCTCACACCTTTCTATGTTTTATTTTTCCCAGGATATGAGGAAGTATATTATGACTGACCTACAGGGATATTATATGGGATCTTAGTGTTGTCTATGGAAACAATGTTGTTGTAGTTTTCCATTTTATGTTGTAATATAAAACTTATGAAGGTATCTAGTACTTACAAGGCTACTAAACTAATCGGTATTTCGAGAAATGTTCTTTTGTGATCATGCCAATAATATATAATAATTAACCGACTCAGGGATTCTGGGTTTGGTCAATTAAAGCTGGTATCAGAGGAAGTTTAGTACAAACCTTGGAATCAAGATTTAGATAAACTCTGAGTAGATCACTTAACCCTAAGATAGACTTTATGGATTAATATAGAATAACTTCCTATAATTTTTGTATTGTAGAGATTATGTGGGTTTTATAAACGATAATTCCATGTCTGGATATGATCAGGTAGAGGCGGCTCTGGAATAGATTTACCTAGGAGGGAAAACTCGGACAAGGAGTTTTGAGCTTGACCTGGGGTATCTTGGTACACGACAATGGGCCTTTCCGCACTCTTGGTAATGACACTCCTGGGGGATATACTTAGGATAATTCACATTTTCTTTACAAAATAATTTTAAGGATTTTAATATAAAATGAGAATAAATAACCTTCATTAATCCTAATGTGTTTTAGATTGAAAATAAGGTGTTATGATATTCTTTAAATGATTTAATGACTCGCACTATGCTTTCAAGTGCAAGTCAATGGATAGATTTCAAGGAAGTCATAGTAACATTGAACATGATGTACAAGGTGGGCATGGGGGAGGAAATGAGCAATGGAATGGGATGTTGATAGGTTTAAAAGAGACAGTGTTCCTGCCAAATCAGTTTTCCAAAAATATGATCAACAACATATATATTAACCAACTCCCGGACTCAACAAGGAAGAGAAAGGAGGTGAATGATAAGAGCTCTTGCAGTGGAGACCATGGATAAAAGAAATCTCAATTTCCATCATACGGGAAATGTGGAAGGAGACACATAGGGAAGTGACTCAATAGAATAATTAAATGCTTTATGTGTGGGAAAGAAGGACATAAATTAAAGAATTGATGAGTAAAAATGAAGAGTACTATGGAAGAAAATAAAAATGATCCCAAGAATCTATTTATAGTCATTTTTCTTAAATGTAGGGGACCTAGGAATTACCCGAGTGAATTCCCTTTTTTATAGTATAACCCTTTGGTCAAGGAAGAACCTATGAGTAAATAAATGGATGTTCAAATGTTTAAAAGTATTAGTGCTCTTTATTGATGGGATTACATTGGAAGACATTTCTCTTATGTGTAACCCTGATGTTTATTATGTGAAAATTATATTTTAGGAAGAATTTTGTTTTCTATTGTTGATATAGTTATAAATAACCATTTAGGTTTATATGATACTTGAATTTGGGGAAATTACATAAATTTTGGCATGAAAATGCGAGGTATGAGATAACATTTGTGGTGAAATTATGTTATAGTTATTTTGAGTAATTTCTCTCATTTTGGGAATATTATAAAATATAGTTTTTGAAAATGGACAACACGCAGACCGTGTGACAACCCGTCGTGTCAGACAAAGCTGCAACAATCGAACCCACAACCATAGTGTGATTGGGATTTATCCCCTACCACTGGACTATGTGATGTCCCGAGTTAGTGTGACTAAATATTTTTAGTTAAATGATTTTATTGATCAATAATAAGTTTATTTGGGATCTTATGTCTTATCAAATGGATATCTTTAGTATAGTAAAATGATTTGGGGATTAAGTTATAAATTTTATTTTGGAATAAATTCGCTCTGTTGGTAATACTATATGTATAAAGAAAATAGAATACTATGGGATTTCATTTGAGGAGTAATGGTGGATTTTTATATATGTTTATATTGTGTATTTATAGATATTTGGGTTATTTATATAAATGATCAACCTATCATAGAGAGTATGTGATTAGGTTAATTACATTTAA
Organism: Viscum album; assembly: GCA_963277665.1. Classification (NCBI taxonomy): domain Eukaryota; kingdom Viridiplantae; phylum Streptophyta; class Magnoliopsida; order Santalales; family Viscaceae; genus Viscum; species Viscum album. The sequence continues at coordinate 1,012,348,790 of OY728127.1, read as the reverse complement.
GTATGTGACTTTAAGAGTAGTCGATGTTATTTGGAAATACAATTTAACGTGGAAGACTGTGTAATCAAATTATTCTATGTTTTGGGTTTCAATATTAGTTTGGATTATATTGATGGATTTTAAGGAAAATTGTTTATTGAATGGTATTTATTGAACTTTGGGTATTGTTGGTTTTATTTTAGAAATTAAGATAAGAATTTCTTTCTCTAACGGATTATCCTTTATGGGTATCATCTGATCTAGTACTAACCATTTTGGTTTTGGTTGATCTCTAAAGAAAAGGAAAATACATATAGTTTATCCTTTGTGGATTATGTGATTCTCTAGAATTAGATTCTAGCACATTAGGTGTGACCAAGTCATCTTGAATACTCATCATTTGAAAAACTAATATTAGTTAGTGGTGGAAATTTATTAAAGGATGAAAGTCTACTTAAAAGTACATATATCTCTTTATGTTCTTAGTAAATATCATAAATAAATTCCTCATCTTTATGAAATGGAACTTAAAACAAAAAAAAACATTATCCATTTGCTTTTGCTACTAGGAAACTAATGAATGTTTATCTCATCACAAGTTTGTGGTTTTCTTGTTGTCAAATTTCTCCTAATCATGTTTTCTATCACTCTTCACCAAAACTTCACACTTATTTTATCTTCAATATCCATGTTTTCCAATATGCAATCCTAGTGTGGGTTATCTCAGATGACCTTTGTACTTCTCTTTCTTTATTTTAAAGAGATAGTTTTATTGACTCTTTTTCTGATGTGAGACTTTCAATTAAGTTCCCAAGCCCAATTTTAAAATTGTGAGGATGCAATTTCGAAAAGGGTGAATAATGTAACACCCCAAGATTTCATATTAAGTTTCTTTCTTTAAATTAATTCAACATCTTGGGCTACATGCAATACTGAGTTCGAGCGCACCACGACATACCAAACTAGCCATTCAAAAGTGGTTATGAATAGTATTAACTGAATTTTGAATTTTATATACTCCATATAAATTTATAATCCATATTTTGTGTTTTTTAGACATAATATAAGAACAAATTTATTTTTTAGATAAAATAAGTATTTTTCAAAAAAATGTAATTTTACCACCTTTTAATGGAAAACCATTTTTAAAACCAATATTTGACACTTTTATATATTCAATTTAATGAAATTAAATTCTTATTTAGAATATGGACACAAAAATTTATTTTGGATAAATTTTCGGTACTTTTATAATAACTTTTATATTTTGATGAATACTGAAAAATACTAAATTTTAATTGAAAACAAATTTTTTAATTGAAATAGTTTATAGTGTTAAATTATGTATTTGAATGGTTTGGAAGTATAAATATATTATATTTTTATCATTTAATACAATTTAGGTGATTATAAGTAATTTCACTTTTAAATTTGACATAAACACATGTCAATCTTTTGATAGTTTTTACTTTTTAAAAACCTACTTTTCAGTTTTGACAATGGGAATTAATTTTAAATTAATTAATGAAACTTATATGTTTTTAATTGGGTAACATAGAATTCATTTTTTAATTCGGAATACCAAAATTATCTTAGGGTAAATTTTTGATATTTTTCTGAAAACATTCAACTTTTGATGAATAGTGAAAACAATGTGTTATAGTTTAAAACCGAATTTTTATTTATATAATTATTTATTTTATTTAAATTTATTTTAAGTGAAAATATATAAATAATACATATATAAGTTAAATTTAATTCATTGGATTAATTTTATAATAAAATTAGATGTATAAAATTTTATTAATCTGTCTACCATCTTTTACCGATCTCCTTGGAGCATTTACAAATTTACATAAAACATAATTTTACCACTTCTGTGAGTTGAATTTAAAAACTCCTATAGAAACGGTGGATATCATTAAGAAAAATTTGTTTCAATAAGATGAAAATAATTTTTAGTGAATAGTAACTTTTTACTTTTATTTACCACGATTAAAAGTAAATAAGGTAATTAAGGGTAAAATTAATATCATAATTACCCCAAAACAAGTATTAATTCTATTGTATAAATGTAGTTCAACCAAAAATAACCTTATAAATAAAATATGATCATTTATGTCCACTTGGATTAGATTATGACATTTATTATTATTTTATTTAAAGAATAGTTAAAAGAGTTAAAATCAAAGTTTAATAACTAAACCATTTTTAATATAGAGTTATACATAAGATAAATTTGACTATAAATATTCATTTGAAATATAAAAATTTTTAATACATAATGATACTTTATTTATAATTTTTAGATATTAAATAATGTAATTTATTTATGACACAATGATGACGCAATAATTACCTTAATAATGAAATATTAAAATAATGGATATTATAAATAACCAAATAAATGTAATTTTAGACTTTTTATAAATTAAATTAATTTTAAAGGTTAATATGAAATGTTAGGGTTGGTTAGATGCATTTTTTAGAAGTAATAATGCTGTTATGAATTTATCAAAAACACTATACCAAATAGTGTCAAAATTGACTTAAAAGAGTTTTTAAAAAAAATATTATATTATTAATTGATATTCTATTCTTAAAAATCTAAGATTCTTCCAAAAGACTTATATAATGATATTTGTTTCGTTAATGAACCACTTTTGGTACACTTGTAATTATATAGTACGTTTATTAACCATATAATATAAAAATACAAAGAGACATGGTAAATGTCAAACTATTTAAGTAAGAGTTAAGTCTATAAGATAAAGATAATATAGTGACCCAAACCAGTCTAAAACCTATTGGTTGGGTGTTTTTCGGCCAATCCCTCCCATGTAATTTAAATAATTCATTTTGGAGCCATTATAAACCGAAATTATTTTATTATAAAATAATATTTGTAGCTTTTCCTAAGGTTCCCCTGACCCCTCTTATAAAAAGTCACTCCCACTTCTATCTAATTCACAACTTCAAAGCCATTAGTCTCGGCCAAAACCTACCCAAATATCCTCCCAAATCACCTCCCTTCATCCTAGAGTCATTAATTTAGTCAGAAATCCAACCTAAGGAGCCCATTTGATCAAATAAAAAGGAAGAACCTGAACAAGAGGTAAATATTTCATCACCTCTTTTAAGTTCCTTTCTTCTTCCACTTACTATTTCTTTGTTGTTTCCATTATAAAATAATAAATACAGTAATAATATATAATGTGGTGTTATTATAAATATGGTACAACAATATTGATTATTCTATCCATCCTTTGAATGACATGTCATTGTACGTGCATACGTACGGCTTACCGTCTCCACATCATCGTGTAGTTTTTATTAAATTCATTATTATTTGGATGGGTATTATAATGATGTTTAATTGATGTAAATAATAAATATAACATGATAATGAATCTGTATATATGATATACAATCTAATTATATATTATTTTAATATCAAAAGAATAATATTGTCGCTCGTGCGTATGTACGGATTACTGTCTCCGCGAAGGCGGTGAAATTCATTCCACATCGTATCCATTCAAGAATAATTTTCATTAGATGATTAAAAATAATGTTTGAATAGTTAATATAATTTTGAATATTATTAAGATACATCCTATCCATAACAAACATTACTTACGTAACCAATCATATAAAGGAAATTGAATCAGTTAACACCTGAAACGACGATAATACTAAAATATTATTAACAAAGCAATATTGAAAGATAATATATGATATAATATTAATGTATATTATTATTTTATAATTTAATAACAATTATTTCACCATTATATAGGATTTTAACCTACTCTCGACCAACAAAAAGTAAAAGGTAAGGGGTTTCTTATCTAACTATAAATTCTGTGAGATTTCCATTGTTCGCCACTTATTTAATGGATATGGTGTATTGTGTACTACAATTTGATATATATTATCATGATTATATTTATATTCATGTCATTCTGTGATTAATTTGTTTGTTTTTAACTTTTTTTTATACAACTCGATTGATTACAACGAAGTAATGGTTTTTCATCTCACTTTTTATTCCCGTGAGATTCATGCTATATTGGCCACTATTTCCTTTTGTGTGGTGTATGTATTTTACATGATTTTATTATTGGTGTAATATAAATTAATTTATAAGTATTTACATCTTAATTTTATGATCGTTCTTTCATCGTTTTTATGTTTCATAAGTTACCAAATCAGTAAGGGAATTTCAAATTTCAGTTTCCAATCACTAGGATTTACGCATACTTCATTGATTATTTTACTCCAAGATTATGTTTGGGATCACAATTTATTATTTATGTAGTAATTTCAACTCCCCTTTGTGTGGATATATATTTTATAGACATTATCACTCCATTGATAATTTCTCAAGTCATTGATATAAACTTCATCTTAACTCAATTTCCATTCATTGAGTTAAACATCCAAGTCATTGGTGTTGCTTTTACAAGACTATGTGTGAATGTAATATAATTGATTTACACTGAATATCCAATAATATTGAGTGTATTTATATTTGTCTCACATAATTATGTCATTGATTTATCCTTTACCTAAGTATACTGTCTTTATAAGGGATTTCATATTAATTTACATTCCTTTGAGTCATCTTTGTTGTTATGAACCAATTCACTTTTATGTGTTGTATATTCTGTCCTTTGACATAGTATATCATGAAATCCATTATTCTCAAGATATTATAAATTTTTTATTAACTCAATTATTTTTATTCTAGTGTCTTTCATTTGGTTAGTAACTCTAAATAAAATATCATTTTAAATGTTTTAAAATTTTATTCTTCTAAATCTTTCTCACTAAGGTCCATGTTTTAAAAATGGTTTTATGGATTTATTTATATGGACATTAATGTTTTAAAATTAAAATTATATTTAAATGTTTCAAATTATTATGGGACACTTTGATTAAAAAATCTATTTTTAAATGATTTCTTGAAAAATAGTGTGACTTTTAACTGATATCAAGAAAAATGGGGATATTTCTCTCAAATAGTTTTGATGATTATTTTAATCTATATCAATATCCTTCATTATTCTCGATTGAGGTTAATTTGTTACAATAAAATCTTCTATGTTGTATTGAATGAGTTATGTTTGACTGTGGTTGTGCTACTTTTATACCATTCATTGTTTTTGGATAAAGTATTGACATTTTGTATTCTATTTTTAATACGAATGTTTATGTTATGTTTCAAACAATTCATATGAGGAATTAATTGGACTTAATAAGTGATGGGTGTATCCCAATATAGATCCTTGATGCATCGGTAGGTCTCATGAGACAAACTAGTGTCTTGTCACAAGGCCTTGAAAAAATCTTATTTGTAGTCTTGGCACAAGGCCTAGACTATTTTGTTATGAAAGTCTGGCATTATACATTCCATCATTGTGGAAGAGGCTATTGATATTTCATGTGATTATTCGACGAGTATAATATCCATGTGAGCTAGTAAATTGAATTATTTTTTATTTATATTTTGCATACTATGATGATGTTTATATTGAAAAGGCTTTTTTTAAGTTTTATTCATTGCCTTAAATGTTTATGCTTATTTATGAAAGTTTCCACTATATAGTTATCCTTTATAAGAATCTGAGCTCACCCCTTTCTATGTTTTATTTTTCCAAGGATGTGAAGAAGTATATTATGACTGACCTGTAAAGATAGTATATGAGATCTCATTGTTGTCTATGGAAACAATGTTGTTGTAGTTTTCTATTTTATGTTGTAATGTAAACCTTAAGAATTTATCTAGTAATTCCAAGGATACTAAACTAATCAGTCATTAGAGACTTGATATTTTGTGATCATTCCAATGATATTTAATAATTCACTGACTCTAGGCTTCAGGGGTTGCTGTGTTATACTCCCAGTGCAGCACAGAGGAAGATCATGTGCGTCTCACTTGAGGTGTTTCTCAGTTCGTTCAATCAATCTAATTCTCTTAAACTAAATATTTTTTTTTTTTTATAATTTATCAAATAAATTAAATATTAATTTTTTTATTGAAAATACATGAAGAATAAAAATTCTAAACTTCAACTAACATGCAATTCTAAAAAATGAGATAAGAAATAAAGTACTTGGTCCTAATATGGTTTTTGGGTTCCATCAATATTTTCTATTATATTTTTATTTTTGTTTTATAATCTAATAATAAAATATCATGACGAATTACTATAATTTTATTTAGAAATTGTGAAATCTCAAATTCCTTACGGAATCTAAATTCCTCCTCTTTATGTAATCAAGGTTGATGAAACACCCTGGTCCAGGGTTTTCCAACTTCTAGGACCCATCTCTACTGAATTTCATTTCATCAACTGATTTTATCAACTCCATAATGTGAATACCAAATCATTATAATATAGGGAAATTAATTGAAATAAAATAATTTTAAATAAATTTGAGTTTCAAGTCATGTGATACAATCATAATTCCCATGAATTCCACTCAGATCTACTACAAAAGAAAATTAAACTTTAAGAAAGAATTCAAGAACATTGTATCCTCCCTTGGTCCAAGACTCTGTTCAGCCTCACATTACTAGTATTAATAGATTACTTAGTGGATATAAAGATGATAAGATGAATAATAAAAGAATAAAAAATACAAATTAGAAAAGGAGAATAAGACAAACACATGAAAGCGCATAACACAAATAGAATAATAATAGAGAGATATAGAGAGATAGAATAAAAATATAATAAAATGAAATAAATATATATAATATATAGAGTTAATGTAAAAAAGAAATAAATAATAAGAAATAAAAATAAAATGATTAAAAATCATGAGAGGAAGAAGAAGAATTTATGGGTGTAGGAAGACACAAATATTAATGGAACAATGAATGAATGATATAATTTAATAAAAGAAATTAGACATTGAAATTAAAATAAAACGAAAATAAAGTAAAATATAAATGTAGAAAATATGGTCTAGAATCCCAAGATTTAGCAACCATCGAGCTTTATTACACCATTTAAAACACTTTCCATTTGGGAATCTCTTAATCTCATTATATAGGTTGAGTCCTTCTCTCATGGTTATTCAAATCCCTAGGTCAATGGTGAATCATTTTCTATCTACAAATTTTAAAATTTCAAATAAAACCTCTTGTGGATCGTGGGAGATATTCTTTGGAATGGAATGATCGATTGTGGAATCCTTTATCTTGTTTCACGGATCATGGTCATGGATTGTATGGGGTTTTAGGAACGTGGAAGTGGTGCTTCAGGCATGGAAACAGATTTCATAGGATTTGCAACTTAGTGACATGGCAGCGATGGTGGAAGTGTTGGAGGACAGTAGGAGATCTCCTATCCCTCAACCCATTCTGCCTTCAATGTTGTTATATGGAGATTTAAATGAGCTTATAGTGACAATATGAGGTTCGAGTGGTGATTCTGGGTATCAATGGGTGATTTAAGTGTTTCTAAATCTCGATATCGAAGTTCTATAGAAACTCTCATGGATTCTATGACTATTTTAAATGGTGGAAGGATGGAATATAGCATTGAAGGCAGTGATAATTAGAGATTATATTTTTATGAGGATGATCGAGGTGTGACTGAGGTGAAACGATGCCGGATTTTTAAACTTTTAATAGTAACTCAGATTATTTGTGTCCCAAATCAAAACGAATCAAGGGGTCAAGAGCATTTAAATATGATTTCATGGAACTCCCATAATAATTATTTGTTGTGGGGTCTAGTGGAACCCCACCCACCACTATGAATCTCCATATCTTAGAAAATATCTTCTCCATCTTCCATACTGATTCACTTCATACAACAACGTGATCCATTTCGGACTACCTATAAACCCATCAAATTTCATCCTCATATCTCACCACATGGGCTTGATCCCCCATGTGGCCACCACTATTATGTTGTCCCTCCCACCAGCCCTGTATTATTAGGTGCCTCTATTGGGATTAATATGTGGCATGTGGGACTTTGTTAGAGGTATGGACAGGTGGGCCATAATATGTTTGTAAAGGAAGCCTAAATAAGTTATAAAAATTAAAAATTAAGCAAGATAGAATAATGAAAAAAATATGAAACATCAGTCACTTGACAAAATTATTCATTTTAATTACAAATTCATATTTTCCCACATACTATTATAACATTTGAATTCATGGTATTACTGATTAATGATCATTCAAAATCCTTATAACTAATTTTAATAAAATTCCTAAAATATTTGTGTGTCAACCATTATCCAAAACCCATCTATACTTGGAGATCACATGGAACTACTTCATCATAAATTTCAATTTCTTTGATAGATTTGGCCTTTCGAATATTTTAATTTAAATCACTTAATAATTTATATATTCTTCTATCATGATTTATAACAAAAATAGAGGATTTCTATGTTGGTCTTATGAAGTTTTCCATATATTTCAGACTATATTCATTCTCATTTTCCTTATTCTCTTGAAATTTTGTCTCCATCTTGGTGTGAAGGGAATACGTAAAATACTTTTTAAGAAATATTTTCTTAAACTCATTCCACTCAATATATTAGACTTCATCATTCATTTTAATATTCTTTATTAATTCCCATAATTAATTATCTTCTCCTCCAAAATGGTAAATTTTTATAGTAAATTTCTTTGGACCAGATTAACGGGGAACAAAAAACTTATTTTCAATAGTGTTGAACCTTGGTTCCCAAATATGTGGAATGAAAGATGCACTAAATTATGTTGGTCATTATTAAATGAAGGATTAAATATTTAATTTCTATTTATTCTATAAAGGTGGGTGCTCATTATTTTTTGGGTTATTGTTCATTACCTAGGGAAAGTGGTTAAGTACTTGCATGTGGTTTTGAACTCCATCTCTCTTTTCATTAAGAAATTTTTTTTTATTATCATTTCATTCCCGATAATATTGGTTATCAAATTAGATTCTCCAAGTTCACACATGTTTATAAAATAAAAAATCTTTTGATAAATAATAAATCAATAAAACATAGAGAAACAACTTATTCATATGAGTAAATCAGTGTTATGGTTTTAAATTATGAATTCCATAAGATTAACCAAGTTTATATTTTATTAAAATGTTGTAAAAATTAACTAGTACTTTTTCTAATTACAAATATAGTGACCCATGACTTATATAAATGACTATCACATTATTTTATTACCAAAAAAAATATTACAGTTCCCAAGTTTGATAAGTTTAGTTTCATGGGAAATTCTGATTCATACAACATAAAAGCGCATAATACATTAAACATTAATTAAATGATTTTTCATATCCCTACTATGGGATTTCATAATATACATAGTACATGTGATTACTTAGGGACATACATCAATGAAAGGGTGGGATCAAACCTTAGTGAGGGGAGGAATGGTTTGGAGGAACATGAGATATAAATCAATATGATTACATGAGTGATCATAATCATCAGTATCATATCTTGATCATATGATCATAAATATAGGATTCCTATAAATAAATAAAATAATCTAGAACATGAATAAAAATGAAACATCATAATCATATGTTGAGGCTCACTACTACGACATCAACACATTATGAAAAATTCTAATTGCATCATTTCTAAAGATAATATTACTGAAAAATATAATTCAATGGGATGTTTGAATTATTACGTTTTAATTTCAGTTTCATGGTTTTCATTAATTTTATAGATACATATTTAATTTCAGTGAAATTATATATAAATGTTTTTTAAAATATATGGAATTATTTCGAGACCATGGAATCTGACGTCGTGCGATTCTGAGGCCCGGAGTGCCCAGAATGATCTGTCTAATTTCGGTTGAGTTTTAATTATCAAGTGTAAGAAGTTTTCCTGAAAAATAGTAATAACTCTTCAATGGTAACTCTGATCTGAAATCTGATGACACCGTTGTGTTCATGATGGCGGGTTTACCCTAGGCGCGACTTAAGTTTAGCCGGCGCAGGCCTCCTGTGATAAAACCCAAAAATGGAATAATCGTAAATAAAATAATTAAATAAAATATTTTATTTTTCAAATTCTTATAACTCACAAATTTTATATTGGATTGAAAATATGAGACCACTGTTATAATAGTGATGGCATTCTTTATTTAGGTAGATACTAACTTTGGCCGACGCAGGCCACCAGTGAAAGCTAGATTTTGGCTATAAATTAAATAATTAAGTGACAATTGATTTATTGTAACATCCATAACTTTTAAATGGAAACTCAGATTTAAAATCTGAGAGTATTGTTGGATTTTTTAGGGCGTGTTTCACTTAGTCAGAGCCTAACATTGACCGACGTGGGTCAAGGGTGACTGTTATAATTTTTCTGAACTTTTTTTCGGGTACGTTCTGTAAATGTGTGAGAAATGTTATATAACTTTGGAACCGGTGCTCGGAATTTCAATTCGAGGGCACCGTTGAACTCATAGTCTAAATATACTCTTAATGATACCTTCTCCTTGACCACAGTAGGTTGATGGTGAAATTTAGTTTTCGTGAATTTCATGGGACTGTTAAAAGAATAAAAATAAAATAAAGAACAACTTTTATTTTATTTTTAAAACCTCCCCTTTGATGTTTAGTGGTGGGGACCACCCAAACCAAAAACCCCCAATTTAAATTCAAAGGTGGGGACCACCCGACCCTTGAAATCCCCCATTAATGGGAGATAACTCTTGGTTTCCCTCACATTGATGTGCCAACTCAATTAGTTTATTTAATAAACTTATTTCGCACATCACCATTTGGTTAGAGGATTGTTGAAAAAAGGGAGATTTATGATGAACTTGGAAGGAGATTCTACAAAAAAGAGGAACCTCTGGAATCAAAGAACAAGGACAACGCTTGATCCAAGATCGGAAACATCATGTCGGAGAAACGAATGTTGACGTCACCATCTCATCGACTTCATCTTCTTCCTCGCGCCACCTCCAACAGACAATCGAGGTAGGTGTTTTTATATATGTTTGAATTTGTTTTATTGATTCTTTGTATCCTAAATTCATGACGACGATGGACAAATGAACATGGTCATCGTGCAGCACCTAAATCATGCTCCTCCTTCTTTTTTACTCTTCATGTGTTCTTTGTTCATTCTTTAATGAAAAATATTTATTGGCACTGGTAGCACGGAGTTTTGTTGAGCGTGATATATGGACGCAAATCCCTCAATGCAAGGATCGAAAATTTGCGATCGTTTAATTTTTTGGGCTTGGAACGAAGCCGCAATGGCTCGCAGAAGGAGGAGCCCAAATATTTATTGGTGCATGAAATATAATATTCTGTTGAGCACGACATATGGATGCAGAGCCCTCGACCTGAGGATCTCAAATATGAGGTCATTTTATTTTTTGGGGTTAGAACGAAGATGCGACAGCCCACTGAAGGAGTGATGTGGCGGATCAGGGTGGTTCGGCATGGTCGGTGCTGGCGGTGCATGCGCAGCAAGTAGGGCCAGGTGGCTTTGGCCGACAATGAAGCAGATTAGGCGGTGGTGTGAGTTGGAGGCATGGTGGAGGTAGGTCGTGTGCAAGGCGGAGGCGCAATGAATTCCTGGTTCGTGTATAGGGGTGAAAAAATTGTGGAAGAAGAAAATTAGATTAGAGAGAGGAATTAATAGATATGAAATAAAATTAAAAGAAAAAAATGAATATAAAAAAGAGATAGAGGTGCTATATGGACCCGCACACACCAAAATGGGATACCCCTATTTTGCGTGAATCTCAAATGAGATTGGAGAGAGAAACTTTCAATGAAATTAAATAATAATAATATATTATTATTATTATTTATGGTTGTGAAAACCCTATTTCATCTATAATTTATCTTTGTGACCTCAGTTTCACGAACCATCAGTGGCAGTGTGAACCTGACTTCGAGATGAAAATTATGAGCCCAATATTGGATGTATTTTTCTGGTTTTCAGATCGGGTACCCAAAGTGCTTGGAATATAATAGATTTAATATTATTATTAAATATTCGACCCACCATAACTCCTGTGTACGACGTCCAATTGACTTGCTGTCAGTGGCGATGTGATCCTATCATTAATAGGGTCGATTCAAGTCTAATGTTGGATACTAAATTCTAGTTCGTGGCTCAAGTTCACGAAATACCCAATATTATTATTATTATTTCAAGATATTGTATTTGATATATCTCTCTCATACTGTGTTGAAATGATGAAGTATCTACATCACTAAGAACCTTGGATCGAGAAGGTCTTTTTGGTATACCAAAATTGTGTTTTTGATAAATTTGGGGTATGACTGGGTTGGATTGAACACGAATCCAACCGGGCCCTCGAGACTAAAAGGATACTAACATACAGACCGGACGTCCAATTGACACATCATCTGTTGCATTGAATCAACTTTTATGTGGTGGTCCTTTGGGATAATTCTTCGGGTGACTTCATGGTAGTTGGAGTATCAACCAGTGGCTTGAGGATCAGACCCTTCCAGAGATAAGAAAGCGTAGTGTGGGAACCCAGCAGCTGGCTATGACTTGAATAATGAATAGTGATCCTATGTTGGTCATCACCGAGAAATCCTGTATGGGTCAGCACCGAGCGATCATGTGTGGCTCAGCACTGAGCGATCATGTGTGGGTCAACACTGAGTGATCCTATGTGGGTCAGCACCTAGAGATCCCATGTGGGTCTGATGACATACTGGTGATGTAATAGGATCATGTGTGGGTATGCCGATGTACTGGAGATGTAATAGGATAATGTGTGGATCTGACAATGTACTGGCAACGTACTAGGATCCTGTGTGGGTCTAACGATGTACTGACGAGGTACTAGGATCCTGTGTGGTTATGATGATGTACTACTCTTCTCTATGGGTCTGATGAAGATTATGGATCCTTTGGGGGTTTGTCTCTTAATAGAGTAAGATGATTCAGTAGTTACATCTAATCATTTGTACTTATGTACCTAATTTATACCTTTTATGAGCTGAGTGAGTACCGTTGTTGTATTCTTCTGTGTGGCGTACCTGTGTGGTACATACCATCGTGGTGTTCCTTCCTTTGTGGAACAGTTGAGCTTTGGGCTTTTGAGTTGGACTCTGTGTTTCCTCATGATTGAGATGGGTATACTTGAGAACTTGGGTATATGTATGGGTATATACCTATGTTGGGTTGTTATATGTTCCAATGTTTTTTCGTTTATTGTCACGACCCTTTCCCTGGGACCCGTTCCATGACTACCCCAAGCCTGCCTTTCCATAGGCCAGGGGCTGGCGACTAGTACCAAAGGTGAAAATCCCTAAAAACTAGGAAGGCATTGCCTTTATAAACTGAAAACACACACAACAGAGTGTGAGCTGGAAGTAAACACTAAGTAAAAATTGTATACAAAAAGAGTGATAGAAAGTAAAAAGGTGCCGGAAATACAGGCCCAACTGTAAAGTACAAGTACAACTGAAAAAGGGAAAAACAGCTGAATGGTGAAAGCAGCTCCTGGATCGTCCACCATGAATCCTACCTTAATGGTATGTACAGATAGCCTCTTCAACACTCCACATTCTTTAGAATCCTCCATGTATTGTCTCGTCATAAGGTCCACCTTCGGGTACCGTCCAGTCCTGGTGCTCTCAACCTCCATCAGTGTTGTCTATCATCTGTATCCAACACAACGAGATGTGGGAATAGCCCGTGAAGGGGTGAGTATAACGATACTCATTAGGGACCCTAAGACTCTCAAGGTCTCACAAAATCCAACAAGGATAAGCCACAAAGTATGAAATCGACAGATATCCCCACATAGGTATGTGTCCATGCATATAACTAAGTTATCAAGTAATACATCACATCCATGTGGTAACACAAGAGTTTCTGACTCAGCTCACATAGGTATACAACTTTTGTAGAGTGATAGAGATGATCATATGTAGTCACTAATTTATCTAAGCTGTCAGACCCACACAAGATCCAGGACCAGAAGTTGGAACTGTTGGACCAACATAGGATCTAGGACCAGCTAAGATGTTGGACCCACACAGGATCTAGAACCAGCTATTCTGTCAGACCAACACAAGATCCAGGAAAAAAAGTTAGAACTGTCGAACCCACACAGGATCCAAGAACAGTCATCAGAGCGCAGCTAGTTGCAAGGTTTTCACAAAGTACACTTGATTACGGGAGGGTTCACTCCTCAATCCAAGTGTCGATACATCAACATCCACTACCTCCCAAGTTTATGTATCTGTAAGTTCCGTCTCGTCAAAAGAAACACAACACGATAGATGGTGCGTCAATCAGACACTCAGTATAAAAGTTATTGGAATTTCCGTTCTGAGGACCCAGTTGGATTTAGGATCAATCCAACCCGACTGTACCCCAAACTACGCCAAAACCTCATGTGGGGTATTTCAAAAGAACTATCTCACTCCATGCTTTCTGTCTCTACAGATGGTTCTCCAATCAGACACCTGTAGCCTAAGTTATGGGCAAAAAGGTGGAAACAGGGCAAAATGGGTCCGGACTGGGGTCTGACCCGGTCCGCTGGTCCGACCCAGCCCGCAGGGGTGGCCCGGCCCGTGCTGGGTGGCCCGGCCCGCGCTGGGTAGCCCGACCCACACTGGGTCCGGCCCGCGGGGGGGGGGGGGGGGGGGTCCACCTCAACTGCGTCTAGGGGGGAAATCCGCACGCCCCCTGGTAACCCAAATGGAATAGTCTTTCAGGTCAGAGGAAAACCGGCGTTAGGTGTCACCGGTCCATGTCATGCAGCACCTAGTGGGGTTTCGATCCTCCTAGCTAGCTGAGCGGCCAGCAGCTCTTGCGTGGCGCCATTGCGTAGCGCCGCCTCTGGCGACTTGGCGGCTCGGGTCGCCGGTCTTCTTCGCGGCCGGCTCAAGTCGGCCACTGTTGCACTACCGCAGCCAAGGGCCACATCCCTCCTTCGGCCACCGCGTAGTGCCGATTGTGCCTCACCTTCTTCGGTGTCTCGGCAGCTCGGTCCGCCAGCTTCTTTTGTGGCCGGCCTTGCACCGGTCGTTTTTTCACCTTTGCGGTCCATTTTCCGTGGCCTTCTCTTCCGGTGGCGCGGTTGCACAGCCACCATCCATGCAGTGACGATTATCGCACCAACCATCAGTGAACTTTCTGCAGGTCACTGGATGAGTTCTGGTGGCCCGATTCTTACTCTAGAAGAATTTTCTCATTCCTTGGGTCGTGTCCTTCGATCTTCAACCATTGATGACGGGTAATTCTCAACCCAGACTCATGATTTGTTGAGCATCATAATCCACAAAGAAGGCAGAGGGGTCAGGCCATGTTTGTTCAGAACACTTTCTCCGCGTAATGATGATATCAAGGAGCTTTGATTCTTAATCTTATAAGGAATGTGATGAACGGGCAACAATTATCAATTTTGAACCCCTTCCTCATATTTTTTGTTCGTTGACGGTGTCGCGGGAATATGGAGATAAAGTATTTGATGTCAGAATGAAGAAACCGAGGATGGCGTCACTGGAATTCTTCAAGGACGACGCTCCCTCATTTGTTCCAGTTGAAGAAGGAAGAATGTGTCCGTCGTTGGTGGATGAAGCGTTCTTCGTTCTTTGATGTTCGTTCTTTGTTGGAGAGATCTTTCCTCCTCAATTATCCTTTCCAACAAATGAATGATTCTAACACAATTGAAATAATAGATTGTCTATTTTTTTAATTATTGGCATGAATTAAAATGGAGAAATAATTAAGGGGGGCTCCACTTAATTAATTCTCATGAATATGCACAAATTAATTAAAGGAGTCCAAGAGGTTTCTCCACCTTAAATGGGGGGTTCTAATGCGTTACAAGCCTGGGTGGTCCCCACCAAAATTATCCTCTTAAGGGAGGTTATATTCGGGTGGTCCCCACCACCATAACCTCTCATGGGAGGTTATGGTGTGGTTCCCCCCACTTCTAACCTCCTCTTGGAGTTTTTAACCACCAATAATAAAAATAAAGTCACACTTTATTTTTATTTAAATTAAAACATAAAAACCCAAAACTAACTTTTATTTCCGACCATCTGTCGTCAAGGTGAAAGTCTTCTTAAGAGAATACCTGCGATGCGAGCTCAACGGTGACCTTTGATTTCAATTCCAAGAACCAGTTCAAAATTTATAAAATCCCACTCATACGTTTACTGAACGTACCCAAATAAAACTTCAGAAATTGATTCTGGTCACATCGGACCTCGGAATCAAGAGCCGTAAATTTTTGCAGACTCGTAAAAATCCCATGTATTTAAGAAAACAATTTCCACAGAATTTCTAAGCCTTTAAATTCTCCCCACCTCAGGGCTTTACATCTCCATAAGCTACAACTCAAACTATGAGAACAAATGGGGGTACTGAGCATGCATATGAGACTCCCACTCCCATGTGCTCTCCTAGAGGTTCACGTGATGTAAGAGAACACACACTATAGGTATCGAACATCCACGTAGGACCCACTCCTGTCGATCCTCAATCTTTACTGGAACCTCCGTAAAAGTTGCCCCATCTAAGATGTCCAGCTCCCTACGGTCGATGATGTGGGAAGGGTCGTGCATGTATCTCCTCAACTAAGATATGTGGAAGACGTCGTTCACCCGGTGCAACTGAGGTGGAAGACCTACGTAGTAAGCCACCTCGCCAACTCTAATGTGGAACTGGAAAGGTCTCATTAATCTCAGAGATAACTTTCCGCCTCGGCAAATCTCTATATACCTCATCGAGGTGAGACCAGTAAAAAGATTTGGTTTCCATCCTCAAACTCCATAGGTATCTGTCTCCTATCAGCATATAACTTCTGCCTACTCTATGTAGTCTTCATCCACTCTTGTATGATCTGCACCTTCTCCGTGGTATCCCGTACCATCTCTGGTCCCACTAGTGCTGACTCCCAAGGGTCTGTCCAGCACAGTGGCGATCTAAAAGGTCGACCATACAAGGCCTCAAAAGGTGTCATCCCAATGGTGGAGTGATAGCTATTGTTGTAGGAAAACTCCCCCAAAGGTAAGTGATCCTCCCTGGTGTGACCGAAGTCGAGGACACAAGCACACATCATGTCCTAGAGGGTCTGAATGGTCCTTTCAGTATGGACATCTGTCTGAGGATGGAAGGCGGTGCTCAGACGTAGCTGTGTCCCAAAAGCCTTATGCAAACCATTCCATAGCCGGGAAGTAAATCGTGTGTCATGATTAGAGACAATAGAAGAAGGTACTTCATGTGGATGCATAATCTCCTACACATAGAGTTGTCCCAAGCTCTCTACTGAACCCTACTCTCTGATCGGTAGGAAGTGGGCTGACTTGGTGAGTTGGTCGACGATCACCCAAATCGAGTCGTGACCCCAAGATGTATGTGGAAGACCTGTCATAAATTCCATGGATATATCATCCCACTTCCACTCTGGAGCCTCTAAAGACTGAACCAAGACTGTTGGTACCTGGTGCTCTGCCTTCACTTGCTGACAAGTGAGGCACCGAGAGACAAACTATGCTACATCCTTCTTCATACCTGTCCACCAGTATTTTCGTCGAAGGTCCTGGTAAATCTTTGCCCCTCCTGGGTGTACCACTAGAGGGGACGTGTAAAACTCCCTCAACACTACCTCCTGGAGTGACACAGGCACCATAGTACATCCTCTGTAGAGGATGACATGCTCCCCACCTTCAGAAAATCTATCAGGTGCCTGCCCTATAGATAACTGAACATGTTGTGTCTCGCAGTCAGCGTCCCCACACTGCGCCTCCCTGACTCACTGAAGAAGTGGAGGAGTGACTGTAAGACACTGTAGATAGGCTACTCCATCCCTATCCACAAAGGATATCTGTAAGGCAGACAGCTACTCTGTCGCCTCTCCTAGTAGATGTATACCAGATCTCCTAAAGAGTGCATCCACAACAACGTTCCCCTTCCCAGGAGTATATACTATCTCGAAGTTATAGTCCTGGAGGAACTCAAGAAAATGTTGTTGTCTCAGGTTCAGGTCCTTCTGAGAAAAGATATACCTGATACTCTTGTGATCGGAGTATATGGTAAATCATTCACCCATCAGATAGTATTGCCACATCTTTAAGGCGAAGACCACTGCTGCTAACTCTAGGTCATGGGTAGCGTAGTTCTGCTCATTCTGCCTTAGCTACCAAGAACTATACACGATCATAGCTCACTCATGCATCAGGACAGACTCATGTCCGATCCTGGATGCATTGTAGTAAACCACGTACCCAATGCCTTCCTCTGAAAGCCTCAAGATGGGGGCACTATTCAGTCTCATCCTTAGCTCCTAGAAGCTCTGTTGGCATCTCCCTAACCATACGAAGGGTTCCCCCTTCTTTTTCAAGGATAATAGCTATGGTGAAACTCTAGAAAAGTCTAGTATGAACCTCCGGTAATATCCATCCTAACCCAGGAAACTATGTACCTCCGTCACACTCTTGGGTGGCTCCCAAGATAGTACCACCTCAATATTCACTAGATCTACTGCAACTCCAGCCTCCGAGATGACATACCCCAAGAAGTGAACCTCTCGAATCTAGAACTGGAACTTTGATATCTTACCATAAAGTTGGTTCTCTCAAAGTGTGTCCAGTACTACATGTAAATGGTAGGCATGCTCCTCCTCAGCAGTCGAGTAAATTAGAATATCGTCGATGAAGACTATGAAAAAGTGATCGAGGTAAGGCTAGAAGATCATATTAATGAGACTCATGAACACTGTTGGAGCATTGGTTACACCGAATGGCATGACCAAGAACTCATAGTGGCCATACAGACACCTAAAGGCCGTCTTTTGAATATCCTTCTCTTGAACTCTGAGTTGGGGATATCCTGATCTGAGGTCTATCTTCGAGAACCACCGTTCTCCCTTCAGCTAATCAAAGAGGTCTTCAATCCTCAGAAGTGGGTACTTGTTCTTCACGGTCACCTGGATAAGGTGACGGTAGTCAACACAGAGCCTCAAGCTCCTGTCCGCCTTCTTGTTGAACAGAATCGGGGTTTCCCAGGGAGAAACACTGAACTGAATGAATCCCTTCCCCTGCAAGTCCTCTAACTATACCCTCAGCTTGTGAAGCTCGGTGGGAGCCATACGATATGCTGGAGTGGATATCGGTGTCTTCCTAGGGTATAGGTAAATGTAGAAGTCCACCTCTCTTCGAGGAGGTAGTCCTAGAATATCATAAGGTAAAACATCCACGTACTGGTCCACCACTACAGGATAGCTTGGACTATCCACATTAACTACTCTGAGGGTAAGGTAGGCCAACTGATGAGTGATCAGTTTCACCCTCCTCCGAGTAAGTCTGTCCTACGCTGAAAAGGATCCCTTCTCGCTGGTGAAGGTGAACCTTGTCCCATCCATGCGAACAAACCGCACTTTGGGCCTAATACATTAAATCTGAGCATGGATTGTAGATAACCAGTCCATACACAATATGACATCATATGGCCTTGATGCTGCTACAAGGAGATCCCAGCCGAATATTTCACCTCCTAGAGTAAGGTCACACTACTGGAACCAGTGCGTAATCATCGAGCCCTCTCCCATAGGAGTCTCTAGCCATAAGGATCGAGCCAACAGCTCCATCGGAATCTCTGTGCTCTGAATGTGGGTAGTGGAAATGAAAGATTGACTGGAACCTGTGTCTATAAGAACTGCAGATATGGTGGAGTAGACACAGATCGTACCACGAATCATATACGGAGTGCCATGGTCATATTCCTCAGCTGTCTGGAGCTAATATCTCTCCTATCTACATACCCCATACGTTTAGGGTGGACCTCCTGGTGGTGGTGGAAGTAACACCTCAAAACATCGCCCACCGCCGGCTGCTCAACCAGCTCCTCTGCAACATATTCCTGCTCCCTGTAGACCGCCTCGATCGAATCTCTGCCTCTTTTTGGGAGGTCCCTTAACTATCTATTGATCATGAGTTCGGCGGGTCAGACAGTCACGAGTCATGTGACCCTCCCTGCCCCATGTGAAACATTGCATGTTCCTCACATGACTGACTCTGTCTTGTGTTCCCCGCACAACAGAACCCGTGTACTGAGGTTATCCACTGGATGGTATGGTCCGCTTGGACTTCAATGACATCTGTCTACTGCCAGCTGAAAAAGACTCTGCTACTTGATGCCCGGTGGTGGGTCTCACTACTGGTGACTGCTCAGAAAGGAAACTATCCACTAAGACAGATCGCTCCAACACCCCTGCCTACGTCGGGATGCTGAGGGAGATCATCGAAGATCTGATCTCTCGTCTAAGACCTTGCTCGATGGTTTGGGACCTGAAAAAAGGGTCCTGCACCATGTCTGCAGAGTAACACGAGAGGTCGGTGAACCTCGTTGAGTACTGTTCCATCATCATGATACCCTGCTTTTGATGCAGTAGCTCCTCGATCTGCACCGCACATAGGGTGGCTATGTCAAACCCTTCTTGGGACAGGCCTTCGAAGTCTTCTGAGAGTAGTGTCGACTCATCACGCACATGGAGCATCAGGATTCACCATCTTCCTGCTGCTTCCTGAAGGAGACTCATGTCAAGGATCACCATGAAGTCTGGTGGTGTCCCTACTAGCCTAAAGACTCTCACCACAGCCTCCAGCCAATCCTCAGATGCATGTGGGTCTGTCTCTCCCCTAAAACTGGGCGTCCACTGACACTGGAACTCGTGCAACACACTCAAGAGGCATGCACTCTCTGTTGCTGGGGCTGGTGGTATCGGTGGCCCAATGGGTAGTGATACTGCTGGTGCCTCCACTGTAATGGGGCCCTGCACCGAGGCCTCATAATTTAGTGGTTTTTCATCTCATAAAACTCTTGGAACCCTGGCTGGCTGTCTGTGTGGAGGCATTATGAAAAGACATAGGAGTGACACGGTCAATAAGTTATACCTGGTGAGCTGGCTCAAAGAGATCACAAAGAAAACTCTTCAAACACACACACAATTAGTGTTTTTGTGTACTAAGTCGTAAATTAGATGTCAAGGTCTTGGTGTATGGATATGATGACTGTTGCACCAACACTGGACTCCCTGAACTAAAAACCACACTCAACACCCTTAACACTATGGCTTCACTGAAAAGATATATCAAAGTCCAAAGTTTTGCGGTAGAACTGACTCCTCTAATACCAATTGTAACAAAAGGGTCCTAGTGATAGCACAAACACACTGCCTTAACATGGTCGTCAGGTTCTGGCCCGCAAGGTACCACCAGTTTCTCCGTATACACGTGCTCCCCACCCTAGGGCCCACATACGTGCCTGCACGGGTCATTTGACTAATGACTGTCCCCATAGGCCAACACTTTTCATTTCCAGTGTTCTTTTTCCTCACTCACACACACCCTGGAAAACTTCTCAGAAGTTCTCCCATCCTGATCACTACTCCAGGCCAAGCACACTTAACTGTGGAGTTCTAATCAGGTAGGTTCCCGATAAGGAAGGTGCACATTCTTGACATGATTCATATCATTTATTCATTTAACCCTTTATCATTTGGGGTGATACATTTATCCTTTCTGGATTTCGTGAGACCTTTGAAGGTCTTGGGGTGCCTACTGAGTATCGTTATACTCACCCCTGCACGGGCTATGCCCGCACCTTATTGTGTTTGGTGCAGATGATGGACAGTGCTAACTGAGGATGACAGTACCAGGATTGGAGGTAGCTCGAAGGTGGACATTAGATGAGGTGTACCGCAAAGATGGTTGTTTGATATCTGTACATACCCTTTAGGTAGGATCCTTGGTGGGTGTTCACAGGAGCTGTTTCATTTTATTTGTACTCTAATGTTTTCTTGTACTTTCCAGTTGGGCTTGTATTCTGGTCTCCTTTTCTTAATGTACACACTCTTTTTACTATGTATATTACTTGTGTTTTAATCTCTTTTTTTTCTTGGTTGCGTGTGTTTACAGGTTATAAAGGCAATGTCTTCCCAGTTTTAGGGAATACGCCTTTCGTTGCTAGTCACCATCCCCTGACCTATGGAAGGCGGGCTTGGGGTAGTCACAGCACGAGCCCTAGGGGATGGGTTGTGATAATATATTAATTAAATTACACCCAAAATAAAAAATATTTTTTTATTATATATATAAACAATTCAAACCATCAATGGATGAGTTGAAAATTAAAAAATTGACAACATCCACGTAGATAGTTCAGCTGATCATTAATGGGGATTTATAAAAGAGAGTAAAAGATATTTTTATTCATTAAAAATATGTTATAATTATTATATGGTGAAATAGAAAAATTATATATAGATATATAATTTACATTAACTATCTATAAAGCTAGTGATATATAATGAATTTATAATTATCTTATAAGCGGATAAAACATGGCATTACTATAAAGTGTGGAGAAGAGAGGGAAAGTGTATATATATATTATAAATATATTAGAATAGTTATAACATTTCATAATGAAATTAATAATTTTAATAATTTTTAATGAATTTGTTTATGAAGGTATAAAAATTAAAATATAGGAGTGTAGAAAATAAGTCGAACAATGAGGATGGTGGAGTTGCCTCTTTGTTGATGCTAGCTGCATTTCTATGGTACTATGTCCTTGAGGGATTGAATTGAGGTAAGACCAGAACATCTATAATGATCTAAGAATTCTTGGGAGAAGATAATTAGGTAGATATTTCTCAATGGAATATATATAAGAAGTTATTTTCCATAAGGATGAGAGGGGGGTATTTATACATAAAAGGGGGAGTATTTGGGTTAAATAATGATTAAAATATTATTCAAATTATAAATACATGAAAGTGTTGTCTTATTTGATACTATGAATAGTATTTAATTAAAAATAATTGTTTTTAGGAATTTTAAACCATTCAACTACTGAATATATTTGTTTATACAAAATAAAAAAAATGAAAAATAGTTGTTCAAATGAATGATTTATATTTTTAGACTTTGGAAATTACTTTTAGATTTTTAAATAAAATTTATTGCTTTTAAACAAATTATTAATATTATTAAACATATTTTGGTTTGATCATATCATTTTATAATTTATTAGGTCATTATTATATAAACATTATGTTGTAAAACATATGTTATTTGAAAAAACTTTATTTTTATAATTCACTCAAAAATCAGAGTTTATAAAAAAAATTACTAAAAACGCTAATTGATGTTGATAATATACTAATTCAAAATAATAAAATTACTATTATCAAAATAATTTTATAAATTATTCAATTCCAATAATTAATTATTAATATATATTTATAGTATTTTTACAAAATAAAATCAAAACATGGCTTATTAAAAAGATACACTAGTATTTTATTTGAGTTGCTAAATTTTAATATTTATCTTATGAAATTAAAATATTTATATTTACTTATTTTATTCATTTTTTGGATGTTATTTTCAAGTCATTTTACAATTCTAGTGGTCAATTTAATATTATAATGGTTTGGTAACTATTCTAATGTTCTAATTAATATTCTAACTATCAAGTAACTATTCCTATAATTATATTTTCCTTATACATCCTATAAATACCTCTTATTTCCTATATTATACATTAAATTAGTTTTTTATGTATTCTATATATACATTAGATAATTACAATCATATTTCAAAAGTTTTGTTTCCTTTTTTACAATGTTGTTCTTGATTGTGATATATCTAAGGGAAAAAACATATGGTTTTAAAAAATTTAATTATGTTATTTAAATGTTTATGTTTTTACATTGTAGTATTATTTATTTTATATATTATATGTATCCTCTATATTTAATGTTCTAAAATTATGGAATAATGTAGTGATTGTTTTTATTATATAGTTTTATAGTTTTATACTTTACCTTATACCTAAATTTTACACTCATATATATTAAGAAATAAAATCTCATATAGAAAAGTCTATGTTGTTAAAACATGAGGATGTACATGATAATATCTATTAAAAACATATAGTGAATACATCATGAGAAACATAGTATCTTAGAGGATAATCTAATATTTATGTAACTTTATTTATCATCTTATAAATATCAAACAATGGCAAGCTATCCTCCCCTATCACTATAAATTACAGTCTCCCAACTGAGGTGAAATTCTTAAGAATACATAGTCACATTCCTTAAATGTTGTGGGTTGGAATTTTTGGTCCTCATAAGATCATTGCATCCTCTAATAAGTAACTAACCACTACAAAATTGGTTGGATATTATTTAAAGACTCATATAAAAACTTGGTACAATCACCAATGACTCTCCAACCTATATCTAATTTAGAGAATAATGTAATGAGCTAGTATAGAGATCCTGAAAGGGTGTTATCTTAATTGACACCTAATAATAGTTTTCATATGAGAGTTTTACACTTTAATGATTACCCTCCCAAGATCCACTAAAATATAAGAAACACAATCAAATAATGAAATTAAAAACAATTATTTTATGATCATATTTATCATCATTTTAATACTCGTGATCCTTCTATAGGATTTAACACTCCATATACAAATTATTTCCCAATGCACATTCTATTATATTATAATTATAATATAAATAATTAAAGGTTATATTTAAAATTAAAATTTATAAATATTAAAACATTAATTTGAAAAAATTGATACCATTTTTTAAAAAATAATTTAGAATTTATCTTAGGAAGAAATCTTTATATTTTACTGAAATAATTGATTTTTGGGTGAATAGTTAAACATAACACTTTTAAAATTACTATCACTTTTATGAAACAATTATGGTATAAGAAGGAATTAATTTTTTATTAAAACATTTTTATAGAACAAAAATATATTTATTATATAAAATAAATAATTTTCAAATAATTTTTTATATATATAAAAGAAATGTTTTCCATTTTAAAAACTAAATGATGTTAAATTCTAAATAAAGACATCCCTTCGATATTGTTATTTAAATAATGTATTAAAATGTTAAAAACTATTTTTAAATGATTTAAAAATCATAAAAATGAACTTTATTTATTAATAAACTAATATTTTTTTAAATAATTAATTATATACATGATTTTTGTGTGAAATCACTTTTATAAATAAAAAAGACACTTTTGAAGAAAAATTGTTCTCATTGAATTTTGTTGAAATATATTAAGTTAAATTTTAACCACATATATAAATTGAATATTATACAATTGATTTTTTATTTTTAATTATAATAATCAAGATTGGAAAATATGTTCAGTTTAATATTTGATCATTATGAATTATTACCATGATAAAAAAAATCATCGCGGTAAGGGTTAAAAGGTTTAATTTAGGGATTAAAAAAAGTGATAAGCCTTTAAAATCCCTAAATCATGTATTAATTTGATTAGTTGAATTTTTTTAGACATTATTATCCTTCCTTACAAATTAAACTAAATCTGAAATAATTTATATGTGAATGAAATTTCTTATATTTAAAAGTTTTTAATATTTTAAAGAATTTCACTCCTCTCACTTATGAAAGGGAAAATACTCTCCTCACATACCAATACTAATTGAGCCCCATATACCAACTAACATCTCCATAAATACCTTCCCAAAAATTATAACCACTTCTTATAGGTCTTGGTGTCACCAAAATACCAATACTATATGGTTTAGGGTGTTATCCATTGGAATATATCCAAGTAGGAAGTATAAGTCATAATCAAATTCTTTCAAGTTTATTTATTCTTATAAAAACTTGAAATATATTATAACCATAAAAATATAATTAAATAAGTAACTTTAATATAATAAAATTTTATTATATTGATGTATAAAGTATTTTCTAATTTTATTCCATCTAATAGAAAATTAAAACATCATTCATATGTATCTATTGACTATAGTCTTCTGGAATTGATGTATTTTACATTTCATCACTGACTTTCGAGGATGGTTATGTAAATGGATTTAATGAATATATATGGTATTTATGAAGTAATTATGATAATGAATATATAAAATATTATATACCTTATTACCCTCCCATATATTGGAAAATGATAATATCACTCATGTGTAAAAGTGGACTACCACCACCACAAATCGATGTGATTTGATTTCCATTTATACCTTAAATCGATGGTCATAAATATTGATTTAATGAATAATTATGAAATTTATAATATTAATTTTATTTTTAAAATTTAAAATTTTATATTATTTATTTCCTTTTCATCCATTGGAAAAATGAAACAATTTCTCAAGTGTATGTACAAACTACCATCTCTATGAAATGATGTATTTCATTTTTTTATAACCTCCAAAAATTGATGGTTATAAAATAATATTTGATAAATAAACATGAAAATTTTATAATTTTAGAAATTATGTAGATGATTAAAACATAATGTTTCTGTAATGATTGGAATCACCATATCAAACCATGCATAAGAAACAATACTATTAACAACTAAATGATAATTTTTAAAAAATAATTATGAGTAATGGGTAAAAGGGAATATATGAATAAATGATATCTAGAATGATATATATAAATATGGATATTATATATATGAATAAAAAATATAAATTCATTATACATGAGGTTTGAATGCATTCGGCCAAGTGAAGATCTAAGGTAAGGGTTTATTCTACAATCTCATTCATATTCATGATTTTTTATGTTTAAATTTATAATGGGGTAATTATATATTATTTTACTCTTAATTCACATATGTGTTCTTATTTTTGGGTCATTTAAGGGTTTTTCATGTATTCATTCCATTTTACCTATTTTTGGTAATCAAACCCATAGAAATAAGGTTTATAAAGAAAAACCAGCTGTCTTTCTATTTTCTGGCTGAGAATATTTCTCTTATATATCTATATTATTTATTTCGCTACAAGTATGTTATTATAAATAATTAAATGACTTAATATGGTCAATTTGAGTTAACTTTATATTTAAATTAAATGATTTAAAATTATTCTTTTAATCATTTTTCATACAATTCATTTTTAAATTATTTAAAAAATTGAGAAAAGTTTTTTTAAATATTTACTACAACATCATATATTACATCCATCATATCCATAATCCATTATAAATATTACTATAAATGTTTTCAATGTTTTTTAAAGTAAATCATAGTTCCATTATTCAATGAATTTTTAGTTTTATAATGTTTTCTTAAAAGAAAATGATATTATGATTTGTTTTCAAAATGAATTTTTAATATCATAATTAATGTGTATTTCATCTATTTCAATGTCCTTTAAAGGTTAATATACTTCACATATAATATACTATATTTATATTATCAACCATATTTCTAAATATGGTTTATGATAATGTTGTTCTATTTATAGACTCGGGAAAATATTGGCATTCTATATTATAGTCTTTAAATATTGATATTATGTTGATTATTTACTCTATTTTTATTTATTTAATTCATATGAAAATGAATTAAAAATAGTAAGTGATTGGTGGGGCCCAAAATTAGAAACCCCCTCAATGAGTTAGTTGGTCTCACAATACAAAATAGATTCTTATGTCTTACCTCTTTATGTATGATGTATTTGGAATGATTCCTTTACTATAAGATTATAATGTCATGAATTTATAAATATATCATTACGAAGATAGTTGTTATTTTCTATTTTTTTATGTTTTTATTTCATCCATGTATATTTACATTTTATTATTTTGGTTTTAGGGCATATTTAATTATTATTTATATCTATCATATTATCAATGCCTTATTTATTCTAAGATAGATATTATTGTATGATTCATCTTACTAAGCTTATATGCGGACACTTTTTTATGAATTCATTTCCCCAGGGTACTATAAATTGAACTTTTATTTATTTCGAGGATAAAATAGAAAAAAAATAATTTTATTGATATAATTTTTACTTTTATTTTATGTTTTCAAATTTAATTTGAGAATCATATGTGTATAAATTATTTTAAGACTACTAGACTATTTTATCCTATCATATTCAATCTATTGTATCATGTACCAATATAGTAAATTAATCATTGGAACTATGTTACTAGAGTTTGGTTTGTTATAGATGGTCTCAGATCTAGTATAATCCTTAGGAGTAGATCTAGAAGAACATAGTGAGAACATTTGGTTAATAAATATGATATTTATGGAACTCTTATACAATATTTAACTTTCATAGGAATAAAATTCTATTATTCAATATTCAGGATGTTATGAGGTAATCCAGTATATTCCATTTTTTAAAATGGAACCATGTGTTATGAATGGAAATTGTTTCCACACTTTTAACCAGTGTAGATATTTCACTCATGATTAAGTTAATTAATTAAATGAGGCTAGTGTTGGAGATGATTGTATTATAACTATATTATGTAAGTTTAGTCATGTCATGAGCAACAATCTTACCCATGTGGAATAACCTGATAGTCAGCATCATGGTGCATTAATTTTAGACTACTTAATATGATAAAATCCTTTATCATTACTTATAACTATTAA
Organism: Viscum album; assembly: GCA_963277665.1. NCBI lineage: Eukaryota > Viridiplantae > Streptophyta > Magnoliopsida > Santalales > Viscaceae > Viscum > Viscum album. Next base: position 1,012,320,345 of record OY728127.1, on the reverse strand, counting down.
TCCATTAGTAGTTTAGAAATTTATAAAATCTATGGAGAAGATGTTTCTCACTTTGGGAAGTAGTCAAAGGGAATAAGTTATCATGGTAGTTTAACATCTAAAGGGATATGTTGATAAATAGTAAATATTTATCAGAAAACTAAGGAGAAAAAGAATATAAATAGTATGTAATGGAATAAATTTATAGGGAAATTATTTAAAAAATACTTTACTCATGATAATTGATCTGATGTGAAATGGAAATTCCTCACTCTAAGGGAAAAGGAAGTGTAAAATATTGGTAAATATAAAGCTATCATTACAAGATCATAATTTCATGTTATTGATTATGTATGTAATCTAAGAAGTAATATCGGTGGATTATTTTATGGGATAAAGAAAAGCCTTCAAAGGGAATTAGTTTCTCAAAAAAATAGTATATGATGATATAGTATCAAGTGTCATAGAAATAGAGAAATAATTTTACATGTCATACGTCTTCTTGGAAAAATAACAAAAGAAGTGGGTGGATGATGACTCCATAAAAAGAAATAAAAAAAGGAATAAGGGAAGAGTCTATTTTCCTATATCTAATAGTTTCTTAAGGAAACATAATGGAAAATTTGTGAAGTAATTGGATGTTTTCTTCATGTATGGATAGAAAGCTCATAAGTCTCATGAATAAATGGGAGTTAAATAATACAATAATTTCTAATTATTTATCTATATGGATATGGTGAACTATTTGAATGAATTACCCAAGAGTTAAGGAAATTCACATTAAATTCTATAAGATAAAGGAAAAGATTATGTAATCACTAGGGTTAATGTTGAGATCCTAAATAACATTGATTAAAGGTAAGTTTATTGTAAATTCAAAGTTATCAAATGATTTATTTGATTATGATTATATGGAATTTTTATTTAATTCAAGTTTGATGATAAAATTAAATCATCCCCACACACTCTGAGAGAAGAGTTATCAATTAACACACCTAGTGAGAATCATATTACAAAAAATGATATATCTATTATTCTCTATTTAGATGAAAATATATTCCCTAGTTTTATACATGTTTATCATACCTATGATATACTTTAACATAATTCTTGGTATATATTTCCTTTTGATGTATCATGAAAGAATTTATTTCCAAGATAATGATATTATTATTTATTAAGGGGTAGATAATCTCATATTTTTAAGTGAGATACTTCACTATCTGAATGTTTTATAGATCCAATTATACTAGCTCACCTTATTGTTATTTTAGTAGAATAGGAATAGAAACTTATATCAATGGTTTTTGTTGAAATATTAAGTATGGATAATATACCTATTTCTCAAGAATACATTGATGTACTTCATGATGAATTTTTGAGACATTAGTCTCAGTGTGAATTTAAATTTTCTATTGAACTCATCACTGCTGAAAAACCTGTATCCAAGACAGTATATATAATGGAACCAATGGAATTGGTAGTATAAAAAAACTACAGTAGTTGTGTGATAATGGATTTATACACTATATTTTTTCACTTATGGGATACCTTCTCCTACTTGTAAAAAATAAGGACATGCCTATGATATTGTGCATCGATTATAGGTATATAAATTCCATTAGTATAAATATTTATTATCATTTAACATGAATTAATGAATTGTTGTATCAACTTCAATGGGATGAATATTTTTCAAATATCAATCTTCACACTATTTATAATAAATTAAGGGTGACGAAGGATGATATAAAAAACAAAATTTCATACAAGGTATGAAAATTATGAGTTATAGTAATGCCATTTGGGTTGACTAATAAACCATCTATTTTATAGATTTGATAAATATATTATTCAATGATTATCATGATAAGTTGAAAATCGTATTCAATGATGATATCTTTATATAATATAAATTCTAGGAAAAATATTAAAATAATTAATGAACAAATCTTTAGACTCTCGTAGAAGAATAATTATACTAGAAATTAATTGAGTGTGAATTTTGGATAAATTATGTTTCTTTTCATGGAAATATTTTATTAAATGATGAAATATATATTGTTCCATCAAAAAATTTATTAAAATAGTTTCCCACAGAAAAAACTATAATTAAGATACATTATTTCCTTGGTTTAGTAGTTTACTATGTGTGATTTGATCAAAAAAATACCAGATTAACCAACCCATTAAACAAGTTGGAACATAAAGGAGTTAAATTATCATGGAAAAGGTAATAAGAAGAATTTTATGAGGATATAAATTGGATATTATTCATTACACCAATTTTTAATTTACAGTATGGAAAAGAATAATTTTTAATTTATAGTAATTCCATAATGAAATGACTGATAGCTATAATGTTTTCCATGAATATATGGAGCACTATCTCTAAGAAAAAAATTTAGAAATAAATACAAACCATAAATGTTTGAAGAAAATATTCTCTTATAAAGATCACATCATGAAGAATAGAATATGGTTAGAACTACTCAAAGATTATTATTTATTGATACACTACCACCCTGAGAAGGAAAATATGTATAATGTCACATTGAGTAAAAGGGATACTATAGTTTATCTCTTGTTCATGATTAAAAGGGAAAATATATTCAAGAATTTAGTATGGTCAGATATGTTAATTTTTAGGCAAGGGGAATCATCATTCTATTTATAGGAAATTTCTAAACCTGCATTACCAAAAAAGATGGAGAATTCCTAGTAGGATTATTAATATCCACTAGTGACGATTAAAGTAGTGAATGATGTGAAATTTTCATGTATCGTCAATAAAGATGAAGTGTTGATGTTTGGAAAGAGGTTATGTATGTCATCCATACCGGAATTGAAGAGGGAGATACAAGATAAATCAAAATTTTCAAATTTATCTATAAACATTGCTATCAAGAAGATATAGAGGTATTTAGGAAACATTTATTTTATTATGAAATGAAGTTAAAAATTTCAAAAAATGTGTCAAGATGATTGGTGTGAAATTAATTAATGGATTAAATACGAAATCCTAAGAGTTTCATAAAACCTATTCTTAAGATAATATTTTAAAAAATACAATGTTATAATAGAATTTTTCACTAGACTTCTCAATACTCCTATTAAGAATGATTCTATATGTGTAATTTTTGACCTCCTAGCCAATTATACATGTTTCATTATAGTAATAGAATCTATAAAACATGAGAGCCTTTCCTAAATCTATGTAAATAATGTTGTGACACTTTATTTTTTGCCTCTATAAATTGTTTCTAATAATGACCCCTGATTGGGATCAATGTTCTGGAATATTATTTAAAAGGATATCGAAATCATGATATAATTCAGAATCACCTATTATCCCCAAATTTATGGGATCTGTAAAAATACTATTTATACACTTGATGATATGTCTAGATCATGATATACTTACTTTAAAGTAATGTGGGATCATTATATACCTCTGGTCAAATATCTATGAAATAATAACTATCATTAAAGCATCTAGGTTGTACCATATGAATCACTATATGGGAAGATATTCCATACTCAAACATGTTCTAAAGAAGTTGGAGAAAGGAATATTTTGGTCCCATAACTTTTTTAGGATCTAACTATGAAAGTATAGGTTATTTATAATTAGATCAAAATATATTAATGTACAAAATAGAGCTATGCTTAAAATTTAAGGACGTGGAATTACAAGTGGGGGATCATATATTCTTAAATGTGTCTCCAAAAAATTGAGTTATAATATTCACTAAAAAGTGAAATTTAATCCTTAGTTTCATTGGTTCTTTGGAAATTTTAGGGATGATTGGATTTGTGGATTACCAATTGAATATTCAACCTAACCTGTTTAAATTACATGATTTATCCCAAGTTTCATTATTAAGGAAATACAAGTCGGATCCAATGAATGTACACACATCTGAGGGAATTGATTTTGAAACTATCTTGTATTATAATTAAGAGCCTATATATAATCTTTACACTAGAGGGAATGTGTTTTGGTATCTGAAATCATAGTTGGTGAATTTTCTTTAGAAAATTCACAATCTAGTTAATGAAACATGAGAGTTTAAAGAAGCTATAAGGAAGGATTACCCATATTTGTTTAAGTTATGAAATATATCTAAATTTCAAGGGAAATTTAATTTTAAGGGTTTATAATGTAATTCATATTATCCTATTATAGCACATAAACACTACATACATAATCTATTACCTAATTTGAGTCCCATTATTTTACAATTATCATAGAAATAGTTCGTAGTTATATTTAGATGTAATATTTCCAAATTTTATAATTTACATTTTATAAAATTAATATCCTTTTTTAATTTTTAATGTTGAATTTATATTAGTAATTATTTCTTAGGTTTTTAGTAAATAAATGATTTATGGATGAATAATGAAAAATACCGCCTTTAAAAAAACTATTATATTTTTTACATTATTATGGTATAAGAATGAATTAAAATTTTTTGGAAAAATTTTGATTGATCAAATATATATTAAATATTTAGTGTGAATATTTAAAAAAATATGTTTAATTTGTAAACTTGAGATGGGTGCTAGATTGAAGTATCCACCCAATATATTATGGTGATGCTTCCCATTCTGGTTGGGTGATGGATTGAATTATATACAAATTCTAGGATTGAGTTCACATCGATTGATGATTTCATTTGTTATCACTATCAATATCATTATGAAAAGGGTGTTACATGATTGGTGGATTTAATTATCCACCAAATTCATAGTGAAAGTGATACTCATTAATGTTGGGTAATTGAATTGGAATTACATCCACTTAATGATCTAGTTGGAAATCATTTTTCAATATAATACAAATTAAATTATTGAATGGAAATATAATCATGTATAAATCAATACTTGTGTATAAGGATTGATTCATGGATTGTTTATAATGGTGTAGAGTAGAGGAAAATTTGGTTGCAGTAAAAAACATGAAGATTTGGTATAATCAATGGTATATGGCTATCTAATTAAAGTTTGAGTACCCATGAATTATAGAAATACCATCCTAGATTATTGTTTTATTTGAATTTTTTAATCAGTTTCAAACAACCCTTGGATATGACTTGGGGTTTGTTGATGGTTTAAGTGTACTGAAATATCATTTACACTCATGGTTTTGTATACATGCTATGTGTTATTAGGAATTGAGATGTGGATTTTAAATAAACACCCAAATGTGTTTATTAATTTTTATAATTTATATTGAGTAACTAGTTCTAGTATGATGGACCCCAATAGTTTATTGAAGAGAGTATGTGATTTAGCTAAATTTGGAAGATTATGGTCGATCTATCAACCATCCCTTTATGTGGTTGATATATTAACTTATGATAGATCCACATCCCTACCACTAATTTTCATGGTATTTACTTTGTACGTGTTCCCAAATAATATCATTAAACATGATGGACATGGTCATTAAGTCTGTCATGTTCTTTATCTAAGTGTTTCACAGTCAATCATTTACACATGTGGTCCATCCATTCTTGTGGTCCATAGAACGGTAATATTGGAAATGAAGTGGTTATGAAAATGTAATTAACTAACTTTCATAAAGGTGGAATGGATTTTATAAAGTCTTTATAAAATTAAAAATTAGTATGTTTAAAGGTAACATTGAATTATCTTGAGTTGTGGTGTAATGACCAAGAATTATCTGGGCCATGACTTTGTGAAATTTGAGTGTTTAGGGTGTTTTGGGAGGAAATGGTGGCTCATTTCAAGAGTTTTCCAAATTTTCAATTTTTATTTTGGTGACTCAGGGTGTCGGTGTCAGCATTTTATTGCATTAGTGGGTCTGGGGTGTCGGTTATAGTGATTCTAGGGCTCGATGTCAGCGAGTAATGGGCGTTAGTGTCAGTTAGTAAGGGGAATTAGTTTCGGTGAGTTAGGGGTGCCGATGTCGGTATGTTTAGGGAATTGGTGTTAGTGATTTAGGGCGTCGATAGGTCAGGGCATCAGTAGGTCATAACATCAGTAGTTCGTTGCATCAGTAGATCAACGGTGGTGGATCAGCATCGGTAGGTCACGTCATTAGCTCACTTATTTGTGGCTCAGCATCACTAACTCACCCATTAGTGACTCATTTACAGTATTTCTAGTTTTCCCAGTTTTCAGTTTCACCTGTATTTCATTTTAGTTTACATAAACTGAGATTAAATCCTTTTTTGGCATTTTTATGAAATTTTTTAAGGATATTAAGTATATGTTTAATATCCTAATGTTCGGAGGACATTGAGATATTCTAACCGGATAATCTTGACCATGATCCCATGAATAATGGAATTTGAGACCATTCTCCCATTTATATCAGATCTAGATATTCAAAGTTAGGATATTTCCTTCCTAGTGTGTTTTTCATTCCCTCTTAGTGTGCCTAAATCCTTTCCCTCTAGGTGACTCATGTACCTATTCTAGAGAACCCTCCTTGTTCAATTTTCTTATATTTTCAGGTTTCACACATGATACCCTATTCTTGATCCAAAGAGGAGCCTTGGACGCATGTTGTTTCAAGTAGGTATTAATTATACCTCTCTTAAATTTTACATCATTCACGGTGTGTGTACTAATGATTCCTTGTGAATAACGGGTGAATTCATTTCTCCTAAAAATAAATAAATAAGAAGGGAATGTGATCAAATGATAACAGGGTTAAATAAAATAATATGCAATGAGTGGTTTTATGATTGATCACTTGTTTTATTTTGTTATCCCTGTTTCTTTTTTGGATTTTCGTGGTTGTATACCTTCTAAAAATCATTAATATTGGTGGTATTCTCATCCACAATTTTGATATACTGTTTTTTTCGTGATGCTTGATAAATTGTTGTAACATGAATTCTATTAATCATTTATACATGGCAAATTGAAATGGATTCCCAAGGATCAAACATGTTGTGTGATCATCCCAGTTATTATAATGTGTAATTAAAGAACGCTATTGATAAACGTGAACACATTTTTGTGGTTTAATGGTATCTATTTCATGGATTTGTTTATGGGGAGGTACAGGGGGAATGTAGGTATCCTATTTTTATATACTGATTAATTTTTGAAGGGATAGACTTGTAATAAATGGTACTGCCTTTGTTTGTGTTGTGTCCATTGAATGAAACTGGGCAGTGGGACTACGGTGTGGTTATGAACTTGTTATGTAGTGGTACTGCATCTAGGAAATTTTTGGGTAGTGGGGCTATAGGACTGGTTTAGGAGAGAAGTATTTTCTGGTATAACATTAAAGAATGACTGTTGGCATTGGTTTAATGGGGGTGTGTTATGGGACTGAAAAGCTTGTTTTGTTTGTTGTTTTGGTATGGTTGAGGTTGATAATTGCTTGGTAGTTTTGGAATAACTAATGTGAACCCATTAATTAATAAATGGAAAATGTTCAAATTAATAAGGGGCTGGGTTATTCTTTGTCTGTTGTTGTTGTGTGATTGTGAATATAGGGGTAGCAAAAAAGGTGGTGTAGGTGGTCTGGTTGGTTTTTTTGGTGACCTATAGGTTGGTCTTATTGTTTGATTACATATATATATATATATATATAAATTTTAGTTCCTTTTTATTTCTATATTCACCCCACCCTTGTTGATAACCATGTGTTGAAAACCTCCATTTAATGGGGAAGGGTGTCTTTCCCAACATCCCAGTGGTAGGTCTCTGGCATCAAGGGATTCCAGGTTTCAGCTAGAGGGGAGTAGGGATCAGCAGTTCCAGTTCCTATCTCCTAGTTATTTCCCTTCTCCCATGGTCTAGGGACCAAGGATCTCTATCTTTGGAGGTCATGGAAATCTTAAGAACTAGTTCCCAGTTTTATCATAGTATGGTGTGGGTGGGCAGTTTCAGCACCCACCTCAACTGTATGTAATTCTAGTCAGGCCCTTCCAGAATCAGGGGCAGCGGGCTCCGTCCCCACGGAGGGTAAATAGTGATGGGGAAGGCTGACCTCAGTGTGATCCTCAAGGACCTCTACCAAGGAATCGTTAGGGAGGAGTTCAACAATAGTGAGGTATATAAGTAGGGAATGGTTAGTTTCATGCCACCAAGGCAGAAGTTATGGCAGGGCCGGAGGTGGTTTTAGGTACGATCAATCTATTTAGTACTCTTGTGTGTGCTTCGTTTGATTCGGGAGCTTCAAACTCATTTATTGCACCCATTCTACCTGGTTCCTTGGGACTATACGTGGAGATACTTTCCATTCCCCTGGTTTTTAGTATGCCCATTATATGTTAGAACAATATATTTGATGTGTTCCATGAATGTAGACTGATGATGGGACCCCATCAGTCCCATGGGGATCCATTCTTGATACAAATGCTTCCATACTATGTCATCCTACGAATCAACTGGTTGTTTTCTATACATTTCATTATTGAATAATTCTAGAGGAGTGTCATGTTTTCAGATATGTATGTCCAATGCATAGCGTTTGTTGGAGAGTGGATTTTTCATGAGGGAAGTTAGTGCATGGAGCCTCTTCTCTCCTTGTCAGCTGAGCTGTCAGTGGAATCAGTAGACACAAAGATGGTGGGGGTTCTAGGAGTTGTCAAATAGTTTTAGGACATCTTCCCATAATAGGTTGTGATTATACCCCCTTGACATGACGTTCAGTTATGAATTGAATTTTAACCCAGTGCTCATTCGATTTCGATTTCTCCCTATTGGATGGTGCCTACTATGTTGCGGGAGTTGTGGATTCAGGTTGAAGTCCTGATGAAGAAGGGTTTTATCTATCCAATTTTGTCACCATGGGATGTCTGAGTCTCTTTTTAAAATATGGTAGATGGTGTTCTAAGACTGTGCATAGACTATCGGAGACTGAATCAGGTGATGGTCAAGAACCATTACCCCCTCCCAAGGATCTATGATCTTTTCGATCTATTAAAGGGAGAAAGATGGTTCTCTAAGACTGATTAGTGGTCTCAATATCACCAGTTGAGGGTAAAAGATGGTTACATCCTGAAGAATTATTTCAGGTGAAGTTATGAGAACATTGAGTTCATGGTCATGTCGTTATGTGTTAATAATTCACCAGTCGTGTTCGTGGGACTCATGAACTCTGTCTTTCGTGAGTTCCTGGACCATTTTGTAATCGTGTTCATCAATGAAATCCTGATCTACTAAAGTTCAGAGGAGGGGCATTCAGAACATTTGAGGGCTACCATGGAAGTCATACGACACCACCAACTCTAGGTAATGTTGTCCAAGTGGAAGTTCTGGACATCATTAGTGAACTTCCTCAGACACATGGTGTCTCGGAAATGGATAGTAGTGGACCCATCAATGTTTGAAGCAGTTGTTTCATAGAAAGTTGTAAAACCCCATGTTTTTTCAAAATAAATTGAAATTCATGAAACTTTGTTTTAAGAAGATATTTATAACTATCCTTTAAACATAATTTTGACACTTATTTGTTTTGAATTAAAAAAATGGTCATTTACAACTATGATCAGTAATTTATTTGAGTCTTATAGGACCAACTTGTTTTTTGGGTGAATAGTATCATACCCTTATGAATAGTAATATAACCCTAATAAATAGAAAATTGTATTATTATTTTATTTTATTAAGGTTTTAAGATAATGAAAACTTGAATAATATTTCAAGGTGTTAAAAATGAGTTATAATTTTAAAATTTATTTTTTTGAATTAATTATTTTTTTTATAAAAAATAAATTAATAATATTTAGAAATTTGTTTTTAAAAATTTGAGTTCATTTTTTAATTCTACACGTCAAAAAATTGTCAGGGTGATTTTTTGACATTTTTCAGAAATTCTTGAATTTTTTATGAATAGTGAAATATTGTATAATACTGTGTATTCCAAATATCAGTTAAATACACTACTTATGTCATCATAATTGATGTAAGTCCACTTTTTTAGAACTCACATACCATTTTTACTATTTTGGGTTACATGAATTAAGACTACTCATAGTCTTGAGAAAAAATATTATAATATTGATTAAAATAATGAAAAATACCTCCTCTACTGCACTATAAATACCACCATCATCCCCCTCTTCCTCCCACACATCTCAAGACTTGAGCCTTACCTATGTTCTGACCAATACTCCTCACAAATCTCTTACCCACATCACAGATTTTTGGTCTCACCAAAAGGCCAAAAACAAAGTCCTTAATAAGGATCTCAAGGAGAAGAGATCAAGAGGTAAACATCCTCTTTTGTTTTCATTCTTTTCTTTTAATTTTATTTTCTATTCTTCTTCTATACTCACCTCTTCTTGTCCAAGAGGCATATATGATCCAGTGAATTACATATTCTTCATCATGTAAAGAATGTACCCAAAACAATTCAAGGAACAAAATACTAACAATTAAAGGGTGAAATGATGTAATGAAATGATCATATAAGGTATTATAAAGATTAATATTTTTCTGTAAAATATTAATAACACTCTTTCAACCATTATAAATAAGTTTTAAATGAGTTTTAAATAAGAAAAACTTGAGGTAAGGTAACTCATAACCTAATTTCCATTCTTTGGGTTAACATTCTGCCTCATTATTTGTGTGGTATTAAAATTATTTGTGTGATTAATTATAATTATATTATGTTTAATTATGTTTATTTAAATTTTATATACATATTTCATCTACTCTATTAAGTCTCACTTCAATTATATGATTTTTTTAAGGGGTTTTTCTTTTAAAATTCTCTTTTAAAAATTCTGTTCAAAAGCAATGTTTTTGTGCAATTAATCATGTTTTATTATTGTTTTCTGGCTCTTGGTAATTGTTTATGATGATTTTTTGGACCTATATCTCCCTCCAATGCATTGGGTATGTATAAGTTATAGGTTATTCGTATGGTTACTCCAAGTGGAACTACGATGGTTACACAAATTGTAAGGCAACATGAGGGTTACAAATTATAAGGTAGCTGAGAGGGTTACAAGATTATGTAAGTAATTCCACAAATACCATTATGGTTCTATTTATGTTTTTATATTTTGTGGTAATATTTACTAAATATCATGTTTTACAAAGTGAGTATATATGGTTAGAAATTATGTCTTTTGAAAATGATTTCATACATTACATGTATTCATGGACTAATGTGTTATTTCATTATATTTATATCCCTTTACTGAGATTCTTGTTCTCATACCAACTTTTTAAATGTTTTTCACAGGTTATAAGGTTGTGTAAGACAAATAAGTAATCTAAGTTAAATTTTTGAATAATTTTCAAAGAAATGATTTTCTATTTCAAAAATTTTATATTTTGGATGAAATGAATATTGTTTTTTGATTTCCACTCTATATTAATCTATAATGTTATGAATGTATTATGTCCGAATTATATAAATCTATAAACATGAAAAGATACTTAATTTGAAAGGATTTGATTTTTTGACTAATTTCATGATTATGTAACGTAATAAGGTCGGGTCATTATAGTTGGTATTAGAGGATGGTTTTGATAACTTTAGGGGTTAGGATGATGTTAATGGAATACCATAAATTATTTTTAGTTCATGGTTAATTTGAAATTTTATCAAATTAAAAGATTAACATGTTTCTTCTACTAAGATATGTTTATTTAGAATTGTTTTATGTAGAAGAAATAGGGAAACTGAAGAGGGGAGGCACTGACAGAACGATATCCTTCCAAAACTACAAACTGGAATAGTAGGGATTGGAACTGAGCAATTTGTGATGGTAATGGATTAGAAAATGCAGGAAATAAATTGTGGTGGAATCCATTCAAGATAAAAACCATAGGTACCATAATGGAACGTGACAATAGTAGAACATTTTATGAGATAACACCCTCATTCTATCAATAGATCTTCTATCCCAGTAGGATCTGAAGGATATATTAAGGCCCTTGAAAAGATATGTGATGTTATGGGCTATTCAGATAATCAAACGGTAAGTCTTTCCATATACCATTTTGAAGATGAAGCTGATCAGTGGTGGTTAATGGTAAAAAAAATATCAGGGATATGGAGAAGATTGATTCCATAGAGTCGGATTAATTTAAAAGTATTTTCCTTGAAAAATATTTTCCTAAGTTGGTGTGACTTAGGATGGAGAACCAATTCCTCGAATTGAAGAAAAATGATAAATATTTAGTGGTTTTTTATGAAGAAAAATCTACCTTATGGGAAAGGTATGCTCCAAATCTTATTCTGGATCTTGATAGAATTATCAACAACTTTTACTTAGGATTAAATCCAAGGTATCAAAGGGCATCAGCCTCCCATGAATTCAAAAGTTATGAGAAACTTTTCTGATGTGATGAGAGGGTAGAGATTGAGTGTGATGAAGATTGCATTCATTTTTAAAACAAGGAGAAGAAGACGTCTAAATGGAAAGTTAAGGGTAATAATCAACCAAGAAAATATGATGTTATGAAAATCCAGTTCCTAGTTTGTGAAAATGTGGCAAGAAGCACCCTAGGGAATGCATTACCAAAACTGGGAAGTGTTTTTGATGTGGTATGTTTGGAAATAGGGCCCGATATTGTAATGAAAATGATCCTATGACTAATCTGGATAAGAAAACTATTAAGTGTTTTAAATGTGGTGAGATGGGTCGTTATAAAAATAACTTCCCAAATAGAGATCTGAATGATGAAAAGAAGACAGACTATAAGAAGAAAAGTTTAGTGAGATCCTTTGTGACTATATCATTAGATGTTGGTCTATCTAATGGAGTTTTCTTAGGTACCATGTTTTTTTACTATGATTTTTCTAATGTTTTTTTTTGGTAAGGGGTCTATGAATTCCTTTATTTCTGAGGAATTTTCTGGTAAATAATAAATACCACCTCAAAAATAAGACCAGAATTTTTTTTTAAACACCAGGGGAAATATTATCGCAAAAAGAAATTATAAGAATATTTTTATTGTGGTATGTGGAAAGACTTTACCTGAAAAACTTGTTGTTTTTTCCTTATTAGAGTTTGATATCATTCTAGGAATGGATTTTCTTTCTATTTATCATGATAAGAATGAATATATATCTAAAAAAGTTTATTTTTAGAAACTTTTTCTGTTTGTATTCAAGAACGAACCCATAAAATTGATAACATATCAAGAATCTGAGAAAATATTAAAATATGGAAATGAAATTTATCTTTCTCATATTTTTGAAAACAATGGAATTGTTCAGATTAGTTATGTGCCAGTGGTAAATGAATACCTTGATGTTTTTTATCATGATTTACATGGTGTCATGCCTAATCAGAAAGTCGAATTAACAATTGACTTAGTTACTGATGTTAATCCAATTTCAAAACTCCCATATAGAATGTCTCAAATAGAACTTATTGAATTTAAAAAGTGGTTGTAGGATTTTCTTAATAAAGGATTCATTCATCTTAGAACTTCTCCATGGGGTGCTCTTGTTTTGTTCGTTAAAAATAAATATGGTTACATGAGACATTTCATTGATTATAGAGCTTTGAATAACATCAATATTAAAAAAAAGTATACCTTTCCTTATATAGATGACTTGTTTGATCATCTCTGGGGATCTCAGTACTTTTCCAAGATTGACTTGAGATCCAGATACCATCAGCTAAAGGTGAAGGAGGATGACATCCTGAAAATAGATTTTCATACTAGATATGGGAATTAGGAATATTTTTTTATGTCTTTTGGGTTAACTAATTCACCTGATGTATTCATGAGTCTTATGAATAGAATATTTCATGAGTTACTGAATAAATTTTTGGTTGTGTTAATTTATGACATTATGGTATTTTCTAAAAGTAAAGAAGATCATGAAAAACATCTAAGGTTTGTTTTTCAAACATTAATGTAAAATAAACTATTTGGAAAATTTAGAAAGTTTGATTTTTTGTAACAACAGATTTATTTTCTTGGACACATTGTAAATAATAATGGAATAATAACTGGTCCTACCAAAATAGAATTTTTTTAATGAATATCAAAGACCCAAAAATGTTATGTATTTTTTTAGTTTTATTGGATTAGCAGGTTATTACTGATGGTTTGTTAAAAACTTTTCATGGTTATATATCCCACTAACTATGTTAAAGTGAAAAGGGGTTAAATTTATTTGGACAGAAGAATGTGATGTTTTTTTAGAAACTGGATAAAAGATTAATGAATTCTCCAATTTTGTCCTTGCCTTCCCGAAATGGTGAGTTTTTCGTCTACAGTGATGATTCTTTGAAGGGACTTGGTTGTGTTCTGAGGCATAATGATCGGTTATTTCTTATGATTTAATACAACAAAACCTCACGAGTTAAATTATACCACAAATGATTTGGATTTGGAACCTATGGTTTTTAATTTTAAAATTTGGAGGCATCGTTTATATGAAGCCAAATGTCAAATATATACTGACCATAAATGAATAAAGTATATATTCACTCAGAATAAATTAATCCTGAGGCAGATAATATGGATTGAACTGATAAAGTATTAAGATTTCATGATCAATTACTTTCCAGGAAAATCACACAAACTGGGGTATGCCTTGATTCGAAAAAATCATGCACCATTGACCATGTTACATTTGGAACATGATTCCTTGATGAATGATTTGTTGAATTTTTTCATAGAATATGTTGGTGTTGTAAATACCTTTGTTGTGTTTTTGGACTCAGTGCAGTCATTGTTATCATAGATAATTAAGCAAGTATAGAAGGAAGATCATGTGATATAGAAAAAGGTAGAACTCGTAAAAATGGGTAAGTTTCTAGAATTTAACCTTGATCAAGATTTTGTTTTAAGATTTGGTAAAAGGTTGTGTATGCCTTGTGATTCCCAGTTGAAGAAGGATTTATTGTTTGAATCTCATATTTTTTCATTTTCAGCTCATCTTAGTAGTACTAAGACGTACAGAGATCTTCAGGGTATTATTGGTGGGATGGAATGAAAAGAGATATTTCTGATTTCACTATGAAATGTTCGACATGTCAACAGGTTAAAGCAGAGAAGCAGTTACCAAAGAGGGTGCTTCATCTATTTCTAGTGCTAGAGTGGAAATGGGAAAATGTATCTATGTACATTGTGGTGGTACTAACTAAGACTTCTCATGGTAACAATGTGATTTTGGTTGTTGTTGATCGACTGAATAAATATTCATATTTTCTTTCTATTCGACATACAATTTCTTCGGATATACTTTCTCAATTGTACCTCAAAGTGATTGTTAGGTTACATGGAGTTCCACTTTCTATTGTATCTGACCAAGATTCTAGGTTCACTTCTAATTTTTTTTAAGGGCCTTCAGAAGTCATTGGCCACAGAATTAAATTTTTGTACATATTTTCATCCTCAATCATCTGGGCAATCAAAATAAATGATTCAGACTTTGGAGGATATGCTTCAAGATTTTTCATTGGACTACTACGGAATTTGGGATTAGCATATTTCTTTAAATGATTTTTCATAAAATAATAGTTTTAATTTCAGTATAAAGATGGAACCTTTCAATGTATTGTATGGGAAGCGGTGTAAAACAACATATTTTTTGATTAAAGTTAAGGAAAGAAAGTTGAAGGGACCAGAATTAGTAGAGGAAGTGGCTGAAAAAGTGAAGATGATCCAGTGACACATGAGGAAAACTCAGAGCAGGAAGAAAATATTTGCAAACAACGGGAGGAAGGAATTTTATTTTGAGTATGTGATCATTTTTTTATTATAATATCACCATGGAAATGTGTTATTAATTCTGGTTCGAAAGGAAAACTAAGTCCACAGTTTGTTGGACCTTATGAAATTTTGGAGAAAGTCATACCAGTCTCCTATAGAGTATCTTTTCCTCCGATTTTGTCTCGAGAACACAATGTTTTTTGTGTTTTGATGTTGATAAAGTATGTTCCATACTTATATCATGTCTTGAGACGAGAATAAATTCAGCTAGAAGAGAACTTTTCTTATGAAGAGAAACCATTTTAGATTTTTGATCAAAGGGAACAAGTATTACGGAATAAGGTAATCTACCAGGTAAAGGTTTTGTGGAGAAACCACATGGTTGAAGAAGCAACATGGGATTATGAAAATTCTATGAGGGAAAGGTACCCTAACTTTTTTAATAAGTAAATAAAATTTCAAAGATGAAATTTTCAGAAGGTGGGGATAATGTGACACCCAAGTTTTTAAAAATAAATTGAAATGCATGAAACATTGTTTTAGGTAGATATTTATAACTAGCCTTTAAACATAATATTTCCACTTTTGTGTTTTGAATTTCAAAAAAGGGTCATCTACAATTGTGAACAGTAAGTTATTTAGAATCTAATAGGACTAACTTTTTTTTGGTGAATAGTAACATACCCTTGTGAATAGTAATATTAATATTAATATGACCCTAATGAATAGTAAATTGTATTATTATTTTATTTACATAATTATTTAAGATAATTACAACTTGATTAATTTTTCAAGGTGTTAAAAAATGAGTTATAGATTTAAAATTTTTATTTTTGAATAAATTATGATTTTTTTCAAAAATTAAATTAATAATATTTAGAGAATTATTTTCAAAAAAATAGAGTTCATTTTTGAATTATACACATCAAAAAATGGTTAGGGTGAATTTTTGGTATTTTTCTGAAATTCTTGAATTTTTTATGAATAGTGAAATTTGGTAAAATACCTTATATTCACATTATTATTTAAATACACTATTTATGATATTATGAGTGATGTAAGAACAATGTTTTAGAACTCACATGCCATTTTTACAATTTTGGGTCATGTGAGTTGAGACTATTCATAGTATTGAGCAAAAAAATAATAATGATTAAAATAATGAAATATAGCTCCACTCCTCTATTATAAATACCACCCTCATTCCCCTCTTCCTCCCACTCCTCTAAAGCCTTAATCCTTACCTATGTTCTACCAAATACTCCTCAAAAATATCTTAGTCATGTCCTTGAGCTTTTGGTATCAACAAAAGGCCAAAACTAAAGGCCTTAAGAAGGATCACATGGAGAAGAGATCAAGAGGTAAAAATCCTATTTTGTTTTCTTTCTTTTCTTTTTATTTTCTATTCTATTCTTCTTCTTTACTCACCTCCCCTTATCCAAGAAAAATGAATGATCCAGTATATTATATATTCTTTATTTCATAATATTTATGGATGACTCACCACTATACTTCTTATCCTCTCCCACTTATTCAAGAAATTAAAACATCGTCTATGTTGTGTCGATTTACTAACATCGTGGATGATGTGATTTCAATTACTTTTACTTCCTTAATTACTAGTCATGAAACCATTTTTATAGTTGAAACATATTATAATTTATGTATTATATATTATATAATGTTCTGGAATCATTTTTTACACATTTTATTAATTTATAAAACAAAATGAGTTGTTTAAGATCGAAGAATTGCCAAAATGACCAAAACAAATATCAATAATGTTTTAACTTATGAATCATTCTCATGTAAAAAATAAAAATGATAAATGGTATCATTTTTTGTTCTATAAATATTTTTATACTACCCAATTCCAATTCTAGAGTTTCACTTCCAATCGATAAGAAATATACACCATGAACTAATCATGGAAATCATGTAAATAACGCACTCAAAACAATGCAAAGAACAAAATACGAACAATTAAAGGGGGAAATGATGTAATGAAATGACCATATAAGGTATTATAAAGATGAATATTTATCTTTAAGATATTAATAAAACTCTTCTAATAGTTATTCAGGAGGTTTAAATGAGTTTGAAGTAAGACAAACTTGGGGTATGGGAATTCATAACCCGATTTCCATTCTTTGGGTTAACATTCTTCCTCATTATTTATGTAAAATTAAAATTGTTTTTGTGATTAATCATGATTATATAATATTTAATTATGTGTATTTTAGTATATATACATATTCCATCTACTGTAACTCCCCGACCACAGTTACCCAGAGTCGGTGCATTATTTTAATACATTGTCATGATTACAAGGAATCAAGTCCCGAAGGACCGATCGGTTTAAAAGTCTTGGAAAATATATTACATACATGAATGTTACATTACACTTCATAACATACAAAACAAAATAAATAATACTTCATTAATTCCATTATTCCCTTGGCTTAACCCTTCATATCAATCATTATACACATCTTGGAATCCTGGGAAAAATAAAACATAGAAAGGGGTGAGCTCAGATGCTTAGTAAGGATAACAACACAGCAGAAACTTTCATAAATAAGCATAAACATTTAAGGAAATGTATAAATAAAACAAAATCATTTTAAACATGAACTTCAGAATAATATGGAAAAAATAAAATGAATTAATTCCATTTACATATTCACATGGATATTCTACTAGTCGAATAATCACATGCAATATCACTAACCACTTTCCTAATGATGGAATTCATAATGCCGAACTTTAATTTCTGTGTCAAGGCCTCGTTCCAAGACCTAAGGTATAACTCTAACCAGAACCCAACCTAGAGAGCCTCTGTAACTGGACACTAACCCGGAGTGCCTCTAATAACCGGACACCAACCAGGAGTGCCTCTAATAACTAGACACCAACCCAGAGTGCCTCTAATAACTGAACACTAACCTGGAGTGCCTCTAATAACCGGACACCAACCCGTAGTGCCTCTAATAATCAGACACCAACCCGGAGGGTCTACTGTAACAGGACCCCAACCTGGAGGGCTTAATTTTATCGGTCCCCAGCCCGGAACATACTAGTCCAACACATTCATCTTAAGAAGAGGATGAAATATAACATAAACATTCGTATTAAAACTAGAATAAAAATTCCAAAACATTAATCATAAACCATTAATGGCATAAAATAACTCATTCATAGTCAAACATATCACAAAACCTTAAATACCATATGGAATATTTGTATCATAATAAATCAACTTCAAACAAGTGTAAAATTTATCAAAGGATGTTGACATAGATGAAATCAAAACTATTTGAGAGAAATATCACTTTTTTGAAATCATTTAAAAGTCACATAATTATAGAGAAAACCTTTATTTTGAAAATATCTTTATTATCTTGTGATGGAAGCTTCAAAGGTGTAATAACGGTGGAGAATAACTGCACCCACTGTATAAGTTAAAAAAAGACATTCTTTCCTTAATTTTGTCAAAAAGGTTAAAAAGTAACTTTTTTCGAAAATGATGGAAAGATTCCTTTTAAAACATATAAAGTCAAATAAGGGTATAAATTAATTTAACCCATTTTCTATTAAATAGTAATAATGTTTTGAAAGACATATTTAAAAACATGTATGTGGATGATAAAGAGGTCCCAGTAGATACTTACGTAAAAACAACCTCGGATAATAAAGAGATTGTGAAATTAACCCTTACCAATTTGGTAACTTACGAAACATACACCCCTTGAAAGAGGTATCATACAATTAATATGTAAATACACATAAATTAATGTGTATTACACAATTAATACAATTATGGGCAGTACATACACCACACAAAAGGTAATAGTGGCAATATGGCATGAATCTCATGGGAAGAAAAAGTGAGATGAAAACCCCTTACCTTGCACTTTCCTTTAGTCGAGGGTATGTTTACCCTATTTTATGAATACTATAATATGTTATTAAATTATACCAGAACCATATTAATATTTATGATATCATACATTATTCATTTATGACTTTATACTACCCATTTAATAATAATTTCCATGTTATATTAATATTTCGGGCAATAATCACTTTCTTTATCGTATGTGTTTTAACTTGTTACTCTTGATTGTATCACATAGATCGTGATTTAAATACTTCCAGAATATAAAAAAATTATTTATTTATCATATATATTTATAATATAAAAATTTATAATAGACGTATATATGAAATGGAAAACATCGCTTATGGAGACGGTAGTCCGTACGTACGCATAAACGTTGTTTCCGTTCTTACATAGTATTGAATAAGATATACGTAAGTACATAAATACTTATATATATAAATATATATATTTACAGTAGCATTATTATGTCATATATTACATAATTATTAGTAATATATATTTTTATAATCGTCGATGAATGGTGAACTTGGAAATGAATCTCATTGCGTCGTGGAGACGGTAATCCGTACGTACGCACGAGCGAAAATATCATTCTTTTGATATTAATATAATATATAATTGGATGATATATCATATATACAGAATAATTATCATGTTATATTTATTATTTACATGAATTACACATCATTATTATACCCATCCAAATAATAATATATTGAATAACAATTACACCACGACGTGGAGATGGTAAGCCGTACGTACGCACGTATGGTGACATGTCATTCAAAGGATGGATAGAATAGTGAATATGGATGTACCATATTTATAATAATATCAAATTATATTGGAGATAGTGGATTTATTATTTTATAATGGGAATAACAAATAAAGAAAAAAGTTGAAAAAAATGAACTTGAAAAAGGGTGGTGAAAACATTACCTCTTCTTCGGGTTCTTCCTTTTGATTTGATCAAAAGGGATCCTTAGGTTGGCTTTATGATCAAACTAAGGCCTATATATTGTATTGAGGGAAGTTGAGAGATTATTTGGCCAGGTTTTGGCCGAGACAAAAGGCTTTTAAGGTGTTAATTAATGAGAAGGGGGGTACCCTTTTATATGAGGGGTGAGGGGCACCTTTGGAAAAGCTAGAAATTTTATTTTATAATAAATTAATAATCAGTTTCATATGGCTAAAAAGTGTATTATTTAAATTTTAAGGAGTTTATAGGTCAAAAACCACTCAACCAATAGGATTTAGACTGTTTTGGGTTACTATATTAACCTTATCTTTAAGTATTAACTCTTAGTTAATTAGTTTCACTTTTACAATGTCTCTTTGTATTTTTATATTATATGGTTAATAATATTAATATATACATACAATAGACCCCCAAGTGGTCTATTAATGATACCCCTATCATGATATAAGTCTCTTTACCGAACCATAGAGTTTTAAGAATTAAATATCAATTAATAATATAATATTTGTTTTAAAAACTCTTTTATGTCAATTTTGACACTATTCAATAATTGATTTTTGTAAAAATCATAACAGAATTATTACTTAGAAAAAGGTTAATTAAATCAATACTAAAATGTCATATTATCCTAGAAAATTATCTGTATTTATAAAAAGTCTTAAATTACATTTATTTGGGTATTTATAATATCAATTATTCTAATTTTTCATTAATTAGGTAATTACTGCATCACCATTGTCTCATAAATAAATTGCATTATATAATGTCTAAAAATTAAAAATAAAATACTATTACATAGGAAATCTTTTTATATTTCTAATTAATATTTATAGTCGAAAATCAAACATATATAACGCTATGTAAAAATTGCTTTTCTAAAAGATATATGCTTATGTCATTTTTGTATTTATTTTAACTTAATTAAAATAATGTGTACCTATCACCTACAAGTGGCTCCATGGGGTCCCAAAATCGACCCAAAGATGCCCATGGTCAGACATGTATCCACCAATAAGGTTAGGACTGGTTTTAAGTTAATTTAGTATTATTATAATATTATTTTTTAACCCTTATTTACCGGATTTACCCTTTAACCATGGTAAATAAAATATTTATCGAAGTAATTATTCAAAATGTCTAAAAATAAAATTTACCTATTTAAACAATTTGTAAATCCTGATTCCAAATATGGAATACATTTTTCCAAATTCAAAACACAGAATTGTCATAAATTAATTTAAAATTAATACCCGCTGTCAAAACAAAAAGCGTGTTTTTAAGATATAATAACTATCAAAAGATTGATACTTGTTTATGTCCGGTTTAATTTTAAAATTATTTACAATGTCCAAAATTGTATTAAATGGTAAAAATATATTATAAATATACTTTAAAAACACTCAAATTCATAATTTATCACTATTAATTATTTCGATTAAAAATTTTTTTTTTAATTAAAATTTAGTAATTTTCACTATTCATCAAAATATGAGAGTTATCTGAAAAGTACCAAAATTTCACCCTAGGCTAATTTCAATATTCCAAATCCAAAAATGAATTCCATTTTGAGAGATAAAATTTATAAAATTTCAAAAAGTGGGTATTACTATTCATAACGGCTACTTTGATTGGTTGTGGTGTGTGTTAGAACTCAAAGTTGCGTACAACACATGCTACTGTATTATTCAAAGAGAAACGTACGGTAGAAGATTGGGGTGTTACGTTCACCCCTCCTTAAATAAATTTCATCCTCACAATTTATACTCAGTATTGGAATGATGGGGTTGACATTTCAAAATATCTTAGTTGAAATCTCACATCGGAAAAATGGATTAATGAGGCCTCTATTGAAAATAAAGAGTGGTAAGTATGAAGGTTACTGAAAATAACACATACTAGGTTTACATGTAGGAAAATATGGATATGGAAGAGAAATATAACCATTAATATTTGATGGAGAGTGGTATAGAACATGGCAATGAAAAGCCCAACAATCCCAAAGCCATAAATTTGTGATTATTTAAGGTACCATCTAGGACAACATTTTTATTCAATGTTCCTTTTCTTAATGTTGAGGAATTTATTTTTGAGATTGTATATGATCATAAGGATATATACTTACTTTATAATTATAGTTTTATCCATTAATAAATTTCTACCACAAACTCATCTTTCACTACAAAACATAAGACAACTCAAAAATACTCTATTTATCCTAATCGTATAGGGTTCCAAATATATTGAATGTATATTTCACATATCAGACCCATTAAAAAAAGAAAATACATTATAAAATATAGGGAATTCACATAGTCCAGTGGTAGTCGATAAATCCCAATCGCACTATAGTTGTGGGTTCAATTCCCGCAGCTTTGTCCGATGTGACAGGTTGTCAAACGGTCTGCGTGTTGTCCTTTTATAAAAATCCAAAAATATCCTTTCAAACTTAATCCATTATATCCTATAGACTTATCCAAAATACTACTATCCAAAATCATAGTCCAAAATTTATAAGGAAGTTAAACACAATGAAGATCCTTTTTTCCATGTAATTTCCAAAAAGTTTAACTCGCTGAAGACTCACTTTTCTTAGTACTATAAAATCTCAAATACTCAACGAAATAGTATTCTAGTACAATACTTATTTATTTCCAGAACATCATTGATACAACACTTAAATAAAATAATTCCAAAATAACAATATAAGAACACTATTCATTCCTCTTCATTTGTGGTAGTATCATAACTTGATTATTATCCAATAGCATCATTTGCGGCATAGTATGATGACTGGGACATTGGTTCACGTAGTGTCCAAACTCCTTGCAGATGAAGTATTGTAAATTTGAAACCTTTTTCTTACCCTTGTAGTCACGTACTTGGTGTCCTTTTTCTCCACACTTATAACATACTCTCATTCCCTTCAATCATTTTCCAAGGTGATTCTTTCTACAGTTATCACATATGGGAATATCCTTCTTTACCTTATTCCCTTTCTTTGTTCTTCTCTCTACCATCCTTTCCTTCTCTGGCTTCCCTTAAAAGAAATAGGACTCTGATAATTCTTTACTTATCTTATCAACACATGATACTATTTCTTCATATGATGATAATACGTGGGAGACTATTTCCCTTCTAAATTCTGGCTTATGACCATGAAAGATATGATCCTACTTACTCTTTGGATCATGTGTATTGCTGGAGTTCTCATTCTTTCTACTGGGAACCATTTCTAAACAATGAAATTCACTAGATTATTTTATGAATAGCAATACCTGATCCCGAACTTGTAAAACACTTAACATAAATTAAACAGTTTATGGATATAATCCATAATCATAAAAATGTTTTCTTTGAGTAAGTATATACTCATAAGCCCTTCATAATGGTTTGTAAAGAAAATGAGAATTATCCTAAGCATATCCCCCAGGAGTGTCGTAACCAAGAGTGTAGCAAGGCCCATTTTTGTGCACCAGTTCCCATTCAGCTCTAGCTCAAAGCAGTGTTTTCAGGTTTTACCCCTAGGTACATCTGTGCCAGAGCCTCCTCTACCTGCTCGTATCCAGAAAGGGATGTATTTCTCAGAAAACTCACAAAATCACTACAATACCAAAATTCTAGGAATTTCTTCTATACTAATCCTAAAAGTCTATCTTAGGGCTATGTTCTATAATTATAGTTTATCTAAATCTAGTTTCAAAGGTTATTGCTAAACTTCCTCTGATACCAACTGTAACGCCCCGACCCCAGTTACCCAGAGTCGATGCATTATTTTAATACAATGGCATGATTACAAGGAATCAAGTCCTGAAGGACCGATCGGTTTAGCAGTCTTGGAAAATAGATTACATACATGAATGTTACATTACACTTCATAACATACAAAACAACATAAATAATCCTTCACGAACGCCATTATTCCCTTGGTTTAACCCTGTATATCAATCACTATACACATCTCGGAATCCTGGAAAAAATAAAACATAGGAAGGGGTGATCTCATATGCTCAGTAAGGATAACAACACAGCAGAAACTTTCATAAATAAGCATAAACATTTAATGAAATGTATAACTAAAACAAAAGCCTTTTAAACTTGAACTTCATCATAATATGGAAAAAATGAAATGAATTAATGCCATTTAATTATTCACATGGATATTCTACTAGTTGAATAATCACATGCAATATCACTAACCACTTTCCAAATGATGGAATTCATAATACTGAACATTAATTTTTGTGTCAAGGCCCCGTTCCAAGACCTAAGGTATAACTGTAACCGGAACCCAACCCGGAGAGCCTCTGAAACCGGACTTCGGCCCGGAGTGCCTCTAATAACTGGACACCAACCCGAAGTGCTTCTAATAACCGGACACCAACCAGGAGTGCCTCTAATAACCGGACACCAACCCGGAGTGCCTCTAATAACCAGACACCAACCCGGAGTGCCTCTAATAACCGGACACCAACCCGGAGTGCCTCTAATAACCGGACACCAACCCGGAGGGTCTGCTGTAACCGGACCCCAACACGGAGGTCTTACTTTTACCGGTCCCCAACCCAAAACATACTATTCCCACACATTCATATTAAGAAGTGGATGAAATATAACATAAACATTTGTATTAAAACTAGAATATGAAATTCCAAAACATTAATCATAAACCATTAATGGCATAAAATAACTCATTCATAGTCAAACATATCACAAAACCTTAAATACCATATGTAAGATTTTTATAATAATAAATCAACTTCAAACAAGTGTAAAATTTATCAAAGGATGTTGACATAGATGAAATCAAAACTATTTGAGAGAAATATCTCTTTTTTAAAATAATTTAAAAGTCACATAATTATAGAGAAAACCTTTATTTTGAAAATATGTTTATAAGCCTTTAAAGGAAGCTTTGAAGTTGTAATAACGGTGGAGAATAACTACACCCACTGTATAAGTTAAAAAAAGACATTCTTACCTTAATTTTGTCAAAAAGGTTAAAAAGTAACTTGTTTTGAAAACGATGGAATGATTCCTTTCAAAACATATAAATTCAAATAAGGGTATAAATGAATTTAACCCATTTTCTATTAAATAGTAAAAAAAAATTGAAATACATTTTTAAAAACATGGATGTGGATGATAAAGAGGTCCCAGTAGATACTTATGTAAAAACAAACTCGGATAATGAAGAGATTGTGAAATTAACCCTTACCAATTTGGTAACTTGCGAAACATACACCCCTTGAAAGAGATATCATACAATGAATATGTAAATACACATAAATTAATGTGTATTACACAAATAATTCAATTATGGGCAGTAAATACTCCACACAAAAGGTAATAGTGGCAATATGGCATGAATCTCACAGGAATAAAGAGTGAGATGAAAACCCCTTACCTTGCACTTTCCTTTAGTCGAGGGTACGTTTAGCCTCCTTTATGAATACTATAATATGTTATTAAATTATACCAGAACCATATTAATATTTATGATATCATACATTATTCATTTATGACTTTATACTACCCATTTAATAATAATTTCCATGTTATATTTATATTTCGGGTAATAATCGCTTTCTTTATCGTACGTGTTTTAACTTGTTACTCTTGATTGTATCACATAGATCATGATTTAAATACTTCCAGAATATAAAACATGATTTATTTATCATATATATTTATAATATAAAAATTTATAATAGATGTATATATGAAATGGAAAACACCGCTAATGGGGACGGTAGTCCGTACGTACGCATAAACGTTGTTTCCGTTTTTACATACTATTGAATAAGATATATATAGGTACATAAATACTTATATATATAAATATATATATTTACAGTAGCATTATTATGTCATATATTACATACTTATTAGTAATATATATTTTTATAATCGTCGATGAATGGTGAACTTGTAAATGAATCTCCTCGCGTCGTGGAGACGGTAATCTGTACGTACGCACGAGCGAAAATATCATTCTTTTGATATTAATATAATATATAATTTGATGATATATCATATATACAGAATAATTATCATGTTATATTTATTATTTACATGAATTACACATTAATATTATACCCATCCAAATAATAATATATTGAATAACAATTACACCACGACGTGGAGACGGTAAGCCGTACGTATGCACGTATGGTGACATGTCATTCAAAGGATGGATAGAATACTGAATATGGTTGAACCATATTTATAATAATATCACATTATATTGGATATAGTGGATTTATTATTTTATAATGTGAATAACAAATAAAGAAGAAGTTGAAGAAGAAATGAACTTGAAAAAGGGTGGTGAAAACATTACCTCTTCTTCGGGTTCTTCTTGTTGATTTTATCAAAAGGGATCCTTAGGTTGGATTTCAGATCAAAATAAGGCCTCTAGGTTGTAGTGAGGGAAGTTTAGAGAGTATTTTTGTAGGTTTTTTCTGAGCCAAAAGGCTTTTAAGGTGTAAAATAATGAGAAGGGGGAGTACCCTTTTATAAGAGGGGTGAGGGGCACCTTTGGAAAAGATAGAAATTTTATTTTATAATAAATTCATAATCGGTTTCTTATGGATAAAAAGTGTATTATTTAAAGTTTAAGGTGGGGATAGTTCTAAAACCACTCAACCAATAGGATATAGACAGGTTTGGGTTACTATATTAACCTTATCTTTAAGTATTAACTCTTAGTTAATTAGGTTCACTTTTACAATGTCTCTTTGTATTTTTATATTATATGGTTAATAAACATACTATATACATCCAAGAGACCCCCAAGTGGTCCATTAATGATACAAATACCATGATATAAGTCTCTTTTCCGAACCATTGATTTTTATGAATTTAATATCAATTAATAATATAATATTTGTTTTAAAAACTCTTTTATGTCAATTTTGACACTATTCAATAATTGATTTTTGTAAGATCATAACAGAGTTATTACTTCGAAAAAAGTTAATTAAATAAATCCTAATATTTTATATTATCCTATAAAATTATTGGTATTTATAAAAAGTCTCAAATTACATTTATTTGGGTATTTATAATATCAATTATTCTAATTTTTCATTAATTAGGTAATTACTGCATCACCAATGTGTCATAAATAAATTACATTATATAATGTCTAAATATTATAAATAAAATATCATTATGTCTAAAATCATTTTATCTTTCTAATTAATATTTATAGTCGAAATTCCAACATATATAACCCTATGTAAAAATTGTTTTTCTAAAAAATATGCTTATGTCATTTTTGTATTTATTTTAACTTAATTAAAATAATGTGTCCCTATCACCTACAAGTGGCTCCATGGGGTCCCAAAATCGACCAAAATATGTCCATGGTCGGACATGTATCCACCAATAAGGTTAGGACACGTTTTAGGGTAATTTAGTATTATTATAATATTATTTTTTAACCCTTATTTACCGGATTTACCCTTTAGCAATGGTAAATAAAATATTTACCGAAGTAATTATTCAAAATGTCTAAAAATAAAAGTTACCTATTTACAAAATTTGTACATCCTGATTCAAAATATGGAATCAATTTTTCCAAATTCAAAACACAGAAGTGGCAGAAATTAATTTAAAATTAATTCCCGCTGTCAAAACAAAAAGCGTGTTTTTAAGATATAATAACTATCAAAAGATTGATACTTGTTTATATCCGGTTTAATTGTGAAATTATGTACAATAACCAACATTATATTAAATGGTAAAAATATATTCTAAATATACTTTGAAACCAGTAAATTCATAATTTATCACTACTAATTATTTCGATTAAAAAATTTATTTTTAATTAAAATTTAGTAATTTTCACTATTCATCAAAATATGAGAGTTATCTAAAAAGTACCAAAATTTCACCCTAGGCTAATTTCGATATTTAGAATCCAAAAACGAAGTCCATTTTGAGAGATAAAATTTATAAAATTTCAAAAAGTGGGTATTACTATTCATAACGGCTACTTTGATTGGTCGTGGTGTGTGTTAGAACTCAAAGTTGTGTACAACACACGCTACTGTATTATTCAAAGAGAAATGTACGGTAGAAGCTTGGGGTGTTACATCCACTCTATTAATTCTCACTTCAATTATATGATATTTTAAGGTGTTTTTCTTTTAAAATCCTCTTTTAAAAATTCTGTTCAAAAGCAATGTTTTTATGAAATTATTCATGTTGTATGATTGTGTTCTGGTTCTTGATAAATTTTATGATATAGTGTGGTAAATATAACTCCCTCCAATTAATTGTGTATTTCTAAGTCGGTGATCGTCTGTATGGTTACTCCAAGTGTAACTGTGGTGGTTACAGAAATTGTAAGGTAGTCATCAGGGTTACAAACTATAAGGTAGCCAAGAGGGTTACAATATTATGTATGTAATTACCCAAAATACCATTATGGTCCTATTTATTTTTTTATATTTTGTGGGAATATTTTTTAAATCTCATGTTTCACAAAGTAAGTATATATGGGTTACAAGTATGTCTTTTGAAAATGATTTCATATGTTATAAGCATTCATGGAAAAATATATTCTTTCATTATTTTTATATCCCTTACTGAGCTTTTTGTTCACATCCAAGGTTTTTAAATTATTTTCACAAGTTATAAGGATGTGTAATAAAAATAAGGAATCCAAGTTAAATGTTTGAATAATTGTCAAAGAAATCATGTTTTATTTGAAAAGTTTTATATTTTGGAAGAAATGAATACAATTTTTATGGCATCCACTCTATATTAATGTGTAATGTTATGAATTTATTATGTCCCAATTATCTAAATCAATAAACTTTAAAGGATCCATAATGTAAAAGGAAGTGATTTCTTGAAGAAATTCTAGATTAAGTATCGTAATAAGGTCGGGTCCTTATAGCAGCACCCAAGAATGTGTCAGAGGTCTGTAGCTTCCTAGGTCTAGAAGGCTATTACCAGAGGTTCATATAGGAATTATCTTGAGTTGTGTCTCCATTGACTACATTTACCAAAAAAAATACTAGGCCATTATGTGGAGTGATCAGTGTCAAAAATCTTTCTGCTACCTGAAGGGGAAGCTGGTCAGTGCCCAAGTGCTTTGGTTTCTAGTGGAAGGGGTGGTATTTGAGGTGTTATATGATTCTTATGGCATATTTTTGGGGTGTTTTTTGATGAAATGGTGAATATTAATCTCTTATGGTTTTGGGTAGTTATGTCCACATGAACGTAACTATTCCACCCATGATCTAGAGCTTGTCGCGGTCGTGTTCGCGCTAATGTTGTGGAGACATTACCTCATCGGGTGGGGATCTTTGTGGTCTTTAAGGATCACAATATTTTGAGGTATATCTTCCCACAGTGAGAGCTTACCTTGCGTTGATTAAGGTGCATGGTGTTTCTCTAGGAATGTGACTTCTATATCTCTTACACCCTAGGAATAGGGAACATGGTGGTCGATGCCTTGAGCAAGAAGTCACAGAAGAAGGTAGTTTGGGAATCCACATATTTTTGGAAGGTGATTGAGGATTTGGCCGCTTTTCATCTGGATTTGAGAGTGGATGGTTCCATAGGATGTCTATTTCACATAACAGTGCATTCTTCTTTAGTTTGGTAGGTGGAGTCTCAGTGGGGTGACTCATATACTGAAGTGTTGTGTGATTGCGTTGACCCAAGAGATACTCCAATAGGATGGGCGTAGGATGGTAAGAATGGGATATTGTTCCATGGGAAGTTTTTTTCAGTGTAAATGCATGAGGGAGTTCTTCATGAATTCTATGGCGTATCCCAACAGGTGCATCTGGGAGTCTCTAAGATGTTCTGAGGATTGAGGTAACCATTTTGGTGTCTTGGGGTGAAGCGGGAAGTGGAGGAGTTTGTGTCAAAGTGCCTATTTTGTAATCAAGTGGAGGATGAGAACCATGTTTTTTGAGGCCTTTTGCACCCCTTAGACATTATCTAGTGGATGTTGGATGAAATATTGATGGATTTCATCTTAGGATTACTCAAGACTCGGGGAGGCTATGATGCTATCTAGGCAGTGGTGGATCGGCTGACAAAATCAGCTCACTTCCAAGAAATCAAGAAGTCAAGCATAGTATATTCCTTAGAAAGGATGTATGTAGGCAAGGTGGTGCATATTTATGGAGTTCCAAGATCCATTGTTTTTAATTGGGACACATATTTTATGTCGTGAGTCTGGAAGGTATTATAGTATACCTCCTTCACTGACTTATGCCTTAAAACTTCTTTCCACCCTCAGACGATTGGGAAAATAGAGAGGACCATCTAGACATTGGAGGACATGCTACTGGCGTGTGACTTGGGATTCAGAGGATTGTGGGAATGACATTTTACCTTGGTAGAGTTTTCATACAAAAATATATATCACTCTTCTATTGGTATGGATCCATTTGAATCTATATATTTGAGTATATTTCATTCACCCTTGTGTTGGATTAAAGTTGGGGAGACAGCTATTCTTGGTCCAAAAGTGGTGCAGGGTATGACGTAAAAGGTACAGCTTGTCGGAGAGAGGATGATGGTAGCACAAGACCATCAGAAGTCATATGTCAATCACAAGAGGACTCCCTTGGATTTTGATATTGGGGGACCAAGTTTTCTTAAAGGTCTCCCCTCAGCATGGGTAAAGGACGTTTGGTAAGGGAATCAAGCCTTCTCTAAGGTTCATCATACCTTTAGAGGTATTGGGATGAGTTGGTGAGGTGGAATACTAGTTGGAATTACCACCATGGTGGGATAGGATCCACAACATCTTTCATGCCTCTCTGCTTCTTTGGTAACTACATGATGACTCCCATTTCATTCACTACGGAGGGTTTCATATCAAGGACAACACGACATTCATGGAATGGCAAGTGGAGATCAAGGACCATCGTGAGGAGGTTCTTCATGTATGGTCCATTCCTTTGGTCTATGTGTTATGGAGGAATAGTGTCCTCGAGAAGAGTACTTGGGAGTGGGAGGAAAAGATTTGTGCCCAGTACCCAGAGTTGTTTTATGTTTTGTTTCTATGTTTTACTTTAGCGCTTCATTATATTATGTAATTCTGAACCTTATTCGTTATTAGGTAAGTTATTTCCCTACTCTCTGAATGTGTGTAAAAACTCCTAATCATGGGGAGGGGAGGACCTGATACCTAATCGAGATGCAATAATGTGGAGGTGATTAAAACCATGCAAGAGAGTCAGTTCCACCCAAATTGGGTAGTATCTCTACATGGAGTAAGTAGCTCCCTAATCAATGTTTCTAGACCACATGACCTTTGGAATTTGTGTAGTTGTTTGCGGTAGTGGGGACTTAGTGTTTGAACGGTTTTTCAGGAGATATATGTCAAGGAGGTGTCCTTATATGTTGATGTTTTCACTCCCTCTTTAGGATAACATAAGATGGTTTTCTTCTGAGAGGTATCTTAAGGGGTGTTTGTTCAGAACCCCTTTCTTATAGGTTAGTTTTGAATTCATGAGTATGAGAATAGTTTGAGAGGTATCTGATGTAATGACCCAGATTTTCCTAAGCCATGACTTTGTGAAATTCGAGCATTCAGGGTGTTCTGGGAGGAAATAGTGGCTCCTTTTAAGAGTTTTCCAAATTTCCAATTTTTCATTAGTGACCCAGGGTGTCGGCGTTGGCATGTCAGGGCATTGGTGGGTCTGGGGCATCAATGTCGTTGAGTAAGGGGCATCAGTGTCGGTGATTCATGGGTTTTGATTTCAGTGAATCAGGGCATCAGTGTTAGTGAGTTAGGGGAAATGGTGTCAGTAGGTCGGGGGAATAGGTGTCGGTGAGTCAGGGCTTGATCAGGTTTGGGAATCAGTAAGTGAGGTCATCATTTGTTTGTTGCGTCAGTAGCTCAATGTCGGTGGCTCAGCATCGGTAGGCCACATCGATATCTCACTCATTGGTGGATCATCATCGGTAACTCACCCAACGGTGACTCATTTATAGTTTTTTGGATTTTTTCCCAGTTTTCTAGTATCTCCCCTCTTACTTATTAATTAACATAAACTAAGTTTATAGCTTTTTTTGGACATTTTTAAGAGTGTTCTGAATTATAATAAGTATATATTATATATCCTAATGATTGGAGGACATTGAGATATTCAAACCATTTAATCATGGGTGCGGTTTCACGATTAATGAATTTTGAGACCATTATCTCATTTATATAGGATTTAGCTCTTTAAATCCAGGATCTTCCCTTCCTAGTGTTTTTTCCATTCTCTCTTGGGGTTCCTAAATTATTCCTCTCTTGGTGAGTTTTTTTCCTATACTAGATCCCCGTCCTTCTTAATTTTCTTGGAGTTCTGTGCTACTCACGCGATCCCCTGTTCTTCAAACAAAAAGGACCATTGTCTCCTATTGTTTCAAGTATAAATTCCTTATACTTCTTTTAAATTGTGCATCATGTGGGGTGGGTGTACTAATGATTCATTGTGAATAATGGGTGAATACTTTTCTCTTAACAAGTAATAAATTAGAATGTGATAAGATGAAAAGATAACAAGGGTAAATAAATCAATGGGCATGGAGTGGTTTTATTATTTATCACCTATTTTATTTTGTTATCCATATATATTTTATGGATTGTTGTGGGAATATACCTTCTAAAAATCATGGACATTGGTGGTCTTTTCTTGCGCACTAGTGATATCCTATTTTTATTTTTATTAGTTATAAATGGATGTAAAATGAAATCTATTAATCAATTGTAGTTTTCTAATTGTAATGGATGCCCCAGGATCAAACATGTTTTGTGATCAATTCGGTTATTCTAAAGTGTAATTAAAGAACCCACTTTCTAAACCTGAACATATTTTTGTGGTTTAAAGGTAGTTTATTTGGGGCTTTGTGTATGGGGTGGTACATGGGGTGTGTTGGTATCCCAGTTTGGGAGACTAATTGATTGTGGAATGGATGGAATCATAGGCAGTGGGACTGAGTTTGTTTGTGTTGTGTCCATTTAATGAAATTGTGATGTGGGACTGTGGTGTGGTTTTGAAATTTTTAAGTAGTCATACAACATATAAGAAATTTTTGGTCAATGGATCTATAGTACTGGGTTGTTAGAGAAGTATTGTGTTTTTTAATATTCAATAATGATAATTGGTAGTGGTTGATTGGGGGTGTGCATTGGGAATAAAAATCTGGTTTTTTTTGTTAGTTTTGGTTGGTAGTTTCTCATTTGGGCTGGAATAAATAAATTAAACCCCTTAATTAATAAATAAAAATGGTTAAATGAAGAAGGGGTTGGGTTATTCTTTGGCAGTTTCTATTGTGTAATTGTGCACATAAGGGTAGAAACAAAGGTGGTTATGGTGATATGGTTGGTTCTTATAGGGACCCATAGGTTTGGATGAGTGTTTGATTACATATATGTATAAATTGTAGTTAATTTTGAATTATATTCACACCCCACCCTTCTTGAGCACCATGTCTAGAACACTTCCATTTCATGGGGGAGGTGTCTTTCCTAACATCCTGGTGGGAGGATGGATGGATGGTTACTGACTTTCTTCCTCACACCATCATCTGGTTGCTTAACACTCCAGTGTATATATGTAGGATATAATGTCTTGAGGATTACCATAGTCCCAGATCCTTTGGGTAGGTTTGTTTTCAATGAGGGGCTCAGGTTTTTGCGGGCCTGGTCTATTTTCTAAAGTGTCTTCGAGATGAGGCCTTTGTGTCTTTGGGAGAGAGGCATGGTTGTGGTGGCCCAGGTTTATGTGGGTGAGATGTGTGGTGTAGTTGAGGCATAGATGTGTGCAGGTAGTTTGTGTCAATGGGACTTTATTTTGGAAGAGTGGTATCATCAAGAAATTAGTCGTTAGGAATAAGCAGTTAACTAGTTGGAAAGTGATGCAGGGTACCCAAATGTTGAAGTACTTATACTACTAAATTACTTGAATTTTGTTATTTGGTGAGTGTTCCTTGGTGAGGATGGGATGGTTAGTACTCTTTGGTAGGTTCTTTGAGGTTTCGTTGTTCTATCATAGGTGAATTAGTATGTTCCCACACTTTTTTATGAGTAGATTTAGTTTTTCCAACTCGGTATACTTGTATACTCTCCCTATGTCTATAAAACTCTTTTCAAGTTTCTAGGAGGACTTTAAGGACCTTGTAGAACTTTACTAGCTATGGTGTTAGGATAGTTGTTATTGTTTCTTAGTCTCTTTTTCTTTTGCTTCTTGTTTTAGTACTTTGGTTTTAATTTTATTGTAGTTACGTTTGAACATGCATATGGGAATGGTTTTGGATTTACATTTATCTTTAGTCTGGTGTTGTTTGAGATTTAACCATCTTATCTCCCAATCCTATTTTCATTAAAAGGGGTAATGACTTCCATTTTTTGTGAGATTCTATACCATTGGGGATAGTTTTCACTTTGGGACCAACTTAAGGAGGTCTTGGGGGTCATTATCTCTTCTTCATCTTGAAGGAGGAAGGGAATGGAACTTTTTTTATCTTTCCCTCATCTCAAAGAAGGCTGGTCATGACATGTGGAAATGTAACTACAGTGCTACTTGACCAAAAAAAAGGTATATGGGGAAAAATAAGTGTTAGGGGACCTTATATAAAATTAATTCAATAAAAAATGTAGTCATATATAGGTTATTATTGACCTAAATAAAGGTAACTGGAGAATTTATGAAGGTAACAAAGAGTTTTAAAAGGATATAAAAGGGTAAAATAAGACACAAATAAATGATTTATTTAATAATCATAACATGCATATAAGTCATGTTCTTTGACAATTATGATATTTCTATATTAATAATATGTTGATAAAATCCAACAGTGATAATGGTAAAACTAATCCTTAACGGATAAAATACCACTAAATGAATGTTATAAAAACCATAAATTTTAAATAAGTCAAACATAAATCATTGGCGAAGAAGATCAAATGCAGGAATACATTTTAAAATATTTGTACTGCTAGTTTAGATAAAATTTCTAGAAATTGAAAGGGTTGAATTTTGAATATGTTGGAGCTTGTATTTATTTTTTAAATTTTCATATAGATTTGTGATTATTTCATGATATAGAGATAATTAATTGACCCTGTTAGGAAATATTATATTTATTTGAGAAAAAGAATAACCTGAAATATTGGGAATTTTAGTATGCAGATTATTAGATAAATTATATAATTTAGTTGATCAAATATGATGATTTTAAGTATATTTAGTGAGAAATAAATAATATTATAAGGAATTATCAAGGGAAACTAGAATAATCTAGAATATTATATAATTATTGTTATCTATGAAAACAATAATTGATATAGAAAATGAGAATAGTAATGAAATAGAACTCCTGGAATTTCCCAAGAGGTTTCCATTTTGGACACAAAAGGAATATTCATATCATGAGAGGAAACCCAAGTATTAAAAGTGAGGAGAATTGAATGGAGAACTTGGGGGACCAAATTTGTTGAGAATATTTTAAATTCCATAATGGATATTATAATTTACTTTTAACCTATATATAAAATCAAAAATATTTTGAGAGAATACTAGTTCAAATATTGTGGAACCGAAAGTTGGTGTGTTTTGAGATATATTAAAGAACTCTAGAATTAGAAGGAGAAGAATGGGAATAAGTAGACGAAGAAGTCATATGTGATCTTGAGCTAGGAGATAGATATTCTATGTATTGATTATAAAAAAGAGGAGTTAGATATTCTAATTATAGATTCTAAAAAAGAACAATTTCATCTCGCATCCAATGTTGTATAGGTTTTAGAAGAATACAATAGTCTGAGAGGATGATTTTATGCAAATTTTTTAAATTTATTAGTGTTGATAATTTGAAGAAAGATTTTGAGATATTGGATTTGATCATCATAGGAGCTCAGTGAGTAATAAATCATCATAAAACGTTTCTAAATATATGTGAAGATAAGTTCCATGACTTGGATGAGTTATAGAGATTTCATAAATATCATATATAATTCAAAGAAGTTGTTACTGAATGAATAAGATCTATTATGTTGATGCAGAAGCATCCTGTATGGAGCTATTGATCTACTTCAATGAAAAACATTAAAGAAACACTTAGATGTACATTGTAGGTTTACATAAAACCTAAAAAACAATTAATTTTGTAATAAATCATTTTAATGTATTATTAATTTTAATTAATTATATTTTGTAGAGATATATTCAATATAATAATATTATGTAATTTTCCATACAAGAAGGACATAGTTTTATTCTTACTAAATTTTGGTTTTATTTAAAATATTTATGTAACATTCCGTAATTTTAATTTGAAATAAATTTACATTAATTTTCAAATCATATATCAAAATTATCTTAGGGTGAAATTTTTATTCTTTCTAAAAATATTAATATTTCATTGAATAGTTACAAATGTATGTTTTTGAAAAACTATCATTTCATTTCATTTAATAAAGTAGCATAAAAGTATCATTTGATATTAAAATAACATAAGTATCCTTATATTATATATTATATAATTAATGACATATAAATCATCATTATAATGTATTTTGGTATAAGTTTTTTTTTGGGAATAAAAACGCATTTTTCTAAAAAATGATTTTCTTTTCATTTTTAATATTAATATAAAATTAATTTATTCAACTTATTTAAATTGAATCTTGAAAGAGAGATTCCATATTTTGAATTAGGATTCTGTGATTTGGTATGTTGGACCCTTTTATTTTTGGTTATTATGAGTAGTAACCGTAGTAAATTGTTGTTACCACAATAAAGGTAAAATGTGTTAATTATGGTTAAAACTAATATGATCACACATAAAATTCATTCAAACACTTATCGTAGTTTCATTGTATAATTTTATTTAATATTAAATCATCAAAACATCAAAAATATAACCTTTAGTTTCAATTTATCTTCTATTATGACCTTTTTAACATTTAAGTAAAGTATAAAATCAAAAATGTAACACTCTAATTTTTTATAACTATATTATTTTATGACAGAGATAAAAACAACTTATGTTAGGTTATGGATATTTATTTGAAATAGGAATAAATTTTTTTTCATGGAAATTTATTTTTTATTTTTAATGATGAAATAATTATCATAAATGCTTGCACAACGTTGACTCAGTGTGTGTGCAAGTAGTAGAAAAATTAAGTAAATGATTTTAAAAACACCAAATTTAATATTTTTTGGTTGGGATATAGTGTTAAAAAATAAGCTAAATATTATATATTATGTATGTTTTTAAGGATTTATTCTTATTTCCTTTTTTATAGTTGTTTTTAAATTTAAATTAAATTAATATCTCCATAAATGATATTAATGATATTTAATAATATAAATTATTAAATTAAAGGACTTAAATTTTTAAAAAATCCTATATTCATCCACATGAATGTGATATGGGTTAAAATATATACCATGGTCCATTTATGGGCTATATTCCCATTTATAATAACTTTTATGACCCCTAAAAAGTAAAATATATCGATATTGTAGTAATTGTAAACAGGTTTGACAAGGGGTTAGAACAAAGAGACAAGTGTAAAGAAAACTAATCAAAACCTGACAAAATTTTATTTGATGAGATTATTTTGACCCATCCTCATCCTATGTTTGAGTTATATCAATATAGATCCATTGTTCTGAGAAAAATAATTTTTATTAATTTAATACATTAGAAAGTTCCAAGAGTACTCATACCCTAACATATAAAAGGTAACTTCCTCTCCTCTATCCCTCACACCTTTTGAGCACTCTAGAATGTCCAATACCTACCCAAATCCCTTATTTCCATCCCTACCCACATCTTAGAATATGTGGTTTGATTAGAAACCAATCTAGGAAGGCATTATGTATGAACCTAAAGAGGTTTTCTAAAGAATATGTATAGTTCTTAAAATAGTGTTTTCTTTTATTTACTCTTATACATCCTTAATATATTTTTCAAACATGATGAAAAATAACACCAATTTCTTTCATATAATAATATTTTTTTCTCTTAATCTAAAAACATATATTTATCCCCTTCTTCCATCAAATTTATAACACTCAAGATTCATTTATATTAAGTGAACATTATATTTTATTAAACCTATAATAAAATAGAAAATTTAATATTTCAATGAAAAACTTATAATTTGATAGGATGAATATTAATATTTGAAAAATAAATTCAAAGTAATCTTATATGAATAATAAAAAAATTCATATTTAACTATTCTTATATTAATTTATAATATGTGTTAGAATATGAAGAGTTGAAAACTTATTGACTATAAATTTTATTGAAATAGATTTCAGAACATTTGGTGGTAAAATGTGATATTTTTCAAACATTTTCTTAAAGGCATAATGTTGTTCCAATTTGATTAATTTAAATAACCATTAATGAAGAATTATTTTAATTAAATTATTATATAATATTTCTGAATATATGAATTTAAATCTATATAATGATTATTTCTAATCATAGAGTTAATGTAAGATCATCTTATGCTTGAAAAATAAATTTATCTAAAACCCTTTTACAAAAAATAATGCCCTTACACTACTAAAAAAATGGGCCAGGGAAGTGCCACCTTATATCAGTGCTAAGAAAAAACCGCCGATAAAGAAGCCCTCTATCAGTACTAAAATTTTAGCACTGATACAGGGACTCTTTATCAGCACTTTTCTAGTGCTGATAAAGAAGCCCTTTATCAGCATTAGAAAATCACTATTAAAGACTCCTTGTATCAGTACTAAAATTTCAGCACTTATAAAGGGTAACCTTTATCTGTGCTAAAAAAGTGCTGATAAAGCCTTCCTTTATCAGCGCTTTTTTAGTGCTGATAAAACATTAGTCCCATATTTTATAAAATCGGTTGTGCAGTGTCCTCTGTTTATCACGCCCTAAATCTCTCGTAGAACTATACCCCTGCGACAACTCCCCCCACCCCCTGATCTTCGTGTTTCCGGACCTCCGTCACCCCCCGATCTTCATGTTGTCAGACCTCCACCACTAGCCCTTCTCTTTATCCTCCGCCTCGAACCCCTTCGACGGATCCTCCTCCATGAAAACCCTACTTGTCCTCCTCTCTACTCGACCCTACTTTTCACTAACCCTACTCCTCCATTTCTCAACGGTTAGCAGTTCTCCCATTCACCTCCCCCTCTGGCGGTCATGCCTTTCCCTCCCGATGTAGTGCATAAGGTTCCCAACTTCTCCTCCTCTAAGGTGAATTTCTTTTCTCTTCATCTTGATTCTCTTCTTGTACTTTCTTCTTAGGAAGGATGTGAAAAAAAATGTTGATTCGGTTTTTGTGTTTTTTGTTATGGTTTTATTGGTTAATGGTCATACATAGGACTTTTATATTACCCTCATGTGTAAATTCATGTTTTATTTGACTATTCATCTCATTCTTATGAAATATTTGTAAAATCTTTAGTTTAGTTTGGGGAATTGAAATCTCTCCTTCTTTATTATATGTAAACTATGGAATTATCATGTTATTTAGTTTTCATTTGATGGATAGTACTGATTAACCTAAATAATATAATGAATTACACTAAAGAAAATTAAAGTGAAGAGGGAGTTTTGCATGTGATTTATGAAGTTCCATAATATGTCTTATATATCTATGGATTTATTGGTGTTGTTGATAAGTGATTTATTCTTGATGTTGTGAAAGAAATTTCTTAATACTAATAATATGTTATAATTACCTTTCCTTATTTTCTAATCACTTAAGGTAGGTAATGAATTGGTTTTACGAAAATCTGTAATTAAAGTGTTATATTTAAACTATAAATTATACTTTAATATAATAGAGTGTTTAAGGGGTAGTTTTTAGTGTTAATTTCTTAAATTTTTTCCCTTTCATGCTACTATGTATGGGGTATTTATCACTATGATTAAAAGGGTGATGGTTGATTGATGTGGTTGGGAGCATTTGGTGTGGTAATTAATACAGTAGTGATGGATGGATTATTGTGTGGTTATGATAGCAATGATATGGCTATTTAGGCAGAAAATAAGTTGTTCTATGGATTTTATAATTTGATTAGTTGTATTTTATGTCATGAAAATTTAGTTGATATGGGGTGGTGTTATAGTTTTCTTTTGGCATGGAATATGGTTTGAATAAATGAAAATAGTAATGGGTTATGGGTTGGAAATGGTAAATGATGGTTTGTTAAATGATTAATGATAATTATTGGAATAATTATGTTTAAAAAATGGTTAAAGATAGAATAAATGTTATTAATGATTAATGAATGGATTATAGTGGGTATTGATTTAATGAATGATTTTACATTAAAATGGTTAACAATTGAAATGCATATGGTAATAAAAATTCAAGAAATTATAATGTTAAATGAAATGAGAAGTTGGTAATGTTGATATGGATGATTATGTGATTTTTTGGGGATTATTTGTGGCATTATAATGGAAGTGGTTATAAGAGGGTAGTAGTAACAAGGCAATGGTTGACTAGGTTTTTTTCAGTGTTAGTAATGTGTAAACCCTTAGGAAATATTTATGTGTGACTATATACTTATTATTTTTTCTTATTACTTCTTATGAACCACCACTTGAGTCGAGTAACCTGATTGAAATCCATATGGGTAATTTGGTTCTGAGTGTTTTTTGAAATATCTAGGTTATAGAGGGAACACATATAGAACCACTCCCTCTTCCCTTCTCCCCCTTCACAGTTAGTATGAGTTGTAATGGCTCACAGTGGGTGTATATATACTACCTATAATGATTTTAGGTTTTGGTGTATATATATTCTTATTGAAATGATTATGTGTATTTTGTGTGGATACATAGTGGGGGTTGTGCATTGTAGGAGGAGAGTATGATTTTTATGTCCTTCATGTTCATGATATCATACTGTGATGAGGATGTGATGTGTGATTGTGATGTGGATATAGTTTTTTATGTGTTTGTGACATGTGTATGTGTGGATATATGGTTATGAGATTATATAGAAGGGGTTTAAGCATATGAAATATTCCATTAGAGTGTGAGAATGACCAGATTAGTGGGGAAGTGGATGTGGGGTAATTTATTAATATATATTCTTTTGATATTACACTTAAGATGGTGTTTGGAATTAGACACTCATGAGGATTGAATGGGATGATAGGTCAACAATATTTGTTAAAATGTTCATATGGAATAACATGGGAGACCATCTATGACACAAGTGATTATCCCCCTATGATTTAAAATAAGTAATTTGAGCTTACCAAAAATATTAGGCGTGATGATATTGAATATAGGGAAAAGACCTAGGAGTGGTAGATGTATCATTATTGATTATTCTTATTTTTAGACTAGGGTGATTTCAGGAAACTATAATGAATCTAAAGTAATTATATTTAATTAATTTCATATTGTATAGATTATGATAATCCTTTCTTTACTTATAGTACTGGCTATTGGTTTTTATCCATATGTATTTTAGGTTAGTGAGGTATAAAAGGGGGGACTAGTTGACCATAGAAGGGTTGACCCGATAGAGGATGATGATCCATAGAGGATGATTTCATGTGAATTTTATCATCTATGACACAAGTGATTATCCCCGCGAACCCCTTTGTGTTTGGAAACTGTGTTGATTTTGATGGGGGGACTATCCTGGTTTGGTTGATTTCCATATCCTTATTGGAAATGGTTAGGCTCTATTAATTTATATTTCTATAAGGAAGTGGTTCTCTTATACTATATTTGGAAGTCTGTTTTTGTGTATTTGAACCATAAATACTAATATTTGAGATTCAAATAGGATGGAGATGAATAAATATTGGATGGATGTTAATCATTTGAAAATAGAGTATGAGGACAGATTGAAAGAGTTCATCATGTTTTCAAAGGATTCTTCTCAAATACTTTGTCCATGTTTATGTTTTTTTATTCTATAATACTTACTCCAGAGGAGTTTGAAGAACATTTGATATGTCACGGAATAGATCGGAGTTATAAATGTTGGAAAAAACACAGAGAAAAAGTGAATGTAGCTACTGGCTGGGATAAAACGACATTTTATTGATCATTAGATATTAATAAAAATATGGATAATGAAGAAGACAGTATGGAGGGTGTGATTATAGATGTTAATGATGATAAAGATCGTATTGAGGAAATGACAAAGACAATTGAAGATGAACTTTGTGATTGCCCAAAATTGTTTTAGAAGTTAAAGTGGTGTGCAAAGATTCCATTGTATGCTGGTTGCACTAAATATACAACATTGTCAGCTATAATGAAGTTGTATAAATTGAAAGAAGAAAACTGATGGAGTGTTGTCAGTTTTACGGAACTACTTTCTCTCTTGAATGGAATGCTCCCGGACGATAATGAGCTCCCAAGCCAGACATATGAATCTAAACAAATGCTACGCTCGATGAGTATGATTTCTGAAAGAATACATGTATGCCTGAAAGACTGTATATTGTTTCACAAGGAGAACAAATCACTTAAAAATGATCAAAGTGTTGTGCTTCTTGATACAAGAAAGATGAATCCAATCCTACGAAATTTGTATGGTACTTTCCAATCATTCCAAGGTTTAGGCATCTATATGGAAATGAAGAAACTGCAAGACAATTGTCGTGGCATGCAGATAAAATTAATAAAGATGGGAAATTACGTCATCTGGCCAACTCTCCTCAATGGAAGAAAATTGATCATGAGTATCCTGAACTTGTAAAATAGATGAGAAACCTTCGTCTTGTGTTATCTACAGATGGAGTGAATCCTTTTGGTTTTCAAACCAACACTCGTAGTACATGGCTTGTTATGTTGTTAAATTATAACATGCCACATTGGTTATGCATGACGTGGGAATTCATCATATTATTTATGCTTATATCAGGACCAAAACAACCAGGTAACGATATTGATGTTTATCAGGCTCCTTTGATCGAGGATTTGAAGTTATTGTGGGATTTAGGTTTTATGTTGTATGATGATTATAAAAGTGAATACTTCACATTGAGAGAAATATTGTATGGGACAATAAAATATTTCCCTTCTTATAGAAATTTTTCAAGCTATAACATTTAATGAAATCAAGTGTGTCTCGTGTGTGAAGAGGATACAGAATCAATTAGGTTGAAACATTCATTGAAATATGTGTTTCTAGGTCATCATAGATTTCTACCTCTTCGGCATAAGTATCGATCTTGGACGACATCATTCAATGGTTGTTCTAAACAATGCGCAGCACCATCTCCACTAATAGGTGATCATCTATTTGATAAAGTAAAAGTTTTGAACACTATTTTTGGTAAACCATTTTCAATAATCCTTACGATAATCGGTTGGAAAAAGAGATCAGTTTTTTTGACTTACCATACTGGAATTGTTTATACATCAGAAATTTTCTTGATGTGATACATGTGGAAAAAAATGTATGTGACAGTGTTATCGGAATGTTCCTAAATGACCCTGTAAAAACAAAGGATGGAATTAAGGAAATGTTGGACATGGTTGACATGGGAATACGAGAAGAGTTGGCTCCCGTGAACGGTGAAAATCGAATGTTTCTTCCTCCACCAGCTTACGCTCATTATAGGGAGGAGAGATATCAGTTTCTACAAATTCATAAATGATGTAAAGGTTTTAGAGGGGTATTCATCAAATATCATGAACATTGTGTCAATGAATGATTTGAAGTTAAAAGGTTTGAAATCACATGACTGCCATGTTTTTATGCAAGATCTAGTTCCTATAGATTTATGTTGCATTTTTCCCAAGAATGTTCATCATACGTTAACCAAACTTTGTTTCTTTTTCAAAGCTATATATAGAAAAGTTTATAGCTGGCCAAATTTCTAGCTATGGAAAATGAAATTTTCATCATACTATGTGAATTAGAAATATTCTTCCCAACAACATTCATTGATATGATGGTTCATTTGATGATTCACTTTGTGAGAGAGATTCGACTTTGTTTACATGTGCACTATAGATGGATGTACCCCATTGAACGATATATGATGATTTTGAAAGGGTATGTCAAAAATCGAAGTCGG
This sequence comes from Viscum album, assembly GCA_963277665.1. Classification (NCBI taxonomy): domain Eukaryota; kingdom Viridiplantae; phylum Streptophyta; class Magnoliopsida; order Santalales; family Viscaceae; genus Viscum; species Viscum album. Next base: position 1,012,275,815 of record OY728127.1, on the reverse strand, counting down.
ATAGAGGGTTGTATAGTGGAGTGATATATTGTTGAGGAAGACATTGAATTTTGTACTGAATACCTATCTGATGTGGAAAGCATTGGTCTCCTGAAATCTTGTCACATTGGATGCATTGAGGGTAAGGTAAATTTTGGAAGATATGTTGTGACAATTGGTATTACAGTTCGAGAGTAGGCCCACCTTTATGTTTTGAATAACAATTGGGAGGTTCCTCCATATATATTGAAACTTACAAAGAAATTCTTAGGCAGTTGAATCCTTCAAGCGCTGAAAAATGGATATCAAATACACATAATCACAAGTATATAGGATGGTTTCAGAACCATATTTTTAAGGATTTGGATGAAAATTCAAATTCAATTTTAGAATGACTTCGATGGATAGCTGTCAGACCCAGTGTGTATGTATTATCTTACAATGGTTATGTAATTAATGGTTATACATTCTATATAGATGAACATGACAAAGATAGTACCATGAAAAATAGTGTAGTTACACTTGTGGCTGAAGTGATGCATGTTTCTGGTAGTAAGGAAATAAATCCAATTTTTTCAAATATGTTATACTTTGGCGTTATCAAACAAATATTGGAGTTGTATTATACGACATTACAATTGCCAATTTTTCATAGAAAATGGGTTGATAACAATATTGGTGTTAAAATAGATGAATGGGGATTTGTGAAAGTTGATTTTAGTAAAGAAGGGTACAAATATGAATAGTTTATAATGGCATCACAAGAGGTACAATTTTTTTATGTTCCTGACCCCGTAAAACGAAAGTGGTTGATTTTTCTGTTATCAACCAAAACTACTCAAGGGTCTCATGAAAATTCAGTTGAGGATAATCCTTTTAGTGGTACGTCGCAATCATTTCGTAGAGGTCCCAATGTAGATGAGTTTTTTAATGTCAAAAGAGACCATAACTAAGGGATTTGGATAATCAATTGAGGTGTCAAATCCCTTCAGCCTTTAAAAAAGAAATTGATTTCAATAAAAAGGTTATATTTTGTTTGTAATATAGATTTTTTTATCTCATGTTATTATCTTATCATTAATAAATTTTTGTAATCTAAATTAACTATTCACCCATTTTTGCAGATAATGACTTCTACAAGTTCTGGTGCTCCTAACCTTGAGGCTGAACCAGTCTCTCAAGCTGCGGCTACTTCTCCTGCTGTGGCTGCTCACAGTGCAGAGAAACAACAAGTTTCTGAACCTGTTGTTTCTCCTGGTGTTGAGTTCCAACAACCATCAGCACATGTTGTTACAACCATTTCAGATGAACATATAGATGATGTTTATATCGATGAAATGTTCGGGGATAAAGGACTGACGTCGTAGAAAACCCTGGTGCGTCGTAGTTTGATGGTGTTAGCCAAAGTTCTTAAGGAAAAAAGAAATGTCATCAAATTTGATGTTGGATGGAATGCATGAGTCCAACATGTGAATCACAACAAGTCTATGTTTAGTAGTTACATTTGAGTTTTCACTCATCAACGCATGCCGATTGACATAGATTCATGGAACCATGTTGTGTCTGGGCAGAAGGTTGTGATCTGGGAAGAAATTATGGTAACATTATGATATTATTTCTTTAATTTACTAGAAAATAAAATAATGAAACAGCGTCTTAATCTTCTAAATATCTTTCAGATTACATTTATAGTAGAATATTCATACAATAATTATGTATTAAGCCTTGCAGGAAGGATTAATTGAGGTTTTCACACTATTTTAACAAAATGTCACCAGAATGATTCCAAAGGTATAATAAACATGCACCAACCCATTATCTATGCTCACGTAATATCTCAAGAAGCATGTGATGCATTTATTGGCCACTGTGGGGATGATAAGTTTCAGGTAAATTGTGGGTGATAATACGTTGTTTGAGGATACATGTATTCATCACATTGATTGCCAATGTTTCATTTATGAAACAGCTACTCTATACTGAAAATAAGGAACATGCATCAAAACCAACATACCCCTATCGTAAAGCAAGTATGGGGTATGCTTCACTAGAAAACAAAATGGTATGTATTTTAAATTTAGAGTAATATTGTTAGGTTAAAATAAACAACATCATAATTATCTTTTTATATTTATATATAGATTGATGAGTCTAAAACCAAAGACACTTCCATCACCTGTCATGTGATATAGAAGGAGGCACGTGTGAATAAGGAAGGGAATATAGAAGATGAGAACACACAAAAAAGTGTGGGAAATATGTGTAAGTATGACACAGCGATAAAAAATATTTTTTTAAAATTGATATTACATAAAAATAATTAGTTATTTTCCTATATCTGACAGTCACAGGAATAAGCTACTCATGTAGCGAATGTAGACCTATTATAGACAGCTTTGAAGGAGCCAGAACAATATGGTCATGTTAGAGGTGTGGGGTTTGGGGTGACACCCTGAGTATATTTTGAGAAAAAAAATTGAAACGGATGATAGAGATGAAAAATTGAAACAAATTAGCAAAAGACTAGAAACTCTTGAGGAACGATTGAAATGGCATGGAGAGTTGCTCAAAAATTTTATGGGTGGTAATTAAAGAAAAGACACAACTCAAGAACAACCAGTGCGTGAAGATCCCACCCTAACCCCCACCAGCTTTGAGGTGAGCCATTCCCCTCAAAGAGTTGTCTTAGCCATTGTAATCAATATTCTAATAATTGTTCCCATGAAATTTGAATCAGAAAAACACTGATACTTTTCCTATACTAATATTATACAGGGTGATAATTATTATGATTTATATCTGTCAACACCCACCTATCACCTTGTAGCGAGGGCTACAGTGTTCAACATCCCAGATGACAAGCTGCATAATAGACCACTTACGAAAGGCTATTGGGACATTCATTGCATAGTCATCACAACTTGTAAGAGTACATGGGGACAAAGAGGTATTTATTTACTTTTTTCAAGATAAACAATTAAAAATTAATGAAAAATGGGTCTTTACCAATGAATGTTATTATAGACAGAGAAAGGGAAGGGGTGAAAAACGTTGGCTCAAAACCATCTTAAGGATCGACCAACTGATACCAAGGAGCTAATGAACACACAATAACACCACCTATTCTCTATCCACATTTACTAGCATTGAAGACTCATGTGGATACAAAGCTAAGAGGTGGTAGTAGTCATATAGTGGTTTTAGAAAAGAATATATACAGGGAGGAAAGTCAAAATTTCGTTGCTACTAAAAATGTAAACGAGATCCTTGAACACGGTTGGCTAGGCGTCACAGTTGTAAATATATATATGAGGTATTTTTTCATGATTTGATTTTCTAAAGGATGATCTATTGTGAAAATTATGACTAAATGCATTTTATATTGTTGACAGATGTATATATGAAAAATAGTTGAAGGAATTTTCCCATGATCCAAAATTCGAACTCGTTAGTCCTCATACCACATCAACACATCTAACAAAATTAGAGACATCAAAAAAGGATGAAATAGTGAACGGATTTCTTAAAACATTTGATATCAATATTACAGATCACAGACTCTTCCTAATACCAACCATGTAGTGGTAAAACTCTACAAATAAAGTATATCAACTATATTTTTACATCTTTTATTTTTTATTCTTTTTTGTGTTTTTAGAAAACATTTGTTGCCAATTGCGGTGAACTTGGATACTCCAAAGAATTATTTTCTCGATTCAAAGCAAGGATATCCATCAAACCAACCCACATGATGAAGTTTGTGAATCTGTAAGACACTAAATCCTACGTTTTAGGACTAGAAATCAAGTAATATAATTTATATTATCTTTTACTGGGTATTCTGTTATGATGGGGCGGTGTATCATTATCATCTAAAAAATGAATAAGGGAAGGGGATAATCATAAGGAGGTGAGCAAGTACTACGTCTGAAAAAATATCATGGTATATGTAATAAAATATCACTATAAAAACACATATCAACACAAGTTACTTATTCTCCTAATGATCAAATTTTTTCCAATGTCCAAAACAAACAAACAATAATGACTGTGGTTATTATGTTTGTAAATTTATGAAAGAGACCGTTTTTCATCAACAAACTAGTTTCCCTAAAGATGTATTTTCCAAAACAACTACTATTTCATTTAATTTATTTATTAATTCTTAATTTTTATATTTTGAAGTACTACTCTGACTGCCGAAAATCCTCATACTCACAAGACCATATAGATTTTTTCAGAAATGAGTGGTCCACATACCTGATGGCAGAATGTACGCAAATATCATGAACATCTTACTTGGGGACGTGTATAATTGGAGGCCATTTTTGAGAGGGGTTAAGGGGATAAATAGATGAAAAATTTTTGTATGTAAATGTTCATAAGTAAATTGTAATTGTTATTAAATAAAACAACCTTTCTCAAATGATTCATTTACCCATTTTAACAGATGAAATTCACCAGCAACATGAAAGAACGATGAACCACTCAAAGTGTATCTCTTTTGTTTAAAATGGACAAAATTTTAAGTGAAAACCACAACTGACGTATGAAAATCCAACCAAACTCATTCTAATTTTTTTTATCCTTTAGTATAATGATCCATGGGTTAGTTGGTGATGTGTATGAGTCAACCCTAGCTCAATCTGAGGCACGGTACGGTTGGTATCACTCAAAGGGTCTCTCTTTTATTTAAAATGGACAGAATTTTTAGTGAAAACAACATCTGACATACAAAAATATGCGTAAATTCATTAGTATTGTGTTTATCCTTTATTAGAATGATAAATGGGTCATTTATGATGTGTACGAGTCAACCTCTCCTCAATTTGATACACGATGTAGCCGATATCACTCAAAGTGTCTCTCTTTTGTTTAAAATGGACAAAATTTTAAGAGAAAACAACAACTGACATAAAAAAATCAAACCAAACACATTCAAAATGTGTTTATCCTTTAGGAGAAAGATCCATGGGTCATTTTTTACATGTAATAGTCAACCCAGCCTCAATCTGAGGAACGATGTGGTCGGTATTACTCAAAGTGTCTCTCTTTTGTTTAAAATGGACATAATTTTAAGTGAAAAAAACAACTGACGTATGTAAATCTAACCAAACAAATTTTTATTGGGTTGATACTTTTGGAAAACAATCCATGGGTGTGTTGGTGACGTGTATGAGTCAACCATACCTCAATCTGAGGCACGGTGTGGCCATTATCACTTGAAGTGTATCTCCTTTTTTAAAATGGGTAGAATTTTTAGTGAAAACAACAACTAGCGTACGTAAATTTGACCAAACACATTCATATTGTGTTGATACTTTAGTAGAATGATCCATGGGTAATTTTTGACATTTAAGATTCAATCATGCCTCAATACAAGGCATGTTGTGCCCGGTATCACTCAAAGGGTGTCTCTTTTGTTTAAAATGGACATAATTTTAAGTGAAAACAACAACTGACATACGAAAATCGGAATGAACTCATTAGGATTGTGTTGATCCATTAGAAAAACAATTCATGGGTGCATTGTTTATGTGTATGAGTCAACCCCACCTAAATTCGAGGCACGGTGTGACCGGTATGACTCAAAGGGTCTCTCTTTTGTTTACAATGGACAGAATTTTAAGTAAAAACCAAAACTAACCTACGGAAATATGAACAAACGCATTAGGATAGTGTTGATCCATTAGTATAATGATAAAAGGATAATTTTTGAAGTTTAAGAGTCAACCCCTCCTCAATCTGAGGCACAGTGTGGCCGGTATCACTCAAAGTGTCTCTCTTTTGTTTAAAATGCACAAAATTTTAAGTGAAAACAACAACTGATGTATGGAAATCTGATCAAACACATTCGTATTGTGTTGATCCTTTTGTATAAAGATCCATGGGTCATTTGTGACATGTAAGAGTCAACCCCGTCTCAATCCGAGCCACGGTGTGGCCAATATCACTCAAATGGTATCTCTTTTGTTTAAAATGGACAGAATTTTAAGTGAAAACAACAAATAACCTATAGAAATACGAAAAAATGAATTAGTATTGTGTTTATCCTTTAGAATAACAATCAATGGGTCATTTTTGATGTGTACACATCAACACTTCCTCAATATAAGGCACATTGTGGCTGGTATCACTCAAAGTGTCTCTCTTTTGTTTAAAATAGACAAAATTTTAAGTGAAAACAACAAATAATGTACGGAAATATGACAAAACGCGTTTGTATTTTGATTATAATTTAGGATAGCGATACATGGGTGATTTGGTGATGTGTAAAAGTCAACCCCACCTCAATCTAAGGCATGGTGTGGCCGGTATCACTCATAGGGTCTCTCTTTTGTTTACAATGGACAGAATTTTAAGTGAAAACAACAACTGACCTGTGGAAATCTCTACAAACAAATTTTTATTGTGTTAATACTTTAGAATAATGATACATGGGTCATTGGTTATGTTTAAGAGCCATCCCTACTTTAATTCAAAGCACAGGGTTGCCAATATCACTCAAAGGGTCTCTCTTTTGTTTAAAATGGACAGAATTTTAAGTGAAAACAACAAATGTGTACGAAAATCCAACCAAAATCTTTCATATGGTATTGATACTTTAGGATAATGATCCATGGGTGAATTGGTGATGTGTAAGAGTCAACCCTACCTCAATCCGAGTCACGGTTTGGCCGGAATCACTCAAAGGGTCTCTCTTCTGTTTAAAATGGATAGAATTTTAAGTGAAAACAACAACTGATATACGGAAATCTGACCAAACACATTTGTATTGGGTTGATCCTTTTGTAGAACAATCCATGAGTGTGTTGGTGATGTGTACGAGTCAACCCTACCTCAATCCGAGGCACGGTGTGTCCATTATCACTCGAAGTGTATCTCTTTTTTTTAAAATGGATGGAATTTTTAGTGAAAACAACAACTAGCGTACGTAAATCTGACCAAACACATTAATATTGTGTTGATACATTTGTAGAACGATCCATGGGTCATTTTTGACATTTAAGATTCAACCATGCCTCAATACAAGGCACGATGTGCCCGGTATCACTCAAAGGGTGTCTCTTTTGTTTAAAATGGACAGAATTTTAAGTGAAAACAACAAATGACATTAAAAAATAGGAATGAATGCATTAGTATTGTGTTGATCCATTAGGAAAAAATTCATGGGTGCATTGTTTATGTGTAAGAGTCAACCCCACCTCAATTCGAGGCACGGTGTGACCGGTATGACTCAAAGGGTCTCTCTTTTGTTTACAATGGACAGAATTTTAAGTGAAAACCAAAACTAACCCAAGGAAATCAGACCAAACGCATTAGGATAGTGTTGATCCTTTATTAGAATGATAAATGGATCATTTTGGATGTGTAATAGTCAACCCCTCCTCAATATGAGGCACAGTGTGGCCTGTATCACTCAAAGTGTCTCTCTTTTGTTTAAAATGCACAAAATTTTAACTGAAAACAACAACTGATGTATGGAAATCTGATCAGACACATTTGGATTGTGTTGATACTTTTGTATAAAGATCCATGGGTCATTTTTGACATTTACTAGTCAACTTTGTCTCAATTCGAGCCACAGTGTGGCCAATATCACTCAAATGGTCTCTCTTTTGTTTAAAATGGACAGAATTTTAAGTGAAAACAACAACTAACCTACATAAATCCAAAAAAACGCATTAGTATTGTGTTTATACTTTAGAAGAACAATCCTTGGGTCATTTGTGATGTGTACGCATAAACACTTCCTCAATAAAAGGCACATTGTGGCCGGTATCACTAAAAGTGTCTCTCTTTTGTTTAAAATAGACAGAATTTTAAGTGAAAACAACAACTGATGTATGGAAATCCAACAAAACGCATTTGGATTTGGATTAAAATTTAGGATAACGATCCATGGGTGAGTTGGTGATGTGTAAAAGTCAACCCCACCTCAATCTGAATCATGGTGTGGCCGATATCACTCATACGGTCTCTATTTTGTTTACAATGGACATAATTTTAAGTGAAAACAACAACCGACCTATGGAAATCTCAAAAAAAGATTGGATTGTTCTGATCCTTTAGAATAATGAAACATGGGTCATTGGTGATGTGTACGAGCCATCCCTGCTTCAATCCAAAGCATGGTGTTTCCAATATCACTCAAAGGGTCTCTCTTTTGTTTAAAATGGACAGAATTTTAAGTGAAAACAACAACTGATGTACGAAAATCCAACCAAAACCTTTCAGATTGTATTTATACTTTCGGATAATGATCCATGGGTGCATTGGTGATGTGTAAGAGTCAACCATACCTTAATCCGAGTCACGGTGTGGCTGGTATCACTCAAAGGGGCTCTCTTTTGTTTAAAATGTACAGAATTTTAAGTGAAAACAACAACTGATGTTTGAAAATCTGATCAAATGCATTTTTATTGTGTTTATACTTTATGATAAAGATACATGGGTCATTTGTGATGTTTATGAGTCAACCCTTCCTCAATCCGAGTCACGGTGTGGCCGGTATCACTCAAAGTGTCTCTTTTTTGTTTAAAATGGACAGAATTTTAAGTGAAAACAAAAAATGACGTATAGAAATCTGACCAAATGCATGTTTATTATGTTTATCCCTTATGATAATGATACATGGTTCATTTTTGATGTGTAAGAATCAACCCCACCTCAATATAAGGAATGGTGTGGTCAGTATCAATCAAAGTGTCTCTCTTTTGTTTAAAATGGACAGAATTTTAAGAGAAAACAACAACTGATGTATGAAAATCCAACCAAACACATTCAGATTGTGTTCATACTTTATCAGAACGATCTATGGGTACGTTGGTGATGAGTAATAGTCAACCCCACCTCAATATGAGGCACGGTGTGGCCGGTATCACTCAAAGGGTCTCTCTTTTGTTTAAAATGGACAGAATTTTATGTGAAAACAACAACTAGCCTATGGAAATCTGACCAAACGCATTCGTATTGTGTTTTTTCATTAGGATAATGATACATGGTTCATTTTGGATGTTTAAGAGTCAACCCATCCTCAATCCAAGGCATGGTGTGGCTAGTATCACTCAAAGTGTCTCTCTTTTGTTTAAAATGGACATAATTTTAAGTGAAAACAATGACCGACGTATGAAAATCCAACCAAATGCATTCAAACAATGTTGATCCTTTATTATAATGATTCATGGGTAATTTCTGACATGTATGATTCCACCCCACCTCAATACGATCCACGGTGTGGCCGATATCATACAAAGGGTCTCTCTTTTGTTTAAAATGGACAGAATTTTAAGTGAAAACAACAACTGAACTACAGAAATTCAAAAAAAAATCATTTTTATTGTGTTGATACTTTACTATAATGATCCATGGGTGCTTTGGTGATGTGAATGAGTCAACCCCGCCTCAATCCAAGGCACGGTTTGGCAGGTATCACTCAAAGTCTCTCTCTTTTGTTAAAAATGGACAGAATTTTAAGTGAAAACAACAATTGACATATGAAACTATGACCAAACGCATTAAGATTTTGTTGATCCTTTAGTATAACAATCCATGGTTGCACTAGTGACATGTAAAAGTCAACTTTCCCCCAATTTGAGGCACATTTTGGTCGGTATCACTCAGAGGGTCTCTCTTTTGTTTACAATGGAAAGAATTTTAAGTGAATGCAACAATGGACGTACGCAAATCCGAACAAACACAATCATATTGTGTTGATCTATTAGGAGAAAAATCAATGGGTCTCTTTTGACCTATAAAAGTAAACCCCACCTCAATATGAGTCATGGTGTGGCCGATATCACTCAAAGTTTCTCTCTTTTTTTTTAAATGAACAAAATTTTAAGTGAAAACAACAACTGACGTACCTAAATCTGAAAAAATGCATCTATAATATTTTGATACTTTAGTAGAACGATCCATGGGTCATTTTTGATGTGTATGAGTCAACACTGCCTCAATCCGAGCCACGATGTGGCCGATATCACTCAAAGGGTATCTCTTTTGTTTAAAATGAATAGAATTTTAAGTGAAAACAACAATTATCCTACAGAAATCTGAACAAACCAATTATTATTGTGTTGATAATTTATAATAACTATCCATGGGTCATTTGTGCTATTTACATGTCAACTCTACCTCAATCTGAGGCATGGTGTGGCCAGTATCACTCAAAGTGTCGCTCTTTTGTTCAAAATGCGCAGAATTTTAAGGGAAAACAACAACCGACATACGTAAATATGACCAAACGCATTTTTATTGTGTTTTTCTTTTAGAAGAATGATCCATGGGTGTTTTGGTGATGTTTACAAGTCAACCTTACCACAATTAGAGGTACGGTCTATCCAGTATCACTCAAAGTGTCTCTCTTTTGGTTAAAATGGAAAGAATTTTAAGTGAAAACAACAAATGAAGTATGTAAATCCAAATAAATGCATTTTTATTGCGTTAATACTATAGTAGAACGATCCATGGGTCATTAGTGATGTGTATGAGTCAACCCCACCTCAATCTGAGGTATGGTGTGGCCGGTATCACTCAAAGGGTCTCTCTTTTGTTTAAAATGGACATAATTTTAAGTGAAAACAACAGTTGACGTATGAAAATCTGACAAAACACATTCGGATTGTGTTGATCCATTATTGGAAAAATCCATGGGTCATTTGTGACATTTAAAAGTCAACTCCGCCTCAATCAGAGGCACGGTGTGTCAGGTATCACTCAAAGGGTCTCTCTATTGTTTAAAATGGACATAATTTTTAGTGAAAACAACAACTAACGTACGAAATCCGACAAAACACATTCATATTGTGTTTATACATTAGGATAACGATCCATTGGTGCATTGGTTATGTGTAAAAGTAAACCCCACCTCAATCCAAGGCACAGTGTGGACGATATCACTCAAAGGGTCTCTCTTTGGTTTAAAATGGACAGAATTTCAAGTGAAAAGAACAACTGACCTACGGAAATCCAACCAAACTCTTTTGAATTGTGTTTATCCTTTAGTATAATGATACATGGGTCATTGTTTATATGTATGAGTCAACCCTGCCTCAATCTAAGTCACAGCATGGCCGGTATCACTCAAAGTGTCTCTCTTTTTTATAAAAAATTGACAGAATTTTTAAGTGAAAATAACAACTGATTTACGGAAATCTAACCAAATGCATTCTGATTATGTTGATTCTTTAGGAGAAAGATCCATGGGACATTTTTGATTTTTATGAGTCAAATCAGACTCAATCTGAGCCACTGTGTGGCCGATATCACTCATAGGGTCTCTCTTTTGTTTAAAACAGACAGAATTTTAAGTGAAACCAACAACTGACCTACGGAAACCTAAGAAAAGGCATTCAGATTGTGTTGATCCTTTAGGAGAATGATCCATGGGTCATTTGTGACATGTAAGAGTCAACCCCACCTCAATCTGAGGCACGGTGTGGCTGGTATCACTCAAAGTGTCTCTCTTTTGTTTAAAATGGAAAAATTTTTATGTGAAAACAACAACTAACATACGCAAATCTGACCAAATGAATTCGAATTGTTAGATATTTTTAGAGAACAATCCATGGAAGACCCACCCCCCCCCCCAACTGCCTGGATTCCCCCCAACCCCTGGACGCCCCCACCCCCCCCCCCCCCCCCAAGACACCACCCCACCACCTAGACACCTCCCCCACCCCCTGGACAGCCACCCCCACCCCCTTGGACACCACCCCACCCCCCTTGGATAGCCCCACCAACCCCGTAGACATCCCCCCACACCCCTGAACACTACCCCACCCCCTACACACCCCCACCCCTCTAGACACCCCCCACCCCCTGGAGAGCACCCCCAACCCCAGGGACACCCCCACCCCCCTGGACATGCTCATGGACAACCCCCACCCCCCCCCCCCCCCCGACCCCCCCACCCCTCAAACACCCCCACCAACCCCTTGGATGGCACCCCCAACACTCCTAGACACCACCCCACCACCTAAACACCCCCCCTGAACACACCCCACCCATGGATGGCCACCCCCACCCTCCTGGACCACACCTCACTCCCCTTGGACAGCTCCACCAACCCCATGGACTGCCCCCGGACCCCCCCCCCCCAGATAGCCCCCCCCCCCAAACACCCCCATTGATATCGCCCCCCCCCCCCCACCTGGACACCACCCCCCCCCCCCCCCCACTTGGACACCACCCCCTCCTACACACCACCCCACCACCTAGACACCCTCGACCCCTGGTCATCCCCACCCTCATGGACAACCCCCACCACCCCACCCCCCTTGGACAGCCCTCCAACATCCTGGACTTCCCCCACCACCCTTGGACACCCCCAACCCCCTAGACACCCCTATCCCCCCGGACACCCTCATCCCACCCTCCTGGACACCACCCCACCCCCCTTGGATAGCCCCACTAACCCGCTAGACCACCCCCCAACCCCTGGACACCCCCACCCCCTAGAAAGCCCCCTGACACCCTAGACACCAGCCCACCCCCACCCCCTGGACACCCCCATTGATATCCCCCCCCCCCACCAGGACACCCCCCACTCCTAGACACCTCCACCTTCTAGACACCCCCACCCCCACCCCCTTGGACACCCCCACCCTCATGGACAGCCCCCACCACCCCACCCCCCCTTGGACAGGCCCCCATCCTCCTAGACCGCCCCCACCCCCTGGAAAACCCTATCACCCCGGACATCCCCATCCCCCTGGATACCCCCTACCCCCCCCCCTTGGTCAGCCACCCCAAACCCCTGAACATCCCCCCAACCCCCCTGAATTCTGAATTAAATTCTTTATGTGTTTAATTAACTTATGAATTATGTGTTAATGGTGTATGGGTATACTTGTTGTATGCTTATACATGGTGTAATTAACTTATGAGTTATGTGTTAATTTTGTATGGGTATACTTGTTGAGATGCTGAATTTTTTGCAGGTGTTGTTTGGGTGTGCTGCTGCATAATTTTTTGTTGCAGTAGATAGGGCTTTTATAACCGCTTTTTTAGCACTGATAAAGGAATCTTTTATCAGCACTAAAAAGTGTTGATAAAGGATCAGTTAAAAGAGCGCTGATAAAAAACACATTTATCATCACTTTTTAGTGCTGATAAAGGAGTCCTTTATCAGCGCATTTTTAGCACTGATAAAGGGGTCCTTTATCAGCTCATTTTTAGCACTGATAAAGGTCACCTTTATCAGTGTGTTTTTAGCATTGATAAAGGTATCCTTTATCATCACTTTTTTAGCGCTGATAAAGTATGCCATTATCAGCGCTTATTTAGCGCTGATAAAGGGGACCCCCTATTAGCGCTGACCTTTACAGGGCTGATAAATCCCATTTTTTAGTAGTGTTAATAGAACTGGCATTTATCAGTGATTGAAAAATCATTGATAATGGTTCCCTTTATCTATGCTAAAATTATCACTGATAAAGGGTACCTTTTTATCAGTTCTTTTTAGCACTAATAAATGGTACCCTTTATCATCTATTTTATTTTAGCACTGATAAAAACTAACCTTCATTATTGCTTTTTATTTGTGCAGATTAAATGTACCCTTTATCACCGCTTTATTTATATCACTGATAAAGAGAACCATTTATCAGCACTTTATTTTTATCATTTATTAAGGGATCCTTTATCTATCTTTTAGAGTTGAAAAAGGTCACCAATAAAATATAATAACTAAATAAATTAAAAATAAAAATTAGTTTGTTAATAGACATTTTAAAAATATTAATAATTAAACTATTATTGATTAAAATTAATAAATTTATTATACTATATAAAATAGAAATACTTAATAAATAGTATATATTAAATATATAGATATTTTTAAATTAATAATCAAAAAATTAAAAATTAAAAATATGTAAATCAAGAAAAATATTAATCATTTTATAAATAAAATAATTATTGATAATATTAATAAATAACATACGTTAAATATATATATATATATATATGAATTTATATAATATGAATTATATAATAAAAAATATTTATGCTTTTCATGAAATAGTCATATATTTAGTGAATAATAGTTTATAATTAAAAACTAATATGAATAAAAAATACTAACTTGTTACATCGAGTAGTGGACATATTGAATTTTGTTTGATATTTCTATTTAACATGTACCAAATATTTTTTATATTAATTTCACGTATATATAAGTAATTAATGCATTTTTATATATGATTCACATAGGCAAATATTTATGTAACTAATGAAATCATATATAGAAACACATACACTAAATATTTATGTAATTTATACAAATTTTAGTATTCATTTTAGTATTTCATTATAACATGACACATTTAACATATAATGTATTTAATCAAAAATATTATTTTATTATTATTTTTTCTCTTAGATATTAAATATTTTTTAATATTTTTTTTGATAATTTTATCAATTCTATTATTTATTTATATATATTTATGTATTATTTTTTAATATTTCTAATATATATTCACCTTTATTTCAATATATAACCATATTTTTTTAATAATTTATATTTAACAAATAAAACTAATCCGTTTTTTCAATATTGTCAAAGTGTACTCATTTTTAATTATTCAATTTCACTCATTTTTTACATGCATGCACTTAAAATTAAATATTCATTAATAATGTTAAAAAAATATTTATAAATATATATATATATATATATTAATTTATTTATTGAAAAATGTATATTAACTATATTTAAACATTTATATATTTATAACTATAAATAAATAAATATTATTTTTTTAATAGTATTCATATAATTATGAATAAATGATTATATATATTTAAATAATTATAAAATTATAATATATTTATTTAAATAATGAATATATTTACTATATTTCTTATTTATTTATATATATTTATGTGAATATATATAGTTATATAAATATATAAAAAATATTTTAAAAAAAATTATTTAGATAATTATACATAATTATTTATATATTTAAATAATTATTAAATTATAATAAATATATCTAAAAAGTGAATATATTTACTATATTTATATTTATATATATTTATTAAATATATATATATATATATAATTAAATAAATATATTTAAAGAAATTATTTGTAATTATCATTATAAATCATTTATAAGCTCTTAAGTAATAAGCATTGATTAAATCTATATTTATTATCGCTTTTTTAGCACTCTTAAAGATGGATTTTTTCATCACTTTTCCAGTAATGATAAAGATGACTTTTATCAGTGTTTCTTAATTTAGTGATGATAAAATCAATATTTATGAGCAATTTTTTGAATAGATGATAAAAGTGTCCTGATCTATATTTTAGGAACCCTAGATAGCCCCGATGTCTAAATATTTCCCCACAAGCCACCCATTATCGGTGCTCCTCCTTATCGAATCCATGCTTGAATCAAGGCTCGAATACAAGGCTCGAATGATTCATGGGTCTAACAAATCTAAGGCTTGAATGAATTCCAGGTTTCATGATATAACTACTTTCTCCCAAACGATTCAAAGATTCAATCCAAGACATGTTATTTTCCCCTCCTCCTCAATTATTTATTTATTGTTTGGCGATATCTATTTTTTTCTTTTCATTATTGATTCTTCCACCACCCCTGATTTCCTTCAGTTTTCCCTCAATTTATACTTCCATTGTATCCATGATTTATATTTCCTGGTTCCCCCTATTTCAGCATCTGGTAGTGATCCTTTACCATGCTTGGCACTATATCACCTCTTGATTTGGCACACGAGGCACACACCTTTAGCATTCCTCAGTGAGGTCGAACCACCTCCCAAGTGGCAAGGCACACCAAGTGCGCCTCACCTCACCTCATGCCAAGGTGAATGGAGGCGCGCACCTTTGACAAGAATTCACTAATCTAATATAGACTTCTTTACAACATAATGAAAGTCATTTTAAATAATTTTTCTTAAAATTTTAATCCCCTATAAATAATTAAATATACATACATATGGATAGAACATAAGACATAAATGGGTGAAATTAAATAATTATCATAATTCATTAATTTATACATTGAGGGTCTTTATATATCAGAGTGAATAAACTCCAAGGGTTTTTAATTTAAATTTCTAATTCATTATTTCATTTATTAACAATCTCCCCCATTAAAATTAGAAAAAAAATCTATCAATTTTATATTTTCATCATAAAAACATCTCAATCCACCCTTTTAAAGTCATTATTTAAATGTCTCATTATCTAATATGATCAATTTTTCACTACCACAAATTAGTTTCAGATTTCGAACAAAATTACCATAAATTATTATTGACCCCAAACTAGAATATGGTTTGGATCTTTTTCTATACCTTTGTAGAAATATATCCATATTTGAAATTATAACCTAATCATTAATACTTATTAAAAATCACCTCATTTCCTTCATCACACATCTAATAAACACTATGTATGTTTTACTTTAATCCATCTAAAAATCGATCATTATTTAATTTTTCCTTTTACTTCCAACATCATTTAAATGAAAACAATTTATCTTAATAGATATTTCATTTTTAAAATAATAAGTACCCTTTGAACTAGTCAAAACACATTAATTACATCTATTTACTAATCATATATTATATGAACAGCCAGTATCTAATATTAATGGATATTTCTTTTGTAACTACTTTAGTGTGACATCAATAAAAAAATCCTCTTAAATTCCATTATTTTTCATATAATACCTTTCTAATTATTTCTTCACATTATTCTATGTTTTTGAAAAATCTTTAAAATCCTTCATAAAACTGTTTAATTTTTGACATGTTCAATAGAGTTCATTCAATGGTTTAACTTCATCATTGAATTTTACTTATGAAGATTTCTCTCACTTCGAAACTATTTTTTTATGATTATTTCATCTCCCCTTTAACATTAAACCACTATATCTTACATAATTATAATTATTTATCCCATTATGACTAAAATTTTATACTGTGTTCCCAATATAACCATCGAACCCATGATGTCCTTAAAAATAAAAATTTATTTTAAAGCCTGCTCTTTTTCGGCTTGAAAATAATTCTTCATTTCAACTTGTCTAGAAGTAAGACATGAATAAATTTATCATATAAGAATTTTGAGATTTTAAAAACTTTCAATATTATTAGGTATATTATTCTCCTAAATATATTTTTTCCATTTCCTATTTTTTTAATTGAAATTGATATTATAATTTTGAGATGCTTTCAATTATTTTATATACCATTAATATTAAATGTAATAATTAGTTAGGTAGATACATCACCTATTAAAAAAATATAATAGAGTTTATCACATTCTATATATGTTAAAAAATAATTAGAAATTATTTTTTGGTATTCATCATTTTAGGTTTAAAAGTATTGGTTCCATCCCTACGAATATCTGATTACCATCCATGTATATTATATAACTCTCTATTTAATAACATGTTTTACCAAAAAAATTATATATTCTTGTTTATGGAATGAGAGTTTATTGTTATTGTTTATCATATTTGGGTTTATTATGGTCCTTAATTTCCTATATTATATTTTATTTTTTTGTAGGATTTAAGAAAGACTTTGCAGCTCATTTTAACAGAGGTAGGACTAGTATTAGTTATAGTATGTAACAGGTTAAAAGTGGTATTTATCCTATAAAAATAGAATTAATATAGGCCCCAAGGATTAATATATCATAACATGTCCCTGACGAGACCCTATCACACCCTGGCCTATCTATTATTTTATTTTATTATTTTCTTTATCTTTTAAATTTTTTTATAAGGTTCGGGTTAAATCCCAAATGAGATTTTGAGTTTATGTCAAATTTGCATGTTTGGGTTTGACGTCATTGGGTGCATCGGCGAAGCACGTTTTTCAAACCCATGCGGCTTCGCCCAGGAAATTGCACGACCCATCTATCTTCATAAAATTAAAATTATTAAACTTGTCATTAAAATAAATGATAATTATGGTGTTATTTTAAATTTCTATTGTTAAGAATATTATTATTATTTTTATAAATGATATAATTATTTATTAGTGTTAATTATTAATGTTACCAATATTTTTTTAAAATAACTTTTATTATCAGAGTTATTATTATTATTATTACAATTATTTTTATAGATTAATGTTTTTGTTTTTTTTATTAGTTTTATTTTGTTTATTTAACTTATTCTCTGTCACGAACCAACCCAGGTTGACCCTAAACTGGACACCCGGGTCACCTGAGTCGGCCCGCGACATGGCCTCAAGCGTGTCTCCCCTTATGCCAGAGGTTTCCGACTAGCGGCGAGGGTGTAAGGTAAGTTATGGGGGATACTATACCCTCTTATCAAAGTGGAGCAAAGGGTCCAAAAATACAGCAACATAAGTAGTGTAAATAATAACAAAGCAGCGGAAAACATTTTTTTCATTTGTAAGGTTTGAATAAAATTGGTGAACGGCAGTTTATATAAGAGATGCATTCAGGACATGATAATGATACAGTGGAAGCATTAAATCACGTGACATAGTTACACATCAAGGCAGAAGTAAATGGACAAAAGTATCAAGCCCCGAGGGCGATCTCCATGAGCATCCCGAGCCCCAACTCGGTCCTTTGCTCCTAACTCCAAGTACAAGAAACAGCAACAACAAGGTCCTGCAACCAAATGGAATCTACTCGGGTACCCCAGTGCAATGGCGGCCCGAGTAGGGTGTGAGATATATATCTCAGTAGGACGGAACCACCGGGGTCTAGCCCACTCTAGACCATGAAATATAATTAAAAAAAGTGCTGGTATTTTCGAACAATAACGATACAATACAAAAAATAAATGCCCGTCCATGTTCCAAAAAGGACACCTGATGGCAATACCTTCCTCGGCCCACAGCTGGGATAGGAACCTGTTTAAAACAACACAAATAAATTTGGTCCAAGCATAAAAACACTTTTTATCATTTTTCCCACTTACTCTATTTATTCACTTATCATTTCAACTCAGACTGGAAATCCATTCATTCTTACCTTTCTTTATTTGATCACAATTCACTCAGGTTTTACCCACATATCTCATTCTTTTCATAAATCATTATTATCATTCGTTTGGTGTTGAACTCCATGTCAAGCACCCCAAATTCTCATTTGGTGTAGATTTCCATGTCTAACACCTCGAATCACATTTGGTGTAGATCACCATGTCTAACACCAAGATAATTATTCGGTGTAGATCGCCATGTCTAACACCCCAAATCACATTTGGTGTAGATCGCCATGTCTAACACCTTATATCACAAGCTTGGATAACCATTGGGAAGAAATGACATGTCCAAACCCAACGTTTAAATCGGTCTAGAACGCCATGTCTAGGACCCAGAATCTCATTTATTTATTACCATTTATCAATTAATTAATCAGTCGACACAATTCTCATTTCATAATTAATTCTTCACATTTAATTATCCAAATCAGATCTCAACTTTTTATAATCAATTCTCATAATTAATTATCCTTGTTCAACATTCTGGAGCTTTCACGAGCAATAGAAGGTAAACAAAAGCGAATGGCATCAACATGCCTCTATGATAGGTGATTATTGACATTAAATGGTACAAGCTAACAAACTTGTTCAAGCAAGGAATTTAGTTCAATCTATCACATTAAATTTATAACTTAAAGAACAAGGAAAAGGGGGCATTTAGGCGGGGCACACCCAAAGGGGTGGCCAAGAGGCAAGGTGAGCACCTAGGATGGGCTTCACCATAAATGAAGGCCACAATGGGCATGAGAGAACCACCCAAGCATTTCAATAAGAAATAATGAGGCATCGCCGGAAGGTTGCAACAAGTAGAACAAGACGTGGCATGACATAAGCGCCGAAGTAAAGGGAACAGGGTAAACACCCTACCCTAAAAGTTCTAATTACATATTAATCCATGAACTTAGGAGGTGTCATGGCTCATTTATTATTTTTCAAGAAGCAACATCATTTGAGGTAACCAGTAAGGTACAAGTACAAGCATGTCATTTATCGAGTATAATGTCAATCATAAAGAGTCATAAGACATTTAAGCAAGCAATCACAAAAAAATAAATCTACTACTACACGTTTATTTTGAAGGCATCTCACCTCCATTGGAGGAGTTTTATTAGAAAACATGTCATTACTTCATCAAACAATTCATTTAGTGATATTTATTATTTACATTAAAACTCATTAAACACTTAACAAAGTTAAGAAGCAAAACAATAAGGAAGGAAATCATGAAATTCTATTGCTATATTTTTTTATTGAAGGTAGAGCACCTCAAAAGAGGGGTTTTATTATTAAATCGTTAGTTTAGTGACCAAGCAACCACTTTTATCTTATTCCTGCAATTCACACGATTTGCACAGAAGCATTTAATCGGAACTAAACATGCATAATTAAAATGCTAAGTGCAATATTAAACTCACTATTACATTACTTAAATTTAAAGGGCAAGGAGAGGGACCCTACCTCAAGGTGGATCCATCCGTCCACTCCGGCTCTTGGTGCTTTCTAACTAAGATCCGCCGCTACTCCCCCACTGAACATATGCACATTCACACACATGCAAGGACACCTATCCCCTATGCACACACCCCGCATGGCCATGGGCATGCACAAGAGGATCCTAACATGCACGCTTATATGCATATGCCCGTCTCCACTCACCTGCGCAGACACTTTTATATATGCAATGGGGACAACTAGCCTCGTACGTGTATATTCGCTGCCATGGACAAATATACACATGCAAGGGGATCCCACGTACATATAAATATGTACCTATGACTACGCAGGTGATTCTTCTAGACTCTGGACATTTGAAACCATGCCAAAACATCCAACGCACTCAGGTGCTGGCGACAGACCAAAACGAAGGTGAACCACACCACGAAGCTCAACGCACTCACAACGTTGGAGACGAACCGAAACCACCAGAACCGCTTCTCCTTCAGCGGCGATTTCCAAAACGCACCTCAAGGGACCCCAAGAGAACCTTCGCACTGACCATGATGATTTGGAGAGAAGCCGAGAGGAAAACCGGAAAGAAATTGGGGGAAGGAGGCGGCGCCGTGGAGGGGGGGGGTCACGCTTGGCTAAGGGGATAGAAGGGGGTGTGCGGGTGTCCTGGCTGAGAAAAGGGGAGGGAGAGTTAGATAGGTTTTAATTTTAATTTATTTATTTTCCTTTATTTTAATTTTAAACAAAAACTAAAACACACCCAACCCGCACGGTTTTATCTGCACCGTCTGAAACACCGTGCGCAGCCCGTGCGCCTGCTACTGGATACACGGGGTATCCCGCATGGCTGACCTGCCCGGTTAAACCTACTTCGTGTAGTCTGATATCACCGCTTAAAACGGCTCCAGAACTCGAGACCTCGTTCCGAACTCGGTTTTAAAACCGAACCACTGATAAAAGAAAAAGTTCAAAAACCTTCGAAATTTATCCGCTCTAAAAAACAGTTCGTTACAAACTACCCACCTTAAAAAAACTTCTCGTCCCCGAGAAGCCTTCGAAAAACAATGAAAAAATCACCTGACTCACAAGGGTTGTGAAGTTTTATTCAACCGGTCTTTTTTCGTTTCCAACACCCAATGCAGCTTTAATAATTTTCTAAGAAGACTGCACTTAAGCCTTTACAACTCAATCCAACGCTCATGTTACAACTGAAACATCAAATCAGAGCTTACATATGAGGCCATTATAGGGACCTCAACCCAATAAAATGGTCAAATCACAATCGACCAACTAAAATTGGTCACACCAGATTTCCTCGAAAGACATTGTCAACCCGAAATTCACACTCGCCCTTAAACCGACGACGTTCTTTTAAAACTGTTCTGTTATCAACCACGCATGCACCGAAGTCCTTACACGACCTTTGGTGATTTTCTCAAGTCAAGCCATCACAAGACTATTATAAAACTATTGTGCCTCATCACGAAGCGTAACTCTAAGAAACTGTACATCCCACGCACAACCAAAGAGAGATTACAAAACAAACCCAAAACATTTAAACTTTAGCATGGCGTATAACCGACACTATATTGGTGTATCCAAGACGACGTCAAGATGGGGGACATGCTCTTCTCATCCAACAGAGTACACTAATATTAAACGAAGGTCGCTGAGAAGATCAATCGGACCAAACTCTGATGCCTATACCACCTGAGCCATTCGTATTCGTCGAATCTTAACCACTGAAACTCTTCCCGCACTAACGGAATTTCTAAAGCGTTGCGCACACTGCCAACATTATCAAATTCGGGCTTCCAAGCAAGCACCGACATGAAAACAGAAACTCATGCGACACTACTCACCTTAAGAGTGTCCATGTCATCACAAGAACTAGCCGCTCACCGGCGCGCTATTTTTGAAACACTTTAACGCGCAGGTGACGTTCCTCGAACTACGATCACCACATCATAAGCTCACACTGAAAACAAGGCAACTCATTCTCTAAGGGTACTACCTAGCATGGGCTAGTCCCTTACGAAGCACACGCGTCGACCCTAACTCTTGGTCATGCAAAACAAGGATTACTAGGCTCAAAAACCCCTTCCCATTTTATCCATTTCATTAATTCATTTCAACCTTTAATCATTTGAAAGAATATTTTAACAGACCCACAAGTACTATTTCACAACAATGTACTTGGTTTTCAAACAACAACCCATGGGCAAAACAGGAAAGTTGTAACAAACTTCCTCTTCAACATTTAACATTTAAACTTTAGCAGCCATATTTTAAAAAGTTCGAAAACACGATTTACCCTTTTCCCAATTATAAGGCGCCCATACACCTTATAATGGAAAATTGGCTCTGTCGCAATCGCAACCAACAATTTCATCCAAAGCAACCAAGCGCTTACCAGCAAGCTAACACGCCACTACAAATAGCTAACACAAAGAAACAAGCTGAAATCACTAAAACATGCTATAACACAGAGCATGACATGCAAGCAAGATAGAAAACATGACATATTATCACCCAAACACGTTAATTATCATCGAAAAATGCTTTCTAAAGAGGCGTGCTAAATAAATCCAGGCATGACATATTTTCAAGGCACACAATCAAAATTAGCAGGCATCCTACTAATGCAACTACATGGCATGGCACATATGCATGACATGTGAATCTCTAAGTGCCTAATATGATGAATGCAATGTAATTTTCGGGCCATATCGGGCCAAGGAAAATTTTCAAAACCTCTTCATAAACAATTAAGCAGTGGAAAGTACAACATTCACCCAAGGTGAAATCACGTCAACTGTAACAGCAAACAGCATGAACATAAATTCCCATCCCTATCCACTTGGTCATTTACCGTACGTGGGGTGATCAGTCCCAGACACGATTATTACCCAAGTGCTGACACATTCCTAGTCTCCTGTCTACCAACCCAAAACAGTAAGACAAAGGAAAAGGAGGGTCCTTTGATACCATTTTGTCACAAACCAACCCAAGTCTACCCTAAACTAGATACCTGGGTCACCTGAGTCGGCCCACGACATGGCCTCAAGCGCGTCTCCCCTTACGCCAGAGGTTGCCGACTAGTGGTGAGGGTGTAAGGTAAGTTAGGGGGGAGACTATAACCTCTTATCAAAGTGGAGAAAAGGGGCCAAAAATACAGAAACAGAAGTAGTGTAAATAATAAGAAAGAAGCGAAAAACATTTTTTTCATTTGTAAGGTTTGAATAAAATTGGCGAACGGCAGTTTATATAAGAGATGCATGCATGACATGCTAATGATACAGTGGAAGCATTAAATCACGTGACATAATTACACATCAATGCAGAAGTAAATGAACAAAAGTCTCAAGCCCCTAGGGCAATCTCCATGAGCATCCTGAGCCCCAACTCGGTCCTTTCCTCCTAACTCCAAGTTAAAGAAACAGCAAAAACAAGGTCCTGCAACCAAATGGAATCTACTCAGGTACCCCAGTGCAATGGCGGCCCGAGTAGGGTGTGAGATATATATCTCAGTAGGCCAGAACCACCGTGGTCTAGCCCACTCTAGACCATGAAATATAATTAAACAAAGTGCTGGTATTTTCGAACAATAACGATATAATACAAACAATAAACGCCCGTCCAGGTTCCAAAAAGGACACCTGATGGAAATACCTTCCTCGGCCCATAGCCGGGATAGGAACCTATTTAAAACAACACAAGTAAATTTGGTTCAAGCATAAAAACATGTTTTATCATTTTTCCCACTTACTCACTTTATTCACTTATCATTTCAACTCAGACTGGAAATCCATTCATTCTTACCTTTCTTTATTTGATCACAATTCACTCAGGTTTTACCCACATCTCTCATTCTTTTCATAAATCATTATTATCATTCGTTTGGTGTTGAATGCCATGTCAAGCACCCCAAATTCCCATTTGGTGTAGATCGCCATGTCTAACACCTCGAATCACATTTGGTGTAGATCGCCATGTCTAACACCTAGATAATTATTCGGTGTAGATCGCCATGTCTAACACCCTGAATCACATTTAGTGTAGATCGCCATGTCTAACACCTTATGTCACAATCTTGGATAACCATTAGGAAGGAACTCCATGTCCAAACCCAACGTTTAAATCAGTCTAGAACGCCATGTCTAGGACCCAGAATCTCATTTATTTATTACCATTTATCAATTAATTAATCAGTCGACCCAATTCTCATTTCATAATTAATTCTTCACATTTAATTATCCAAATCAGACCTCAACTTTTTATAATCAATTCTCATAATTAATTATCCTTGTTCAACATTCTGGAGCTTGCACGAGAAATAGAAGGTAAACAAAAGCGAATGGCATCAACATGCCTCTATGATAGGTGATTATTGACATTAAATGGTACAAGCTAACAAAATTTTTCAAGAAAGGCATTTAGTTCAATCTATCACATTAAATTTATAACTTAAAGAATAAGGAAAAAGGGTCATTTAGGCGGGGCACACCCAAAGGGGTGGCCAAGAGGCAAGGCGAGCACCTAGTATGGGCTTCACCATAAACGAAGGCCACAATGGGCATGAGCGAACCACCCAAGCATTTCAATAAGAAATAATGAGGCATCGCCGGAAGGTTGTGACAAGCGGAACAAGAAGTGACATGACATAAGCGCCGAAGTAAAGGGAAGAGGGTAAACACCCGACCCTAAAAGTTCTAATTACATATTAAGCCATGAACTTAGGAGGTGTCATGGCTCATTTATTATTTTTCAAGAAGCAACGTCATTTGAGGTAACCAGTTAGGTACAAGTACAAGCATTTCATTTATCAAGTATAATGTCAAGCATAAATAGTCATAAGACATTTAAGCAAGCAATCACAAAAAAAAAAAAGAAATCTACTACTACACGTTTATTTTGAAGGCATCTCACCTCCATTGGAGGAGTTTTATTAGAAAACATGTCATTTCTTCATCAAACAATTCATTTATTGATATTTAGAATTTACTTTAAGACTCATTCAACACTTAACAAAGTTAAGAAGCCAAACAATAATGAAGGAAATCATGAAATTCTATTGCTACATTTTTAGATTGAAGGTAGCGCACCTCGAAAGAGGGCTTTTATTATTAAATCGTTATTTTAGTGACTAAGCAACCACTTTTATCTTATTCCTGCAATTCACACGATTTTCACAGAAGCATTTAATCGGAACTAAACATGAATAATTAAAATGCTAAGTGTAATATTAAACTCACTATTACTTTACTTAAATTTAAAGGGAAAGGAGAGGGACCCTACCTCAAGGTGGATCCATCCGTCCACTCCGGCTCTTGGTGCTTTCTAACTAAGAGTCGCCGCTACTCCCCCACTGAACATATGCACCTTCACACACATGCAAGGACACCTAGCCCCTATGAACACACCCCGCATGGCCATGGGCATGCGCAAGAGGATCCTTACATGCGCGCTTATATGCATATGCCCGTCTCCACTCACCTGCGCAGACACTTTTATATATGCAATGGGGACAACTAGCCTCGTACGTGTATATTCACTGCCATGGACAAATATACGCTCTTCGGGGGAACCCACGTATATATAAATACATACCTATGCCTACACAGGCGAGTCTCCTAGACTCTGGTGACTCGAAACCACGCCAAAACCTCCAACGCACTCGGGTGCTGGCGACAGACCAAAACGAAGGCGAACCACACCGCGAAGCTCAACGCACTCGCAACGTTGGTGACGAACCGAAACCACATGAACTGCTTCGCCTTCGGCAGCGGTTACCGAAACGCACCTCAAGGGACCCCAAGAGAACCTTCGTACCAACCATGATGATTCAGAGAGAATCCGAGAGGAAAACTGGGAAGAAATAAGGGGAAGGAGGCGGAGCCGTGGAGGGGGGGTCACGCGCGCGGCTAAGGGGAGAGAAGGGGGGTGTGCGGGTGTCCTGGCCGAGAGAAGGGGAGGTAGAGTTAGATAGGTTTTAATTTTAATTTATTTATTTTTCGTTATTTTAATTTTTAAAAAAAACTAAAACACACCCAACCCGCACGGTTTTATCTGCACCATCTGAAACGCCGTGCGCAGCCCGCGCGCCTGCTACTGGATACACGGGGTATCCCGCACGGCTGACCCGCCCGGTTAAACCTACCACGCGCAGTCCGATATCACCGCTTAAAATGGATCCAGAGCTCGGGACCTCATTCCGATGCTCGGTTTTAAAACTGACCCGCTGATAAAAGAAAGAGTTCAAAAACCTTCGAATTTTATCCTCTCTAAAAAAACGGTTCGTTACATTCTCTTTTTTTCTCTTTCTTTTTTTCATTATTTTTCCTTTTCTCCCCAAGGGTTCTCTCCTCTCCTCTCCCACTCCCCCGCACGCTGCCAACACCCCCTTTCCCGGTTTCTCACCTACACTCTGCCTCATGCCCTGCATCGCCCAGCCATGCTCCCCCCTCGCACTTCGAACATGCCCACGGAGAAGCCCCCATCACTCACCCCCCCCCCCCACCTACTCGACCTCTAGCTAGCCTCTGCCTCCTAGTTCGGTGCCCTCCTGCACCTCCGCACACCACACACCTTGCCGACCATCCTCCCTGAACTGGCCTCCCATCGGTTCTGTTTCCCAATTTCGATTGAGTGATCCCAACTCCCCCACACCCTCCCTCCAGCTGGCACACTCCTCTACCACCAGGTCCTGCCTCATCCCTCCCACCGCGACATCCCTCCTGTTCACTAGCGCCACCCTCCCTATTCACTGTATCCCTCTTCTTATGGCGTAGCGCACCCCCCCCCCCCCTCCTGGATGCGCCTTAGGCTCTTCTTTCTTCTCCTATTTCAGTGCCTAGTAGCAACTAGCGACCACCTCCCTCTTCCCAAAGGATCCCCTCTGCCAGCGGCAAAAGCAGGCCCTCACCGACTCGGCCTCCCTTTTATTCCCGGCATCGCCCTCCACTTTAACTGAAAGCCCCTCGTGAACAGCTCCCTTGAGCTCCCATGGTGTGCCACCTCCCTCCCTTTGGTCTCCTCCTCTACCCTCATAGCACCACCTAGTCGAACCCCTATTGTGTGCACCTCTGTCTCACGTGGATTTTTTTTATACATTTAAAAAAAATTACAAAAAATAGTTAGGGAGATTTTTTTTCAAAATGCACCTTAAAGGCACCATCACGGATGCCTCATTTTCATTTCAGGTGAAAGGCGGTATTCGCGATGCCGCCATTCCACTGGGCTGAAAGGCGACACCCGCGATGTCGCCTTTCCACTGGGGCTCAAAGGCGGCACCTACGATGCCGCCTTTCCCCTAACAAAAAAATAGAATTTTTTTTTAGTTTTGTTTTGATTATATATTTATTTATATATATAATTCATAAAAAATGTTCAGGAGGATGCTGCCTTTGAACAAACAAAAAAAATTATTAGTTTTAAAAATTTTGTTTCAAAACCGCCTACTTGAAAGTTAAAAATGTTTCAAGTATGTGACTTTGAAAGAATATAAAATATAAACCATAAGACCAATATAAAGGAAACATTAAAAATTCATTAAACATATAATCAATTGTTGAAAACAAAAATCATTTCATAAAAATTATTCATGAAAAATAATTTATAAGCTTTCAAAACCGCCTACTTGAAACTTAGAAATGATTCAAGTATGTGACTTTGAAATACTATAAAATATAAACCATAATACCAATATAAACAAAACTTTAAACATTCATTAAAAATATAAGAAATTGTTGAAAACAAAAATCATTTCAGAAAAATTGTTTAGGAAAAATAATTTATAAGCTTTCAAAACCGCCTACTTGGAACTTAGAAATGTTTCAAGTACGTGACTTTGAAATACTATAAAATATAAACCATAATACCAATATAAATGAAACGTTAAACATTCGTTAAACATATAATCAATTGTTTAAAACACAAATCATTTCATAAAAAATTTTCAGGAAAAATAATTTATAAGGTTTCAAAACCGCCTACTTGAAACATAGAAATGTTTCAAGTGCATGAATTTGAAATACTGTAAAATATAAACCATAATATCAATATAAATGAAATTTTAAACATTCATTAGACATATAATCAATTTTTGAAAACACAAATCATTTCATAAAAAATTTTCTGGAAAAATAATTTATATGCTTTCAAAACCGCCTACTTGAATCTTAGAAATGTTTCAAGTACGTGACTTTGAAATACTATAAAATATAAACCATAAGACCAATATAAACTAAACATTAAACATTTATTAAAAATATAATTAATTATTGAAAAAAAAATCATTTCATAAAAATTTTTCAGGAAAAATAATTTATAAGCTTTCAAAACCGCCTACTTGAAACTTATAAATGTTTCAAGTACGTGACTTTGAAATACTATAAAATATAAAGAATAATACCAATATAAACGAAACATTAAACATTAATTAAAAATATAATAAATTGTTGAAAACAAAAATCATTTTATAAAAATTGTTCAGGAAAAATAATTTATAAGCTTTCAAATCCGCCTACTTGAAACTTAGAAGTGTTTCAAGTACGTGACTTTGAAATACTATAAAATATAAACAATAAGACCAATATAAATGAAAATTTAAACATTCATTAAACATATAATCAATTGTTGAAAACACAAATAATTTCATAAAAATTGTTCAGGAAAAATAATTTATAAGATTTCAAAGCCGCCTACTTCAAACTTAGAAATGTTTTAAGTACGTGACTTTCAAATACTATAAAATATAAACCATAAGACCAATATAAACGAAACATTAAACATTCATTAAACATATAGGATTCAAAAATGAGTTAATAGGATGCATGGTGTTGCTAGTATCACATAAATCTATAATATTTGATGCATGAAAACATGTTATATCTTCTTTCATTGGACAACAAAATCCATTCTTCCACCCGCCATGTCCATATCCATACCAACATCCGGCCACATAAGGGTATGGTGAAAGATATGCCACATGAAATTCTCATAGGTTCCCATTTTTTCAAATATAAACCTCTTCAACACCACCATGCATCCAACCATTATAAGTTCTTCTACAATTGTCACCCCATTTCCCCAGGCCCAGTTGATCAGATGAAAACACCAATGATTCCACATAGCCCATCCAACTCTTCATCACCAAATCTTTATCCTTTATCATCTTCAAAAGGACACTGTAGGACCTACTTGATCTATCCATTCCAAAAACTCACATACAAGTATACTAGATCAAGATTCATTTGTCTCTATGACATTATTAACAATGTAGGAGTGTTCAATTTCTAGGGTGCTCCTCTATTCCCTAGAAATTTATGCATGGGTTATAGGGATTTTGAGGGAGAATTAGTCATATTAATGTATGATTGTACAAGATAACCTGGTCATATGTTTCATGATTATTTTCTTTAAATTTTAGTATTTAAAGATTAGGGTTTCACATTTTTCCTTTTGGATCTAGGCTTTTGGATTTCTTTTAACGTTTTACAGTTTAGGTTAATGATTTGAGAAAATATTTTCAGGATTATGGTTTAGAATGTTAGGATTACAATATAAAAAATATGTTTCTGAGTTTACTGTTATGATTTTCAGTTTTGGGGGTTAGAAAACCGAGGTAAAAGGAACAGATAACAACATAAAATTTACAATATGATAGTCTCCCAATAACGAAAATACATCAGTGTGGCTTAGAGTGTGAACTCAACCTAACAATGTTAGGGTGTCGTTTCCGATTATGACCTTCTTGATGACATATGGTTCATCCCAAACTCTATATTTGTTCTTGAGGCTAGTCTATCTCATTTCACATCCTGCTGCCCTTCGGTCTCCCACGGGGACACAACCGATTCATATCAGGTACCACTATCGGTTGACCTTCGGGCATTGGGAAATAACGAAACTCACCAATAGGTGTCCATGGTGCAGCATAATAGTTAGAAATGGTGTTCATCCAATACATTGTATCAACATTTTCTTCCCATGATATGTTAACAAAGGCACATGTTGTGATGGCGTGTGAGCATGGAAACCGTAAGGCCTGAATGTTTCCACATTGACATTGCCTTGTTTCTAGTAATACCACCATTTTTTCACCAATGATATTTGTGATGGGTTTCATCTTATCTTTAACAACAAATCGAGAGTCTTCTCGTCAAAATAGGAAGACATGAAAACCAGAAACTTCTTCAATATTCTTTTCAATCTCTCATTAAAAATGTATTCCATACGTTATCCCCTTATTTATTCAGTCTGATGCTAGTTTTTGTCTATCAAAAAAGTACTTCACACAATGATATAATGTCTCCTGAACTAGGGAAGTTATAGTTAGCTTGTGAATCGCTTTGAGGACACCATTGATGCACTCTACAATGTTGGTGGTCATGTGTCCGTACCTCTTCCCCCCATCACATGCCAATTTCCATTTTTCTTTTGGAATTCGCATCATATAATCGTAAACTTCTTCATTAACCTGATGGATTTGTTCAAAAAATTATTTAAACCATCATTGATCAGACTCATATGCTACACATAATAGATGATATTTCACATATTTTTATTTTATCTTTACGTTGATATATAAAAAAAATAACAAATACAATGCCTACCAAGTCTGGTGATTGCCTTCTTCATCGATTCGTTTTGGAATTTTTTATGCAATTTTCTAGTAATGTTTCTAATGCAGAACTAATGATGTGCATTTGGGTAACTCCATGTATCAGGATCCGCATTGATTGCCTCATTAATTTCCCGATGCTGATCAGATATCAAACAAACACCCCAAATGTTGGGGAAATGGGTGTTGATACATGCCAAAAACCAACTCCATGATTCATAGTTTTCTTTCTCTATAATGGAAAAGGAAAGAGGAAGAGGTGAACAGTTTCCATCTTGGGTTGCCATAATCAACAGTACGCCCTTTTATTTTCTATACAGAAATGTTCCATCAATCTGAATAAACTGTTTGCAGAAATGAAAGGCAGAGATATAGGGAAGGAATGCCCAGAACAACTAATGAAATTGAACACGAGATGGATCAAGTCGGTTATCGTGAGACACATGTTTGTTTGTATCCAGATGGAAGACAAATTGGTTATGATGCCTCAGTATGGCTAGCAATTGCGGCAACACCCGATATGAGTCATCCCAATCACCATAGACCTTCACAATTGCCTTCTATTTTCCTTCCATGCCTTATTATAGGATATCTTATAACCGAATGTCTGTTGTATCCTCTCTTTCACAAGGGATATCAAAACATCTTGACATGTCCAAATCATATCAACAACAATGGATGACACAAATTCTGCATCCAATGAAGTATGATCTTGTGTCAGGCTTGGATGAACGCAACTATGAGCTTCCTCAATCCTCGAGATTCTCCAACCTCCAAATGCAATGTCTAGAATCACCCCAAATAGAAATCTACAATCATCATCATACTTCTCACATCGTATGACATATTTTCAACATTCTGATTCGTAAACTACATAGCTACAGTTCCTCTCAATGTGAAATCTCTTTAGCGTACTTTTTAATGCATCTTTACTTGGAAAATCCCTTCCAACATATAAAGTTGTGTCCATATCACTAAACCTATCTCATATAACTCCGGGAAACTCAGTTGCTAGTGTGAGAACATTATCTTCAAATTCAAGCACATGTGTCATTGCTTCTGACCAAGATGCAAAGAGTGGTGGATGATTTATTATAGGTCGAGCATGTTGTACAACTAATTTATTTCTCAAAAATTCAATTGTTCCTTCCTCATCAGCACTACTATCACCATCTATTTCGTTACTACAAAACTCCTCATCAGATGTCAGGTTAACATGTATATCTGAGAGATCAAGTAGGTTGTCCTCTGCATCATTTGGAATAGTCTCAACTTCATGGGGCAGACTATCTTCAACGACTCTTGTAAGTCTACGTCTTTGTAGAATTGGATGTTGTTGTTGTACAGTAGAAACATCAACATATAAATCCATCATGGTACCATCCGACCATTCAGAAAATAAATTAATTGTTTGGATCCATTGTGCATCATCAGCCAATGGACAAGCTAGATGCCATAATGTTGACGGGAACTACAAATGTCTATAACTCATTGACTTGATCTTTTGATCGGGTCCTAGATTTCATGAGCTGGTAATTCTATCTTGAAGGTCACTTAGGGTTACACAATCATTTTTATTAACCACTATTATTGGTTGTGTACTGTAATAATATCCTTTCACAGTTTGAATAACCTCCCCATAGTAGTACACATAGGCAAACATTCCTCTCTACATAAAAAAGGTTTTCTGATCAAGATTTTGATAATGTAAGTGACATTCAGAATGACGGTTACCAATATAAGTTGGATTTTATACTTTGAATATGTAATTAAACTACTTATTAAAAATAAGTTGGATTTTACCTCACGTTCAAATAATAACTATTACTTCTAAACTATACAATCTTTATGATACTTAAATTTTAAAAGATCTTATATCCTAAACTAGGATATTTCTTAGTACACTTTATAATTAGAGAGTTAAAATATAAATAACATATAGTTAAAAAAAAAAAATAACACCATGTTTCGAGCTTCTAGCCATTCTTGCAGTGAATTGGATATCAAAATTTCAGAAAACCCATTGTCACATGGGATTTTTGAAATGTTGATATTCAATTCACTGCAAGAAAGGAAAGAAGCTTGAAACATGCTGTTATTTATTTTTTAACTCTATGTTATTTATATTTTAACATGTTGTTATTTATATTTTAACTCAATGTTATTTATATTTTAACTCTATGTTATTTATATTTTAACTCTATGTTATTTATATTTTAACTCCACATTATTTATATTTTAACTCCATGTTATTTATATTTTAACTCAATGTTTTTTATATTTTAACTCCATGTTATTTATATTTAAACTCTAATATTTTAACTCCATGTTATTTATATTTTAACTCTATGTTATTTATATTTTAAATCCATGTTATTTATATTTTAACTCCATATTATTTATATTTTAACTCCACGTTATTTATATTTTAAATCAATGTTATTTATTTTTTCACTTTCACTCCATGTTGTTTTTTAACTATGTTATTTTTTAACTCCATGTTATTTAATATCATTTGAACTGTAGTTTTATTTTTAACTCTATGTTATTTATTAATTAATTTATAATTAATCATTCCTAATAATATCCATCAATTTCATTACTAAATTATCAATTTATCATTTCTTTTCTTAGATATTTTAGTAGTTTATAAAGAAATATGAATATCTTAAGCATATCCTCTGGGAGTGTCAAACCAAAATGCAGCAAGGCTCGTTTTCGGGCCCTAGTTCTCATTCGATTCTAGATCAAATCAGTGTTTTTGGGTTTTACCCCTAGCTAAATTTGTGCCAGATCCACATTCACTTGTTTGTATCTAGATAAGGATTTGATTGCTTAGATAAGATAGTCTTTATGCTACCAAAATTTTATTAAAAGAATCCTAAATTAATTTATACTAATGATAATTATAATTCCTAAATATATATAACTAATTAAACAATCTAATAAACAAAAAAATTTCAAACTAACTAAACTACTAAAGAATTAAAATATTTAACTATAAACAATTCAACTAAATAAAAAACATTAAATTTATAAAATTATTTAACTAAAAACAATTCTACAAAATAAAAAACATTAAATTAAAAACCATACCTCTAAAACCTTTCCAAAAATTTCAAACCGAAAAACTCCACCGCAAAAGAGAAAAATTGAGAGGTAATGGGTGTTTGGAAATGTGGAGAAGGAGAGGGGGGCGCTGCCCTTTTATAGGGAGCGGAGGCAAAGGAAGCACCATGGGTGTCGCCTTTCACAATGTCATCATGTTATAGGTGGTACCATGGGTTCCACCTTTGCCACATCACTGATCCGCTCCGGTAGTGCAAAGGTGGCATCGCGGATGCCAACTTTGAGGTGAATTTTGAAAAAAAAATCTCTCTAACCGTTTTTTGTAAAAAAAATTCTTTAAAAATACATAAAAAAAACTCTCTCGCATGACTTCCCTTATTCCAGCTCCTCTTCCCATGGTAGATCTTCCTGAGTTCTTAGTGATCCATAGCCAAAACACCAAGGGTTCACATAGGTTCTTTCTTCCTTTAGTGTTTAGGGTTCTCCATCGGAAGTGACACATTTCCAACCATCTATCATCGATTTTAGCCCCTCCAACCATGCACCTTCTACTCATTGCCTCCCTTTTCCTTCCAACAACCCCCTGTCATCCACCTTTTTGGTCAGCGACCCCTCCCCCAGTGTTGCCACTACCTTTTTATGGCACATAACCTTGCTAGCACACATCTCTATCTCAGCGCACCTCTTGTATGATGGTTGCGCGACCTCCTAGGTAGACCATGCCCACTCCTAGCATCCACTTTGACATTTCTATTCTTTGGAACGATCCCATTGATCAATCTCACCCCCACACTGACCCCTACCTCCTTCGCTCACGTCGTTTCGCCTGCATTGGGGTTTAGGTGAGTTCTCTACTTTTGTTCACTTGGATTATTTTAAGTTTGTGTTGTGATGTTTTAATTATTTTTTCAATGTTATTTTTTTCAGTGTTTCTATGTTTTAGATTATTTTACTTTTGTTGCAGCATACTGGCGAGGTAGTTTTGTGATATTGGGGTTGTTATCTTGCGCGTTCTTATCCACCTTCTCGAGGCATGTCGTGTCATCATGTTTAAACTACTAGTCAAGGTAGGTCCCACACTGCTCTTGCCTTTGACATTATAATTTATTTATTTCTTGTCATTTCACTAATTTTCATTAAATGTGAAATAATATTAAAATATTATTTTTAGGATAGTGATATGATGGAAATTAAACTGTTTATTGCTTTTCGTTGCACTGGAAATATTTTTCTGAATTAATTGCTTCACAATGGTTGAAAATGCATGTTTGGCCTTTGAACTGAATTAATTAATTTTGAAGTGTTGTTCTGGTTTAATGCAGAATGTTTTCTTTTGATGTGTGAAAAAATGATTTATTTCTATTGGAAAATAGTATTTCTTCTGAAAGTTATTTAAGGCATGTTTGGTTATTAATGAAAGTGGGGTGCATGTGGATTTTTGAAAATGGTTTTACTCGTAATGAAAAGGTGTTGGATTATTTTAAATAGGGGTGGTTTATCAAAGGGTGTTTATGGCACATTTGGCACTTTAATAAAATAAAATATTTTAAAAACTCTCTTTGAAGTGACTCGTGGCTGACCATGATGTGCACGTCGATTTTTTGGGTTCATGTGTGTGATGTTTGTGCATCGTTAATGGTTACTTGATTAAAATTATTGACAAACCCATTTTTATTACACGTGTTGACATAGGAACCTAGCATAGTACGTGAATCTTCTGAGAATTATTGTTGCACTAGTTTAGATTTTGTACTGGCTAGTATCCCTTATTACGGAATTTGGTCTGCTAGGGGATTGGGACCCTTAGTTAATCCAAGTAGGGAAACACTGAGTGTTAGGGTGTTATGACTTCATTTAGTAGGTCATGCCTTCAGGATGAGTCATATGTAAAGCACGTTATGGATTGTTCACAAGCTCCTATTTTTGGCCCATGTTTGCTTTACTACTTATTTGTTTGTGGCGAACCATTGAGATGCCTAGTTAGGTTGATAGTCCTCGTTTTATACTTTCTAATTTCCATTATTTTTGTGTTGTGTGTGTGTGTGGTTTTCCTCTTGACTAAAAACTAATATTTTAGATTTTAAGTTGTTCTTGGAAATGTTTTATTTAATTCACCTTTTTTCTTCAAACATTAAACTTGTTTTTAAATTAAAAAGGGAAATGAACTATTATTTATTTTTGAAATGAAAGTGTGTGTGGAAACCCATATTTTATATAATTTAGTTCAAGCATGGAATTGTTAAATTCTTTACTTAAAGGTAGTCCTTTGGGGATAGTTTTTTGGGAACACTTACTGAGTTTTAATACTCATGACTATAGTGTTTTAATGTTTTTAGTTTCCATTGCAGGTTAGACTCAAGATTGATCATTGTGGGAGAGAGTTAGATGTGGATTGGTGAGTGACTCTCAGAGTCACAAGGAGTTTTGGTTGTGGTCAGGTTAGTTTGGTGTTGATGTTTGTTCTTCATTTTTCGTGTCATGTATTTGCTTTGAGTTTTCCTACTTTTTCTGTTGCTTTATTTATTTCCATTGGGTGAAATTGTTCCCTCTTTCTCTTTAGTGATGCCCTGGCACTTGTCGCCAGCCCGGGAGGATCGGGAGCGCCTCTCGGGCCATGCCACAGATCAGCTTGGGTGACTAGTTCAGGGTCGACCCGGGTTGGTTCGTGACCAAATGGTATCGGAGGAGGTTGGCTCTTGATCGGACCTTGTTTCTCAGAGTGCACATTTTTATTTGGAGTTTTCATGGAAGAAGTAGTATAATTTTTGGAACTTGAGGTGTACGGACGACAAGGAAATCATGAACCCTTGTTGTTTTAAAACCTTGGGTTACCATGGGATGTTCAAGTTGTTGGTGTCTTTTTGGTTCCTTTGAGTTTTTTGTTTTCTTGGGAAATGAGATGGGAGTCATGAAATTTACCCATGTGAGCTCTCATGGTCTATCAAGCCATGTGGAGCCTGAGACATTACCCTATAATTATTTCTTTGATGATGGTGTGACTGGCGTATGACCTCCAACCATATTTCTGAGTCACCCATCATTACTAGTTTCCCCTAGTAAATCATTTGGGTCTTCTTTAATTCTATGAATTGTTTTGTAGTGTTTTATTTTGGAAATTGTGAAAAGTTGAATTTAAAATGGATATGATCATGTTTTTATTAAGTTATTTGTTTCCTTATTCCTTGGTGTTCGCCTCTATGACATTTGGATGAATGCCCAAGGTGCATCTTTGGATGGTACATCCCTAGAAAATCCTCCAATTGATCAGCTAACAGACTATGTTCAGGAATTTCGGAAGTTGAACCCTCAAATATTTTATGGTCAAGAAGATCCTCTTATGGAGGAGGAGTGGTTGTGGAAGATTGAGAGGAACTTCAGTTTCATTGGGGTTTTTGAGTTATTTAAGGTGATGTTGTCTAACTTTATGCTTGAAGGTCTAACCAGGAATTGGTGGAGGTCTGTGTCATGAATAAATCCTTGAGAAGATGTCATCTGGGAATTCATCAAGTCTTCGTTTATCCAAAAATATTTCTCTGAGTTGAAGAATATGAAGAAGAGGATAGAGTTTTGTTGTGTTCAAAAGGGTGTTGAATCAGTACTAGAATTCTATCGACACTTCTTAGACCTAGTTCTGTATAACCAATGGTTTGTTTCAAATGATTCCAGGAAGGCCTAGCAATTTGAGTTTTGGATCCAACCTGAACTGCAGTCAAAAGTGGCGGATCTCAACCTAACCACCATCATGGATGTTGTGGGAAAAGCCTTCATGGATTAAGTTCAAGTAGTAGGTGGACAAGAGTTGTTGAATCCTCCCTCATCTTTGGGAAGTATTACAGAGGATGGAGATAGGAAAAATGGGAAGTGACCAGATGTTGGTGGCTCTAATAGAGGAATCAAGAGTCTTTCTGACCTTCAGTCATCTTCCTCACAATGAAATGCATTGATATGTCACCAGTTTGGTAAGTGGGGACATAAGAGGCTGATGTTCCTAAGTGCTCTGAAACCCTACCACACCTATGGACATCTGGGTCACTTGCAGTGATTCTGCCGAGGTGTTTCCAAGAAGCGTGTTGAAGCCAGACCTAAATCATCGAAGGTCACCTCATCCCATCAGCAGGAGTAGGGTGATGTTTAGGGATCAGTTGAGTCTTTATCTTTGTAGTGTTTCTTGGATGTAGTGGTCATCTATTGTAGAATTTTGTGGTGTTTCTTTTCATTCAGTTGTATGAATGGTTATTATCGAAACTCTTTGAAACTATTTTTTTAAATGTTTTTGGTGAAATTCTGGTTTGTGTGTTATGTTTGGGAATTTTTGAATCATGGCCGCAAGGTAAGAGATGCTTTAATCATCGGTGCCCCAATCATAGGCCAAAAAGTGATGTTGGCACGTACTCAAGAGAACCCCAACATTGAATAAGGGCCTTGGATTAATATTTTTCCTTAGTGTGGCATGGTTGGTTTTCATCCAAGGGTGTGATGTTGTTGATATAGAAATGGTTATAGTTTTGATTCTCTATCAGTTCATCCATTCCCTTATTTTCCCCCGTGTGTGGTCTGTATGGAAAACAATCAAGCACAACAAATATCATCAGTTCTTATGGTGGGGAGACCAAGAGTGGGTCTTGTATAGTTACACCAAAAGTAATTTAGTGTTATCCTGATCCTTATGGTGGGGAGTCCGTTCGGTACTCCCTGTGTTAGTATCAAAGTTTCTTTTCATGAATCGTTTGGTAGAGGGTGGTCTTGTGTGAAACCACATAATCCAAATTTCTTACTCTAGAGTAAAAGTGGGTATTGGAGTACTCCCAATAGTTTCTTTGGACTATGGTTATGGGAATAAGTGTCGGGGGTAGTTTAAGTTTGTTCATTCCTTGGTTGAAATGGATGGTCTCAGTTCTGCTGGGTAGTGGTTAAGGTGTTTGTGTTTTGAGGATGAGTTGTAACTCAAGGGATTTCAGTGTCAGTTTCAATCGATCAATTGGAGGCGCTTAAACTCTTGGTAGTGGGTGAAAATTAAGAAGCATTATCTCTGGGTCTAGGTCTTGTTGTGGCTTTCTGGGGGTGGAAATCGTTATGGTGGGGAGAATTGTCACACCCCGACCTATCTATTATTTTGTTGTATTATTTTCATTGGATTTTAAATTTTTTGCTGAGTCTCCGGTTAAATCTCGAACCAGATTTTGAGTTTATGTAAAAAGTGTGTGTTTGGGTTTGAATTTATTGGGCATATGGGTGAAGCACGTTTTGGAAACCCATGTGGATTTGCCCAGGAAATTTCTCAAACTGTCTGTCCTTAAAAAATTAAAATGAGTAAACCTGTAATTAAAATAAATCTTAATTATGGTGTTATTTAAAATTTCAATTGTTAATCATAATATTATTATTTTTATAAATGATATAAATATTTTTTAGTATTGATTATTAACATTACAAAGATTTTTTTAAAAAAAAAATTGTTAATATCAAAGTTATTATTATTATTATTACTATTACTATTATTTTTATAGATTAAAGTTATTATTATAATTTATATTTTTATTAGTTTTATTAGTTTTATTTTATTTTTTTCTCTTTTTTCCCTTTTTTCATTATTTTTCCTTATCTCCCCTAGGGTTCTCCCCTCTCCTATCCCACTCCCCCACGCACAACCACCACCCCCTTTCCCAGCGTCGCACCTGCCCTCTGCCTCCTACCCTGCATCGCTGAGCCATGTGCCCCCTCTCCCTTTGAATAAGACCGTGGAGAATCCCCCATCACACACCCACCCGCCTGCTTGACCTCCATCTAGCCTCTACCTCTTGGTCTGGCACCCTCCTACACCTCCTCGCACCGCACACCCAGCCAGCCATCCTCCATACACAGGCCTCCCACCAATTTCATTTCCCTATTTTGGTAGAGTGACACCGACTCCCCCCACACCCTCCCTCCAGTTGGCACACTCCTCTTCCACCTAGTTCTACCTCCTCCCTCCTAGCACAACATCCCTCCTGTTCATTGGCGCCACCCTCCCTCTTCACTGTGCCCCTCTTCTTGCGGCACAGCACACCCCCCCCCCCCAGATGTGCCTCAGCCTCCTATTTCTTCTTCTATTGTAGTTCCCAGCAGCCACCAGCACCCACCTCCCACTTCCCAGTGCCTCCCCTCTGCCAGTGGCGCGAGCAGGCCCTCACCACCCCAGCCACCCTTTTATTCCTAACTTTTTCCACCACTTTAGCTGAAACCCCATCATGCACACCTCCCTTAAGCTCCCATGACATGCCTCCTCCATCCCTCTGGTCTCCTCCTCCACCCGCGCAACAATGCCTGTCCGAACCCATATCATGTGTGCCTCCCTCTCACGTGACTTCCCCTCTTCCGGATCCTCCACCCATGGTGGTTCTACCCGAATTCTCAGTGATCCACAGCCAAAACTCCATGTATGAACATAGGTTCTTTCTTCCTTTGGTTTTTAGGGTTCTTCATCATATGAGACACATTTCCGACCATCTGTCATTGATTTCAGCCCCTTCGGTCATCCACCTTCCAACCACCACCTCCCATTTCATACCAGTAACCCCCTACCGGTGACCTTTTCAGCCAGCGAACCCTCCACTAGTGTTGCAGCCACCTTTTTTCGGCGCATAACCTTGCTGGAACACATCTCCAGCTCAGCGCGCCTCTTT
Organism: Viscum album; assembly: GCA_963277665.1. Lineage (NCBI taxonomy): Eukaryota > Viridiplantae > Streptophyta > Magnoliopsida > Santalales > Viscaceae > Viscum > Viscum album. The sequence continues at coordinate 1,012,235,007 of OY728127.1, read as the reverse complement.
TCTGACAGTCGTGTGATCTCCCTGCTTGATCTCACCCACTCAGAGCGTCCTCGTCAACTTTTATCCTCTTTTGCGTGATCCCATTGATCGAGCGCACCCCCGCACTGAATCCTTCCACCTTAGCTCACATCATTAAGCTTGCACTAGGGCGTAGGTTAGTTTTGTTCTTTTTTTATCTTGGATTATTTTATGTTTTTGTTGTGATGTTTTAATTATTTTTGTGGTGTTTAATTGTTGAGTTATTTGTTGTCAGTGTTTCTATGTTTTAGATTATTTTAATTTTGTTTCAGTAAACTGGCAAGGTTATTCCACAATACTGCAGGCGTCAACTTTCACGTGCTTATGCACCCTCTCAAGGAATTTCATGTCATCATGTTTGGACTGCGAGTCGAGGTAGGTCCCCCACTACTCTTGCCTTTGACATTAGAATTTATTTATTTCTTTTAATTTCATCGATTTTCATTAAATGTGAAATAACATTAAAATATTATTTTTAAGATATAGATCTGTTGGAAACGAAACTTTTTATTAGTTTCCATTGAACTGAAAATATTTTTCTGGATGAATTGTTTCCCAATGGTTGAAAATTTCCATTTTTCCTTTGAACTGAAGTCATGAATTTTGAAGTGCGATTTTCGTTTAATGCGGAATGTTTTCTTTTGACAAGTGAACAAATATTTGATTTCTATTGAAAAATAGTATTTCTTTGAAAATTTATTTAAGTCCTTTTTGGATCTTTATGAATGTGGGGTGCATATTGATATTTGAAAATGGTTTTACTCGTAATGCAAATGTTTTGGTTTATTTTAAAAAGGGGTGGTTTCTTGAAGGGTTTTTATGGCCCGTTTGGCACTTTAATAAAATAAATTGTTCCAAAAAATCCCTTTAGAGTTACTCTGGGGTGACCTTGTTGTGTATGTCGATTTTGTGGGTTGTTGTGTGTGATGTTTGTGTTGGAACCATGACTGTTCTATGCAAGAATTGAAGTATGGTTTTTGTTTGTTGTCAGTCCTTATTGAAATTTCAAAAAAAAAATCCAGTAACGTGATCATACAGTTTAAGAAGACAACAATATTGAAGGTGGCATAATTTCCCAATGTTTGCAAAAATTTTGGGCCTGAAAATTAGGAAATGGGAAAATGTGTGTTTGGAAAAGGAACTTTCACGTAAAAGGGTAGGTGTGTTGGAAACTTTCATGCAAGGTATGTTTTGGGATAAGATCGCTGAAAAGGCATGATATGCGCAAAATATTGGAGTGGTCTGTGAAAAACATGGATTGTGTGCTAAATTGGGTTTGCACACAATAGTGAATATAGGTTGGTTTTCTCATGCAAAAGGTGTTTCAGGATCATAATGATGAAAAATGTAAAAGTCATGAGGTGCATGAAAAATCCAGAGATGTGCTTGAAAAATGGTTCCTATGTGAAAAATGATTGCACGTAGAATGAGAGTTTTATGCAAAAAGGTGGGGTTTTATGTTCGAGGTTCGGTGACACCTATAAATAAGAGGTGACCCCTCTCATCGATACGGCTAAAGACTTAGAGAGAATCGGAGTTCTGATGCACGTAAAAGATGCGTGTAAAGGGAGTTGCGTGGAAAATTTTAAGCTGCATGAAAACATAGACGTTGCGCATAAAATTGATGTTGCGTATAAAAGGGGAAGGTGCACGAAAAAATAAACGGTGTACATAATAATTGCAGTGCGTGTAAAAGATGATGTTGCACAAAAAAGTTGAATCCACACATAAAAGTTGAGGGTGCACATAAAAGTGAAAGTTGTGCATAAAGGGGGTTGTTGTGTGAAATATTTTCAACACAAAAATCAAGTATTGCGTGCAAAAGTGAGATCTTGAACAAAAAGGGTATGTGATGCATGAAATCATCAGTGTAACCTATTTGCACGTTCTGAATATCTGGTTCAGTGCTTTAGTGCTTTCAAGTGCATCTTTTTAGGACATCGATGCAAGCAGTGTCTCACACTGAACATATACAATGTCTTCAATGCATATCCATTTAAGAGACCTTCAATTCGATAAACTGGGTTTGACTTATCTCAAGGCGGTGAGCTAGAGGGAGTAGGTGGAAGTGATCCAAGGGATGCAGTGAGCGTTCCCTGAACCTTTGAAAAGGTATTTTGTTAGGCACAGGGTGACTATGACCAAAAATTTTAATCCATAACCTTGAGAAGATTAGTGGATTTTGGTATGATCTACACACTGTGGGCAAGTTCTCCTTGGACGTAGCCCATTGTGGTGAACCAAGTAAAATTGTTGTGTCAACTTCCCATTTTCATTTGTTTGACAGATTTAACAAGTTCCTATCAACGTGGGAACAATAACCACAACTTTAAAAAGAAAAAGCTGACACTCTAATTCACCCCTCCCCTCTCATGGTGTTCTGGGGACCTTTAGGTGGTATCAGAGACAGGTTGACTAGTGTTTGATCTGTCATATACCGTTATGGAAAATTCATCCAATGTCAGGGGAGTCTCTCTCTTCAATGAAAGTAATTTCCAGATCTAGATTAACAAAATGAGATATTATCTAAGATCTCTTGTAATGGAATTCCTTTTTTCTATTATGCAAGGAATATAAGTCACTGATCCAACAAGCCTGGCTATGATTGACGCAGGTAGAAAAATTATTGATGCAGATGCTAAAGTACAAAATGCACTCACTGCAGCTCTTTCTAATCAGATTTATTTAAATGTGATGAGTTGCACCTTAGAAAAATCCATGTGGGATACAATTTAAAATATTTATGAAGGAGATAGAAAAGTGAAGGAGTTGAAACTGCAAGTCCTACACAATAGGTTTTATGATCTGAAGATGCATCCAGATAAGAATTCAGACTCATTCATCAATCAAATTACTATAGTTGTTGGAGAAATTTGGGTTCTAGGTTAAGAAATCAAAGACTTTGATATTGTAAATAAAATATTAGGAAGACGTCCAACCCTGTACAATGCAAAGGTTTCAGACCTTAAGGAAAGAGATTTTTTCAAACTTTCTCTGTATGGTCTTGTAACATCCCAAGCTTCCATGGTACGCTTCTCTTTGAATAATACAGTAGCGTGTGTTGTTCGCAACTTCGAGTTCTAACACACACCACAACCAATCAAACTAGCCATTATGAATAGTAATACCCATTTTTTGAAATTTTATAAATTTTATCTTTCAAAATGGACTTCATTTTTTGATTTGGAATATCAAAATTAGCTTAGGGTGAATTTTTGGTATTTTTCTGAAAACATTCAATTTTTGATGAATAGTGAAAATCACTAAATTTTAATTAAAAACAACTTTTTTAATCAAAATAATTAAATGTGATAAATTATGAATTTGGGTGGTTTTAAAGTATATTTATAATATATTTTAACCATTTAATGCAATTTTTGTCATTGGATGTAATTTCACATTTAAATCAAACATAAACAAGTGTCAATCTTTTGACAGTTATTATTTCTTAAAAACACGCTTTTTTGTTTTGACAACGGGAATTAATTTTAAATTAATATCTACCACTTCTGTTTTTTGAATTTTGAAAAATGGATTCCATATTTAGAATCCGTAGGTCCAAATCATGTAAATAGGTAACTTTTATTTTTAGAAATTTTGAATAATTACTTCGGTAAATATTTTATTTACCATGGTTAAAGGGTAAATCCGGTAAATAAGGGTAAAAAATGAAATTATAATAATAATAAATTGTTCTAAAACGTGTCCTAAACCTATTGGTTGATACATTTACAACCATGTTCATATTTGGGTCCATTTTGGGACCCCATGGATCCACTTTTAAGTGATATTGACACTTTATATTAATTAAGTTAAAGTAAATACAAAAATGACATGAGCATATATCTTTTAGAAAAACAATTTTTACATAGGGTTATATATGTTATATTTTCAACTATAAATATTCATTAGAAATATTAAAATATTTCCTACATAATGGTATTTTATTTATAATTTTTATACATTTAATAATTAAATTTATTTATGACACAATAATGATGAAGTATTTTCCTTATTAATGAAAAATAAAATAATTAGTATTATAAATGTTAAAATAAATATAATTTGAAAGTTTTGATTCCATACACGAATTTTATTGGTTAATATTACAAGTTATTATTTCTTAAATGAAATTTTTTTGAATTAATAAAGTTGTTAAGACTTTAACAAAAATCAATTATTAAATATTTTCAAAATTGACAAAAATGTGTTTTTAAAACAAATATTATATTATTAATTGATATTCTATTCCTAAAAATATATGGTTCAGCCAAATGACTTATATAATGATATTTGTATAATTAATGGACCACTAGGGGGTCTCTTGGAAGTATATAGTATTTTTATGAACCATATAATATAAAAATACAAAGTGACATGGTAAATGTCAAACTATTTAACTAAGAGTTAAATATGAATGATAAGGTTAATATAGTGACCCAAACCTGTCTAAAATCTATTAGATGAAAGTTTTTCGACCCATACCCACATTATACTTTCAATAATCCACTTTTGAGCCATTATAAACTGAATATGAATTTATTATAAATTAATACTTTAAGTTTTTCCTAAAGACCCCTCCTCCCCCTTATAAAAGGACACCACTTATAACCAATTATTCATACCTTAAAAGCCTTTTTTTTTGGAAAAAATCTTCCCAAATACCCTCTCAATTATCCTACCTTAATTATAGAGGCATTACTTTATTCATAAAGTCAACCTGAGGATCCCTTCTGATCAAATCAAAAGGAAAAACCCGAAGAAGAGGTAATTTTTTCACCACCCTTTTTCAAGTTCCTTTCTTCTTCAACTTCTTCATTCATTGTTATTTCCATTCTAAAATAATAACTCCAGTATATTCTATATACTATGATTTTATTATAAATATGGTACAACCATATTCATTATTCTACCCATCCTTTGAATGACATGTCACCATACGTGCGTACATACGGCCTACCGTCTCCACGTCGTGGTGTAATTGTTATTCAATACATTATTATTTGGATGGGTATAATAATGATGGTTAATTCTTTTACATAATAAATATAACATGATAATTATTCTTTATATATGATACACCATCCAATTATATATTATTTTAATATCAAAATAATGATATTGTCGCTCGTGCATACGTACGGACTACCGTCTCCACGAACGCGATGAGATTCATTCCCCATCATATACATTCAAGTTTAATTCTCAATTGATGATTAAAAATAATGTTTAAGGACTTGATATCATTATGTATATGGATAATATACAACCTATCCATAACAAGAACATCTTATGTGTCAAAACATATAAATAAAACGAGTAAGTGAACACCCGAAACGACGATAATACTAAGATATTATTAACAAAGAAATGTTAAAAGATCATATATGATATCATATTAATGTATATGATTATTGTATAATTTAATAAAAATTATTTCACCATTATATAGGAGGTTAACCTACCCTCAAAAAAAGAATAGTACAAGGTAAGGGTTTATTTCACAATCTCTTCATTATCCGAGGTTGTTTATACATAATTATCTATTGGGACCTCTTTATCATCCACATCCATGTTTCATAAAAATGTATTTCCAAACATTCTTACTATTTTACAGAATATGGGTTAAATTCATGTATACCCTTTTTTTACTTTTTACAATATGGTTATAAAGGAATCTTTCCATCTTTTTCCAAACAAGGTCTTTTTTAACCTTTTTGATAAAATTAAGGTAGGAATGTATTTTTTAACTTATATGGTGGGTACGGCTATTTTCTACCGTTATAAACTCGTCGAAGCTTCCCTTACAAGCTTATAAGAATATTTTCAAAGTAAATGTTTTATTTTATAATTATGTAACTCTTAAATGATTTCAAAATAGAAAGATATATTTCTCTAAAAAGAGTTTTGATTTCGTCTATGTCAACATCCTTTGATGGATTTTAAGTTTATTTGGAGTTAATTTATTATGATACAAAACTTCTATATTGTATTGATGTTTTTGTGATATTTTTCAATGTGGATGTTTTATTTTTATACCATTCATTATTTATGGTTAAATTATTGACATTTTTTATTCTAGTTTTAATATGAATGTTTATGATATGTTTAAACCTTTTCATATGAGGAATGTATTGGACTTATTAAGTGACGGGTGGAGACCGCAATAGCTCTTCGATGCATCGGTAGGTCTCATGTGACAACTAGGAAAGGAATTGGCTGAGGCCCTTTCCAAATTTGATTTATGGTTTTGGCCGAGGCCTTAATCATTTTTAGACGTCTTGGTCGAGGACTTGACAAAATGTTTTAGAATGTCCAACATTATACATTCCCTTATTATGGAAATAATATCGATGGTTAATGTGGTCATTAGACTAGTAGAATACCCATGATTATATTTTATTATGGAATTATTTTCTCAGCTCATATTCTTGCCATAAAAGTGTTCCTTTTTATTATTGGTAAAGGCATGTGGTTTCAATTATTTACCATGCTTAATATTTATGTCATTTTCCGATATATTACATACCCTTATTGAGCATTTGAGCTCACCCCTTTCTTATGTTTCATTTTCATAGGATATGAAGAAGTTAGTTATGAGTGACCTACAGGCATAATCTAGGAGGCTTGGATGTTTCTAATGAAATATATTTGTGTTGTATTTCTTTTCATGTGGTAAAGTTGAACTTATGTATGAATATTGTTTCCAATAGTACTAAACTGATAGGTCTTTCGAGACATGATTTCCTTGTGATCATTCCAATGTTATGTAATAATGCACCAACTCTGGGTAACTGGGGTCGGGGCATTACAGTTGGTATCATATGAAGTTTAGTACAAACCTTGGAAACTAGATTTAGATAAACTCTGATTAGAGCACATAGACCTAAGTTGGGCTTTGAGGATTAGTATAGAAGAACATCCTAGAATTTTGGTATTGTAGAAATTTTGTGAGTTTTCTGAGCAATACATCACTATCTTGATATGAGTAGGTAGAGGCGACTCTGGCACAGATGTACCTAGGGGTAAAACCCAAAAACACCGCTTTGAGCTAGACTCGAATGGGAACTGGTGCACGATAACGGGTCTTGCTGCACTCTTGTTTACGACACTCCCGGGGGATATGCTTAGGATAATTCTCATTTTCTTTACAAAACATTATGAATGGTTTATGAGTATATACTTTTTCAAAGAAAACATTTTTATGATTATGTATTATATCCATAAATAGTTCAATTTATGTTAAGTGTTTTACAAGTTTAGAATTATGTATTTCGATTCATAAATTGATCTAGTTTATGAAATTGTTTAGAAATGGAGCCTAGTGGAAGAAATGGAAACTGTATAAATGCACTCACTCCATGTAGGGATTTTCCTCCTATTCAAGATAATTATAGTGTAGCTAGTGATGCAACTGGTGCTGATCAGCTAATCACCATACTGTGACAACTCACTCAGGTTATGAATAATAACCTTACCTGTATGGAGCACTCTGATCCACATCGTGGAGGATCAATGTTAGATCACTTCATGAATCAACAACCGTCGACATTCAATGGGAGTAAAAATCCATTAGTGGCTGTGGAATGGATAAATTCATTAGAGAAAATATTCCACGCATTGGGGAGTAGCGAAAGGGAAAAAGTTGTCATGGCAGTTTACCGCCTTACTGGAGATGTTGATCAATGGTGATCATTGATTCAAAACACAAAGGAGGATGATGAAGTATCAAATATATAATAGAGGGAGTTCAAAGAGTTTTTATTTGAAAAATAATTTCCTCGTGACCATAGAGCGGATATGGAAAGATAATTTTTGAGTCTGAGGAAAAAGGAGGATGAAATGTCTCAAAGTATGAGGCTAACTTTACAAGGTTAGCGAGGCATGCTGCAGATTATATACATAACCCAAGAAGTAAGATTGATCGCTTATTTGATGGTTTAAAACCATTTCTCCATCGATAATTAGTATCACAATCCTTCTCATCATATGAAGATATTGTCTCGTGTGCTATCAAGACAGAAAAAGAATTCTCTAAGTCTTATGAATTTAAATCAAAGCAAGAGAAGAAGAGATCTGCTGAACACTCTGGGAAAGGAAAAAAGGAATCCGGGAAGAAGGGAAGAATTGAATTTCCACCCTATGATAATTGTGGAAGGAAGCACCCTGGTGCCTGTCTAAAAGGAAAAGGAGTATGCTACAAATTTGGAAAAAAGGTCATCTATCTTGTGACTGTAAAGGAGAAAAATATGCTACCAATGTTCAATGATACAATTGCAGAGAGATGGGACATTATGCAAATGAATCTCCTAAGCGTCAGGGAAACTTACCCTAGAAAAGGCCAAGGGATCAAGGCCAAGCTTATGAAATCACTACTGCTGAGGTTGAAGCCCCGAAAGATGTGGTGGCAGGTAATTTAATGGTTTCCTCAATTTTAGAAAATGATTTATTTAATTCTGGATCATCACATTGTTTCATATCTTCCCAGTTTGATAAGAAAATTAGATATTTCCAATTTGATTTAACAAGGGGGTTTTCAGTAAAAACTCCTAAGGGAAGTATCATTGCTACAATGTTCTGTGGATCCATTCCCATTAAGGCATATAAATGTTCCTTATCTGTTGATCTCATCGTCATACCCATGACTAAATTTTATATAATCCTTGGTATGGATTGTCTTTTGTACCATGATGCAAAAATTTATTGTAAGAAGAAGGAGGTTACAATTTTTGATTATGATGATAAAAAAACACCTTATCTTTATAGAAGAATATTCACCACCTAATTCTTATCTTGATCCACCCCCAGTAGCTCAACTAAATTCAATTATCGAGGAAGAAGAGAATGAAATAATTGTGGGTGAGGAAAGGAATGTTCAAATAGAGGATGTACCTATTGTGAGAGAATATGTTGATGAGTTTCTGGAAGATTTACCTGGACATCCTCCAGAATGATAAATTGAGTTTTCTAATAATTTAATTCCTCATTCAAGGCCTATATCGAAGACCCCTTATAGAATGGCCACTGTGGAATTAGTTGAACTAAAGAAACAACCAGGGGAATTGATTAATAAGAGATTTATTCTCCTTAGTGTTTCTCCATGGGGATCCCCTGTCCTTTTTGTTAAGAAGAAAGATGGATCTATGAGGTTATGTTTCAACTACAGGGAAATCAATTTTATAACAATAAATAACAATAACCCCCCTACCTTGCATTGATAATTTATTTGATCAACTGCATGGAGCTCAATACATTTCAAAGATTGAACTTCGATCTGGATACCATTAGTTGTGTGTGAAGAAGGAAGACATTTTGAAGACAGCATTTCAAACCAGGTATGGGCATTATGAGTTTACAGTAATGCCTTTTGGATTAACTAATGCACCCTCTCTATTCATGGATATAATGAATAGAGTTTTCAAGGAATATCTCGATGATTTTGTGGTGGTATTTATTGATGATATCTTTCTATACTCCAAAAGCTACAAGGATCATGAAAATCACTTGCTCATTATCCTGAAGACTCTTAGAAGACATGAATTACATGGTATGTTTAGCAAGTGTGAATTATGGCTTCAGGAGATTTCTTTTCTTGGCCATATTGTCTCTAAGAATGGAATCTCTATTGATCCTTCTAAGACCAAGGAAATCTAGGAATGTCTAGAACCAGTTAGTATAACCTAGGTACGCAGTTTTATTGGTTTAGCAGGTTATTATCGACATTTTTTCCAGAACTTTGCCCGATTGGATAACCCATTAATGAAGCTCACACGTAAAGAGGTTAAATTTTTTTTGACAAAATAGTGTGAAGAATGTTTTGAAGAACTTAAGAGAAGATTATTCAATGCTCTTATATTGACTCTAACATCGGGGAATGACGGGTTTGTAATTTATAGTGATGCTTCAAAGAAAGGACTTGGTTGTGTCATTATGTAAAATGATAGGGTTATTGCCTATGAATAACGACAACTGAAAATTCATGAGAAAAACTATCCTACTCATGATCTTGAGTTAGCAGCTGTAATTTTTGCATTGAAAATATGGATACATTATATCTATGGTGAAAAATGTGAGATTTATACTGATCACAAGAGTTTTAAGTACATTTTCTCACAGAATGAACTCAACATGAGGCAAAGGTGATGGCTTAAACTACTCAAGGATTATGATTGGATGATACACTACTACTCGAGAAAAAAAAATAAGGTGGAAGATGCTTTGAGCAGAAAAGATCATGGAGTTTTGAACATGATGATAATTGAAAGGGATCCTATTTTCATGGATCTAGTAAAGATGGATATGGGAATAAACATTGAAGGTGAAACATAAATTCTTTTTCAAATGGTTGCCAAACCATATTTACTATAAAATATAAAGAGTTCTCTGGCCGGTGATGAAGAGTTTCAAAAGAAGATTAAAGTTGTGAATGATGGGAGATTGAGTGAATTTGTGTACGAAGATGGAATTTTGATGTTTGGGAAGAGACTTTGTGTTCCCAATATATATGATCTAAAAAGGGAATTGTTGGATGATTCTCATAGTTCCAATTTCTCAATACACCCTGGGAGCACCAAAATGTATAGAGATATGAAGGAACATTTTTGGTGGGACAACATGAAGAGGGAGATTTCTGATTTTGTGTTAAGATGTATGGTTTGTTAACAAGTGAATTATGGAAGGAAACAGTCTGGAGGAGTCATTCCACCTCTTCCCATACCTGAGTGGAAATGGGATAATATCACGATGGAAATTTTCATGGGACTACCAAAGACTCCTAGAAGGAACAACGCAATATGGGTCATTATTGATCGTTTTACCAATTCAGTACATTTTCTTACTATAAGGGAAGATTTACCACTTGAACGTCTAGCAAGAATATATATTAATGAATTTGTGAGACTTCATGGAGTACCCCTATCAATTGTTTCTGATTGTGATCCCCGTTTTACTTCAAGATTCTGGAAAAGTCTTCAGAAAGCCCTGGATATTGAAATTCGTTTGAGCAATGCCTACCACCCCCAAACATATGGAAAATCATAACAGACTATTCAAACCTTAGAATGCATGTTTAGATCCTGCTCACAGGACTTTCAAGGTATGTGGGATCAATATTTACCTCTGGTAGAATTTTCCAATAACAATAGCTTCCATTCAAGTATTCGGATGGCACCATATGAAGCATTATACGAAAAGAGATGTCGCACACCAACCTGTTGGGATGATGTTGGTGAAAGAAAACTCGTAGTCCCAGAACTGGTGGAGGAAACAATGGAAAAGGTGAATGTAATCCAAAACCATATCAAAGTATCTCAAAGTAGGTAGAAGAGCTATGCTGACAACCAAATGAAGGATTTGGAATTTCATGTAGGAGATCATGTTTTCTTGAAGGTATCTCCATGGAAGGGTGTTATAAGTTTCAGTAAGAAGGGAAAATTGAGTCCCAGGTACATCATACCATTCGAAATTCTAGAACGAATTGGGGTTGTAGCTTACAGTTTGGCAATTCCGCCAAGTCTCTCCAAAGTTCACGATGTGTTCCACGTATCACTGTTGAGAAAATATATGCCTGACCCAACTCATATACTCGCCTATGAAGAATTAGAACCAGAACCCGATCTATCTTATTGAGAAGATCCTGTCAAGATTCTTGATACAAGAGAACAAGTGTTGAGAAACCGGATGACTCGTCTGGTAAAAGTTTTATGGAAATACCATAAGATGGAAGAGGCAACGTGGGAACCCGAGGAACTTATGATGAAGAACCACCTGAGTCTTTTCATGCAGCAAAATTATAGAAATTTCGAGGATGAAATTAATTGAAGTAGGGGAGAATGTAACATACCAAGCTTCCACGGTATGCTTCTCTTTGAACAATACGGTAGCATGTGTTGTACATAACTTCGAGTTCTAATACACACCACAACTAATCAAACTAGCAATTATGAATAGTAATACCCACTTTTTGAAATTTTATATATTTTATCCTTCAAAATGGAATTCAGTTTTGGATTTGAAATCTTGAAATTAGCTTAGGGTGAATTTTTGGTATTTTTCTGAAAATTTTCAATTTTTGATGAATAGTGACAATCACTAGATTTTAATTAAAAACAACTTTTTTAATCGAAATAATTAATAGTGATAAATTACGAATTTGAGTGGTTTTAAAGTATATTTAGAATATATTTTTACCATTTAATAAAATTTTGTTCATTGGACGTAATTTCACATTTAAACCAGACATAAATAAGTGTCAATCTTTTAATAGTTATTATTTCATAAAAACACGCTTTTTGTTTTGACAGCGGGAATTAATTTTAAATTAATTTCTGCCACTTCTGTGTTTTGAATTTAGAAAAATGGATTCCATATTTAGAATCAGAAGGTCTAAATTTTGTAAATAGGTAACTTTTATTTTTAGAAATTTTGAATAATTACTTTGGTATATATTTTATTTACCATGGTTAAAGGGTAAATCCAGTAAATAAGGGTAAAAAATAATATTATAATAATAATAAATTATCCTAAAACGTGTCCGAACCCTATTTTATGATACATTTCTGACCATGGGCATCTTTGGGTCGATTTTGGGACCCCATGGATCCACTTGTAAGTGATAATGACACTTTATATTAATTAAGTTAAAGTAAATTAAATAATGACATAAGCATATATATTTTAGAAAAACAATTTTTACATAGGGTTATATATGTTATATTTTAGAATATAAATATTCCTTATAAATATAAAATTATTTCCTACATAATTGTATTTTATTTATAATTTTTAGACATTGAATAATTAAATTTATTAATGACACAATAATGATGCAGTATTTTCCTTATTAATGAAAGAATCAAATAATTAGTATTATAAATGCTACAATAAATATAATTTGAAAGTTTTGATGCCATAAACTAATTTTATTGGTTAATATGACATGTTATAATTTCTTAAATGAATTTGATTCGAATTAATAAATCTTTTAAGACTTTAACAAAAATCAATTATTAAATATTGTCGAAATTGACATAAATGAGTTTTTAAAACAAATATTATATTATTAATTGATATTCTATTCCTAAAAATATAAGGTTCAGACAAAAAACTTATATAATTATATTTGTATCATTAATTTACCACTTGGGGGTCTCTTGAAAGTATATACTAAGTTTATTAACCATATAATAGAAAAATACAAAGTGACATGGTATATGTCAAACTATTTAACAGAGTTAAATATAAATGATAAGGTTAATATAGTGACCGTAACCTGTATAAAATCTATTGAATGAAATTATTTCAACCCATACCCTCCTTAGAATTTGAATAATTAATTTTTGAGCCATTATAAACTGAATATGAATTTATTATAAATTAATACTTTATGTTTTTTCTAAAGAGCCCCTCCTCCCCCTTATAAAAGGACACAACTTCTAACCAATTCTTCATACCATAAAAGCCTTTTGGTTCGGCCAAAATCTTCCCAAATACCCTCTCAAATATCCTCCCTTAATTCTAGAGTCCTTCCATTAAGTCATAAAGGCAACCTAAGGATCCCTTTTGATCAAATCAAAAGGAAGAACCCGAAGAAGAGATAATGTTTCCCCACCCTTTTTCAAGTTCCTTTCTTCTTCAAATTCTTCTTTCATTGTTATTTCCATTCTAAAATAATAAATCCCATATATTATATATACTGTGATTTTATTATAAATATGGTACAACCATATTCAGTATTATATCCATCTTTTGAATGACATGTCACCATACGTGCATATGTACGGCCTACCGTCTCCACGTCGTGGTGTAATTGTTATTCAATACATTATTATTTGGATGGGTATAATAATTATGTGTAAGTCATGTAAATAATAAATATAACATGATAATGATTCTTTATATATGATACACCATCCAATTATATATTTTTTTAATATCAAAATAATGATATTGTCGCTTGTGCGTACGTACGGACTACCGTCTCCACGAACACGATAAGATTCATTCCCCATCATATAAATTCAAGTATAATTCTCATTTGATGATTAAAAATAATGTTTAAGGACTTGATATCATTAATTATATGAATAAGATACAACCTATCCATAACAATCATGACTTATGTAACAAAACATATAAAGAAAACGAGTAAGTGAACACCCGAAACGACGATAATATAGAGATATTATTAACAAAGAAATGTTAAAAGATCATATATGATGTCATATTAATGTATATGATTCTTGTACAATTAAATAACAATTATTTCACCATTATAAAGTAGGTTAACCTACCCTCAAAGTAGGAAAATTACAAGGTAAGGGTTTATTTCACAATCTCTTCATTATCCGAGGTTTTTTATACATAATTATCTACTGGGACCTCTTTATCATCCACAACCATGTTTCGTAAATATGTATTTCAAAATATTCTTACTATTTTACAGAATATGGGTTAAAGTCATGTATACCCTTGTTTAACTTTTTAAAAGATGTTTATAAAGGAATCTTTCTGTCATTTTCCAAACAAGGTCCTTTTTAACCTTTTCGACAAAATTAAGATAAGAATGTCTTTTTTAACTTATACAGCAGGTGAGGCTATTTTCTACAATTATAAACTCGTCGAAGCAGCCCTTACAAGCTTATAAGAATATTTTCAAAGTAAATGTTTTATTTTATAATTATGTGACTCTTAAATGATTTCAAAATAGAAAGAGATATTTCTCTAAAAAGAGTTTTGATTTCATCTCTGTCAACATCCTTTGATGGATTTTAAGTTTATTTGGAGTTGATTTATTATGATACAAAACTTCCATATTTTATTGAAGGTTTTGTGATATCACTACTATATATAAGGCCATTAGCGACCGCCATTGGCGGTCGCTAAAGGGCTTTAGCGGTCGCTGTTGCCTCGTCGCTAGAGGCCTTTAGCGACCGCCAATGGCGGTCGCTATTCTAAAAAAAAAAATTTAAAATTTTTTTTATTGAATTGAATATAAATATAAATATATATATAATATATTTTAAATGTTTTAATATATATTTAATATATATATAATATCAAATCATTGTGCTATAATATATATATACTATTAAATACAATATTTTAAATACAAATCATTGTGCTATAATATATATATACTATTAAATACAATATTTTAAATACAAATCATTGTGCTATAAATATATATATATATATATACTATTAAATACAATATTTTAAATATATATATATATATATAATATATTTTAAATGTTTTAATATATATTTAATATATATTTAATATATATATAATATCAAATCATTATGCTATAATAATTTAAAAACTTCGATTCAAGAAATAATCTCATTTCAGGTCGTTCGGAGCACGTTTGCTCCGAATCGGACCGCCGCACGCCGTTTTGGTGTTTAACGGCGCCGGAAACGCGTTTCCGGCCGCCGCGGTCGCACGGCACCTCCGAATGAGGTGCCGTCTGGCCGACCATTTCACAATTGACGCCCCGGATGTTGTCGTACGGTTTCGTGGCATTCGGAGGTCGTTCGGGTGGTTTTGACCCCCCAACGCGCCATTTCAGCGCGCGCCGCGCTGCTGAAAACGACACAATCGGGCGTGCCGCGCGCACCGCACGTCCGATGGACGTGCGGCCTCCTCCTGCATCTCAGGAATAATATTCTTGTCGTCCCCGTGCGGTTTCAGGTCGTCCGGAGCACGTTTGCTCCGAATCGGACCGCCGCACGCCGTTTTGGTGTTTAACGGCGCCGGAAACGCGTTTCCGGCCGCCGCGGTCGCACGGCACCTTCGAATGAGGTGCTGTCTGGCCGACCATTTCACAATTGACGCCCCGGATGTTGTCGTACGGTTTCGTGGCATTCGGAGGTCGTTCGGGTGGTTTTGACCCCCCAACGCGCCATTTCAGCGCGCGCCGCGCTGCTGAAAACGACACAATCGGGCGTGTCGCGCGCACCGCACGTCCGATGGACGTGCGGCCTTCTCCTGCATCTCAGGAATAATATTCCTGTCGTCCCCGTGCGGTTTCAGGTCGTCCGGAGCACGTTTGCTCCGAATCGGACCGCCGCACGCCGTTTTGGTGTTTAACGGCGCCGGAAACGCGTTTCCGGCCGCCGCGGTCGCAGGGCACCTCCGAATGAGGTGCCGTCTGGCCGACCATTTCACAATTGACGCCCCGGATGTTGTCGTACGGTTTCGTGGCATTCGGAGGTCGTTCGGGTGGTTTTGACCCCCCCAACGCGTCATTTCAGCGCGCGTTGCGCTGCTGAAAACGACACAATCGGGCATGCCGCGCCCACCGCACGTCCGATGGACGTGCGGCCTCCTCCTGCATCTCAGGAATAATATTCCTGTCATCCCCGTGCGGTTTCAGGTCGTCCAGAGCACGTTTGCTCCGAATCGGACCGCCGCACGCCGTTTTGGTGTTTAACGGCGCCGGAAACGCGTTTCTGGCCGCCGCGGTCGCACGGCACCTCCGAATGAGGTGCCGTCTGGCCGACCATTTCACAATTGACGCCCCGGATGTTGTCGTACGGTTTCGTGGCATTCGGAGGTCGTTCGGGTGGTTTTGACCCCCCAACGCGCCATTTCAGCGCGCGCCGCGCTGCTGAAAACGACACAATCGGGCGTGCCGCGCGCACCGCACGTCCGATGGACGTGCGGCCTCCTCCTGCATCTCAGGAATAATATTCCTGTCGTCCCCGTGCGGTTTCAGGTCGTCCGGAGCACGTTTGCTCCGAATCGGACCGCCGCACGCCGTTTTGGTGTTTAACGGCGCCGGAAACGCGTTTCCGGCCGCCGCGGTCGCACGGCACCTCCGAATGAGGTGCCGTCTGGCCGACCATTTCACAATTGACGCCCCGGATGTTGTCGTACGGTTTCGTGGCATTCGGAGGTCGTTCGGGTGGTTTTGACCCCCCAACGCGCCGTTTCAGCGCGCGCCGCGCTGCTGAAAACGACACAATCGGGCGTGCCGCGTGCACCGCACGTCCGATGGACGTGCGGCCTCCTCCTGCATCTCAGGAATAATATTCCTGTCGTCCCCGTGCGGTTTCAGGTCGTCCGGAGCACGTTTGCTCCGAATCGGACCGCCGCACGCCGTTTTGGTGTTTAACGGCGCCGGAAACGCGTTTCCGGCCGCCGCGGTCGCACGGCACCTCCGAATGAGGTGCCGTCTGGCCGACCATTTCACAATTGACGCCCCGGATGTTGTCGTACGGTTTCGTGGCATTCGGAGGTCGTTCGGGTGGTTTTGACCCCCCAACGCGCCATTTCAGCGCGCGCCGCACTGCTGAAAACGACACAATCGGGCGTGCCGCGCGCACCGCACGTCCGATGGACGTGCGGCCTCCTCCTGCATCTCAGGAATAATATTCCTCTCGTCCCCGTGCGGTTTCAGGTCGTTCGGAGCACGTTTTCTCCCAATCGGACCGCCGCACGCCGTTTTGGTGTTTAACGGCGCCGGAAACGCGTTTCCGGCCGCCGCGGTCGCACGGCACCTCCGAATGAGGTGCCGTCTGGCCGACCATTTCACAATTGACGCCCCGGATGTTGTCGTACGGTTTCGTGGCATTCGGAGGTCGTTCGGGTGGTTTTGACCCCCCAACGCGCCATTTCAGCGCGCGCCGCGCTGCTGAAAACGACACAATCGGGCGTGCCGTGCGCACCGCACGTCCGATGGACGTGCGGCCTCCTCCTGCATCTCAGGAATAATATTCCTGTCGTCCCCGTGCGGTTTCAGGTCGTCCGGAGCACGTTTGCTCCGAATCGGACCGCCGCACGCCGTTTTGGTGTTTAACGGCGCCGGAAACGCGTTTCCGGACGCCGCGGTCGCACGGCACCTCCGAATGTGGTGCTGTCTAGCCGACCATTTCACAATTGACGCCCCGGATGTTGTCGTACGGTTTCGTGGCATTCGGAGGTCGTTCGGGTGGTTTTGACCCCCCAACGCGCCATTTCAGCGCGCGCCGCGCTGCTGAAAACGACACAATCGGGCGTGCCGCGCGCACCGCACGTCTGATGGACGTGCGGCCTCCTCCTGCATCTCAGGAATAATATTCCTGTCGTCCCCGTGCGGTTTCAGGTCGTCCGGAGCACGTTTGCTCCGAATCGGACCGCCGCACGCCGTTTTGGTGTTTAACGGCGCCGGAAACGCGTTTCCGGCCGCCGCGGTCGCACGGCACCTCCGAATGAGGTGCCGTCTGGCCTACCATTTCACAATTGACGCCCCGGATGTTGTCGTACGGTTTCGTGGCATTCGGAGGTCGTTCGGGTGGTTTTGACCCCCCAACGCGCCATTTCAGCGCGCGCCGCGCTGCTGAAAACGACACAATCGGGCGTGCCGCGCGCACCGCACGTCTGATGGACGTGCGGCCTCCTCCTGCATCTCAGGAATAATATTCCTCTCGTCCCCGTGCGGTTTCAGGTCGTCCGGAGCACGTTTGCTCCGAATCGGACCGCCGCACGCCGTTTTGGTGTTTAACGGCGCCGGAAACGCGTTTCCGGCCACCGCGGTCGCACGGCACCTCCGAATGAGGTGCCGTCTGGCCGACCATTTCACAATTGACGCCCCGGATGTTGTCGTACGGTTTCGTGGCATTCGGAGGTCGTTCGGGTGGTTTTGACCCCCCAACGCGCCATTTCAGCGCGCGCCGCGCTGCTGAAAACGACACAATCGGGCGTGCCGCGCGCACCGCACGTCCGATGGACGTGCGGCCTCCTCCTGCATCTCAGGAATAATATTCCTCTCGTCCCCGTGCGGTTTCAGGTCGTTCGGAGCACGTTTTCTCCCAATCGGACCGCCGCACGCCGTTTTGGTGTTTAACGGCGCCGGAAACACGTTTCCGGCCGCCGCGGTCGCACGGCACCTCCGAATGAGGTGCCGTCTGGCCGACCATTTCACAATTGACGCCCCGGATGTTGTCGTACGGTTTCGTGGCATTCGGAGGTCGTTCGGGTGGTTTTGACCCCCCAACGCGCCATTTCAGCGCGCGCCGCGCTGCTGAAAACGACACAATCGGGGGGGCTGTACGGGGGTGCGGGTGGGGCTGTACGGGTGTGCGAGGGGGGCTGTACGGGGGTTCGGGGGGCTGTACGGGGGTGCGGGGGGGCTGTACGGGGGGTGGCGGGGGGCTGTACGGGGGTGGCGGGGGGCTGTAGGGGGGTGGCGGGGGGGCTCTCCGGGGGTGGCGGGGGGCTGTACGGGGCTGGTGGGGGGCTGTACGGGGGTTCGGGGGGCTGTACGGGGGTGCGGGGGGGGGGGGGGGGCTGTACGGGGGTGCGGGGGGCTGTACGGGGGTTCGGGGGGCTGTACGGGGGTGCGGGGGGGCTGTACGGGGGTGCGGGGGCCTGTACGGGGGTGGCGGGGGCCTGTACGGGGGTGGCGGGGGGCAGTACGGGGGTGAGGGGGTTGTACGGGGGTGCGGGGGGGCTGTACGGGGGTGCGGGGGGCTGTACGGGGGTGCGGGGGGGCTGTACGGGGGTGCGGGGGGCTGTACGGGGGTGCGGGGGGGGGGGGGGGGGCTGTACGGGGGTGGCGGGGGGCAGTACGGGGGTTCGGGGGGTTGTACGGGGGTGCGGGGGGCTGTACGGGGGTGCGGGGGGGCTGTACGGGGGTGCGGGGGCCTGTACGGGGGTGGCGGGGGCCTGTACGGGGTTGGTGGGGGGCAGTACGGGGGTGCGGGGGGTTGTACGGGGGTGCGGGGGGGCTGTACGGGGGTGCGGGGGGCTGTACGGGGGTGCGGGGGGGCTGTACGGGGGTGCGGGGGGCTGTACGGGGGTGCGGGGGGGGGGGGGGGGGGGGCTGTACGGGGGTGGCGGGGGGCAGTACGGGGGTTCGGGGGGTTGTACGGGGGTGCGGGGGGCTGTACGGGGGTGCGGGGGGGCTGTACGGGGGTGCGGGGGGGCTGTACGGGGGTGCGGGGGGCTGTACGGGGGTGCGCGGGTGGCTGTACGGGGGTGCGGGGGGCTGTACGGCGGTGCGGGGGGCTCTCCGGGGGTGCAAAGGTCATCCCATTGATTACAAAAGTGAAAAATAAAAGTGATAACATCTAATTAATACATATTTCTTTTATCGATACCATACAAAAATTTATAAAAAATATATTGGATAATACATAATCTATAATATCAGATTTATTGATCTGTTGGAATTAGTTCGACTTTTTCAAATGTAGAATCATTCAAGATTATCTGATCAAAAACTCAATATGTGTATAAAATATTTAAAAGACCACCATGGATGGTAATAATGCATTACTTAAATGAATAAATACAGTACATCAATGTCAACCCTACCAGTAAAAACAAAAAACATATCTCGTGAATATATGGTGCGTCACGCGTTGCCATCACTGTTACCTCCTTCTGGTGGACCAGGTGCCTACAACAAATAAACATTATAAATATTTTAATAACAAAAATAATTTAAATTAAATAAATAAATACAGTATATACCTGCGTCGTATGATCCCCTGTACCATCAGCTCGACGCACATATTCCCGCAGTGCTCTTACCTCAGCTGTCAATTGCGCATTTGTCTCCTCGGAAGCGCGCAGCCGTGCCTCAAAATCTGACATCTGCTGTGTCATATGAGCAACAGCAGGACCGACAACCGCAGCGCGTGACACTACAGAACGAGGAATCCTTGCTCCATAGGTCAAACTATAGCCATGCCCGTCCCGACCAATAATGCGATGAAAGATCTCATCCCGTCGCATGGGAAGCTGTCGCTGGTCCTCTGGCAGATGTTCTAACTCAGCTTCAAATTGATCCTGTGAAATATTTAAATATATATAAATATATATATGTTAATATAAAGATTTATGTAATTATTGGTAAGTACAGACACTTACTATCAATGCTGCAACCTCTGGATCATTGCGATCACGAGTCCTTATCCACACCAACATTTTATCAGTTGCTGCACCTTGCCCTCGCAACTGTATATTAAAAGAATATAAACACAAAACCATATTAATTAATTAATTAAAAAGTGAATAATATATACCTCATGTCGGATCTGAGACACGTGACGAGTCCCGAGCCTGTGAGCTGGTCCCTGCAACGCTCGATTCTCCGAATGGCGTGTTGACACCTCCTACATTCAATTCATTCAAATTTCAAACAAATCACATATTCTTGAAAATATATATACAGAAAAATAATTAATATACAAACCGCAACACCCTCAGTAGACCAATATGCAACCAAGTCACGCCACTGAGCCGGGAGGACACCTCTCGGGACTTTTTCCAAAATGTCAGGGGCACCCACATTTGGTACCCAGTGGTCCCTCTTCACTTTGCCTTTATAATCTTTCCACAGCTTACGGCATTTTCTCATACACACGGGCCGAAACTCTTCAGGGCATACTTTCAAATTTTGCTATAATGAAAATAATCAAACATATTAGTATTATTTATAAATAGAAAATAAAGTAAAATTATTTTCTTACCTGAACCTCCCTCCATAGACGATCTAATGTGTCCTGAGGGATAGAAGCCCAATCACGCGTGGTCAATGGAAATCGATGTGGGTCACGTATGATATGACCCAGCTGACGAATAAATGTCGGGGCATTCGGTCCCACGGGATGAAATACCTCATCAAATGAAACATCTATCGTCGTGTCGGAATTCCATGCTAATATGCCACGACCAGGGCCTCTCCTGCGAGAGGAAGAAGCAGCCGAGTCTGATCCTGTTGAAAACAATTTTATATATAAATTGACAAATGTTATATATATATATATGTGTGTTAATTACATAAATAATATAGATAATGACTGTCAAACATACCTCGACCCTGAGACGTAGATGCCTCAGATGGATGATGTGGATTTTCTGCCTCTTCCCCTAACATGTCTGCAATCATACAAAATATCAGTAATGAGTCCAAAGTGTTTAAAAGATAAATTGGATTGTTCTTAATAAATCAAACTTGTACAACTGTTAATCAAACAAAAAATGGATTGAATAATTAGTTGTGAATGAATTTTAAAAAATCAGAAAGTTAATCAACCTAAATATTTATGACTGAATTAACTTACAAAAGTGAGGATTAAAACTTATAAGGATTTATAAAATGATTAGATAATTTATGATATCCTAGGACATTCTACTGAATAGCGGGAAAACAATTATACCTTTCATTAAGCATGCAAATCGACCGTTTCTCCTTCAACAGCCGCTCTGACCCAATAAATATCTTCTTCACGTTGAACTACGGTATGTTGATCAAGTTGTTGGTAAACAAACGGAACAGTCTCGGGTTCATCTTCTTCAAATAAAAACACTCCTCGCCGAGACATTTTGACAACAACTTGCCAACTTGGATCCGAAGGCAAAGTAACGAAGAATACTTGTTCCGCTTGTGATGTCAAGATGAAAGGTTCATTCTCAACTCATTCATTATTTCTGTATAACATGTAGTTAAAATTCACCAATGAAAACTGATATTGATCGACTTTACATCCACGCACTGGATCAACCCAATTACACTTTAACAATATGTACTTCAAACCGTGTGTGTATACAACTTCAATGATGTCTATCAATTGACCATAGTAATAACCAGAATCGACAAAGGGACAACCGATTCCACTGTTTTGTGTTGCTCGTTTGTCATCAACATCTTTAATGCGAAATCGAAAACCATTAGCATCAATAGCTTTATAACGACGAGCGGTTATAGATGGACCCTCAGCCAGTTGGATAAATACTTCAGGTAACGTGGGGTCCCCTAACTCCCTCAGCTTACGAACCTACATAATTTATAAAAATCAATACTGATATATGCAGAAAGAATTAGTTTAATACTTCACTCATAATGAAAATCAATTTATACATACATAATCCTTGAACCAATCATGAAATGCCGCATAATGAGATTGTTGAATTTGCAACTCAGTCGCACGATGCATCTCTTCTTTTATCTCATTAATGTGTTTCCTGCAAATGATTACGTGATGTTTAAAAGATCAACTTATGCAAAGAAAACATGTAAAAGTTATACAATCACATTGATAAGATACTTACTGCATTAATGGTGCAACTGATGGAGTATTGAACAAGATATATCGATGTGCTTGTATCCACTCGATGTTGTCCATATCAAATGTGGTTCCTTCTCCAACTGGACCATCATGAATCCGAGAGGGCTTATCTAATTTTGTTTCAACATCCGTAAGATATTCTGCACAAAAGGTAGTACACTCGTCCATCAAATAACCATTGGCTATTGATGCCTCTGGACGAGCTCTGTTGCGTACAAATCTTTTCAATGTACTCAAATACCGTTCAATAGGATACATCCACCTGAATTGCACTGGACCAGCAGCCATTACTTCATCAGTTAGGTGCACTGTTAAGTGGACCATAACATCGAAAAATGAGGGGGGGAAAAGTTTCTCAAAGTGACAAAGCGTAAGTACAATTCGGTCCTGCAAACTTTTTAAATCACTCATTCGTTGATTTCTTAAACAAAGCTGTCTAAAAAAATTACTCATCTCAATCAAGGGCTGAACAACATTGGGGGATAAACAATCACAAATTGCGATTGGAATCAACTGCTGAATTAATATGTGATTGTCATGACTTTTCAACCCTTGCAATGTCTTGCTCGTCAGATTCACACACTTTGAAATATTAGAAGAGTAACCATCAGGCACCTTGACCATCTTCAAAATGGAAAGAAATGTCTCTTTCTCCTCTGTAGTCATCGAATACTGTGCAGCAGGCATATATGCCTTGTTTCCCTCAGCTAACTGTAAATGCAACTGTTTCCTTAAACCCATTTCTTCCAAATCACGGCGTGCATTAACATGGTCCTTTGACTTTCCACTGACACCTAAAATGGTCCACAATATGTTATCACAAACATTTTTTTCAATGTGCATGACATCCAAATTATGCCTCAACATGTTAGTTTTCCAATACGGAAGACTATAAAAAATACTTTTCTTTTTCCAATTGTGACTGCGCTGCCTACCCGCAGCACGAATATTACGTACTGGAGGAGCCACCAAATCCTGAATTTCATATACCGTGCGGATGTTTTCTTCCTCAATCTGCGATAACATTTCGACTCCTGTCATGATCTTTGGTGCTGGGCTGAACTCTCTAGAACCATCAAATGCCACTCTGTCCTTTCTGAACCTGTGCTGGGGAGGGAGAAAACGCCTGTGACCCATGTATGCCCATTTTTTGGAATGTTTAAGCCATACAGATTTTTTACTTTTATTGCAACAAGGGCAAGCAAATTCCCCTTTCGTACTCCAGCCTGATAAATTTGCATAAGCTGGGAAGTCATTGATTGTCCACAATAAAGCTGCATGCAGTTTGAACATTTCATTCGTTTCGCAGTCATAAGTCATCACACCATCGCCCCAAAATTCATTCAACTCATCAATCAATGGCTGAAGGTAAACATCAATCTTATCCCCCGGACTTTTAGGTCCATCAATAAGAGTGGAAAGTAATATAAATTGTTGCTTCATACAAAGCCACGGAGGAAGATTATATGGAACCAACACCACGGGCCATGTGCTATGAGTTGCACCAACCATAGACTTGAATGGATTGAAACCATCTGCTGCCAATCCCAATCGGACATTACGAACATCTTTAGCAAAGTCGGGATGTCTCTTATCAAAATCCTTCCATGCATGAGAGTCTGCCAGGTGGGTTAACATGTCACTTTAATGAACTCTTTCTGCATGCCATCTCATTAAATTAGAAACTTTAGATGACATAAAAAATCTTTTCAACCTCGGTTTAAGGGGAAAGTAACGCATTTGCTTTACGGTAATCGGTTTCCCCTGTATCGCAATCTGACTTTGATGAGTCTTATTTCCCCTGTTCTCTTTCCACCTGGAAGCGCCACAAACCGTATAGATATCCAAATGAGCAGTTTCATTTCTAAACAACATACAGTTGTTTGCACATGCATCTATAGTCTCATATGTAAAACCTAAGTTCTCTGTCAACTTACGATCATAGTAATACGACTCAGGAATCTTAGCGTCGACAGGAAGAACTTTTTTCAATAAAACCAAAAGCATGTCGAATGATGTGTCTGACCAATTGTTCAAAGTCTTCAAATGCAACAACTCCACGATGAACGACAGTTTATTGTAAGAAGTACATCCAGGATATAATTCTGTTTTCGCATCATCAAGTACTTCATAAAACCTCCTCGAATCACGATCTGCACCAGAGCGAAGATTTATCTCACCGGTCTCAAGATTCTAGATGTCAATGCCTTCAGGATCAAACCCACGTACCATTTCAGTAAGCATTTCATGCATTGGATCAGTCATCCTTGCATCAACATCCATCTGAGCTGCATCTGTATTTTGACAACGAACATATTCTTCTCCATGACGAGTCCAACTCTTATAATTTTTCAGAAATCCATTAAAGAAAAGGTGCTCCCTCACAGTATCTCGTGTGAATTGATATCTGTTAGCACATTTTCTACATGGACAACTAATATAGTCACTTTCAAATCCTCTCGTGAAGTCAATAAACTGCATAATGCCATTGAAATATTCTCTAGACGTTCGATTTGGAAGATCAATCCAACTATTATCCATAATAATATCTGTATAACAAACATTTACACAATACTTATTACATTTACATTTTTCAAATCAACTATATTCAAAATAAATATTAATCATTTGTTTATGAACCATTGATAAAATAATAATGTAACTGAAAGCTCATGTTACCTGATTGAGCTACAAACCTGAAAGGGAGGGGAGCCGAAGGCGGTGCTGCGAGGGAGAGGAGCAGCGAAGGGGAGCCGGAGCCAAAGGCGGTGCGGCAAGGGAGGGGACGGGCGGCGGCGGCGGCGGGGAGCTGGAGGAGAGGAGGCGGTGAGGGGACGGGGGACGGGCAGCGAGGGGGGGGGGGTGTCCGGGGTCGGGGGGGGGGGGGGGGGGGGGGGGCTGTCCGAGGTGCGGGGAGGGGTGTCCGGGGTGTCGGGGGCCTGTCAGGGGTGCGGGCAGGGGTGTTCGGGGTGCGGGGGTGTCCGAGGTGCGGGGGAGGGGGGGCTGTCTGGGGTGCAGGGGGGCTGTCGGGGGTGCGGGGTGGGGTGTCCGGGGTGCGGGGGGCCTGTCCGGGGTGCGGGGGGGCTGTCCGGGTTCGGAGGGGGGGTGTCCGAGTGCGGGGGGGGGGGGGGGGGGGGGGGGGCTGTCCGGGGTGCGGGGGGGCTGTCCGGGTTCGGAGGGGGGTGTCCGAGTGCAGGGGGGGATGTCCGGGGTGCGGGGAGGCGTCCGGGGTGCGGGGGGCGGTCCGGAGTGCGCGGGGGGGTGCTGTCCGGGGTGCGGGGAGGCGTCCGGGGTGCGGGGGGCGGTCCGGAGTGCGCGGGGGGGTGCTGTCCGGGGTGCGGGGAGGCGTCCGGGGTGCGGGGGGGGCGGTCCGGAGTGCGCGCCGGGGGCTGTCCGGGGTGCGGGTGCCGTCCGGGGTGGGGGGGGAGGGCCGAGAGGCCGGAGGGCGGCGGCCGGAGGCCGGAGGGCGGCGGCCGGAGGCCCGAAGGCGGAGGGCGGCGGCCAGAGGCCGGAAGGCAGGCGGCGGGGGAGGACGGGCGGCGGGGGAGGGCGGGCGGCGGGGGAGGGCGGGCGGCGGGGGAGGGCGGGCGGAGGGGGAGCCCGGGCGGCGGGGGAGGCCGGGCGGCGGGGGAGGCCGGGCGGCGGGGGAGGTCGGGCGGCGGGGGAGGGGAGGGCGGCGCGAGGGAGGGCGGCGAGGGGTTAGGGAGAGATCGAGAGGGCGCGGGGGGGGGGGGGGGGGGGCGCAGAAACCCCCCGAATATTTTTAGGGAGGTTAGCGACCGCCATTGGCGGTCGCTAATGGTGGGCTATAGCGACCGCCAATGGCGGTCGCCCGAGTCAGGGGGCCTCCACTGCCCCCTTTTCTAGTAGTGTATGTTTGACTGTGGATGTGCTATTTTTATACCATTCATGATTTATGGTTAAAGTATTGACATTTCGTATGCTATTTTTTATACGAACGTTTATGATATGTTTAAACCTTTTCATATGAGGAATGTATTAGACTTAGTAAGTGACGGGTGGATCCAGCTATAGCTCCTCGATGCATCGGTAGGTCTCATGAGACTACTAGATGTGGAATTGGACGAGTCCCTTTCCCAATTTTATTTATGGTTTTTTCTGAGGCCTTAATAATTTTTATACATCTTGGCTAAGGCCTTAACAAAATGTTTCAAAATTTCCGACATTATACATTCCTTCATTATCGAAATAATATTGATGGTTCATGTAGTCATTCTAATCGTATAATACCCATGATTATGTTTTATTATGGTATTATTTACTCAACTCATATTCTTTCCATAAAAGTATTCATGTTTATTATTGGTAAAGGGTTGTGGTTTCAATTATTTACCATGCTTAGTATTTATGTCATTTTCTGTTGTATTACTTACCCTTACTGAGCATTTGAGCTCACCCCTTTCTTATGTTTCATTTTCCCAGGATATGAATAAGTTAGTTATGAGTGACCTTCAGGCATAATCTAGGAGTCTTGGATGTTTCTAATGAAATATATTTGTGTTGTGTTTCTTTTCAAGTTGTAAAGTCGAACTTTTGTATGAATCTCGTTTCTAATAATACTAAACTGATCAGCCTTTCGAGACATGATTTCCTTGTGATCATGCCAATGTTATGTAATAATGCACCGACTCTAGTTAACCGGGGTCAGGGTGTTATAGATCTACTAAGCATTTTGGTGGCATATGAAATGAGATTCAAACTAGAAGATGCTACGACTTGAGTGAGAAAGGACATGGAGTTTAAGGCCATGGAGAAACTAAAAATTTCAAACGATAGTAGTGGTGAAGATGATGAGGAAATATAAATTCATTCTCTAATTAAAAAGAAGTTCTAGAAGGGAAAAGGGAAATTCAAAGGGAAGTTACCTCTTTCTTGCTTTCGTTGTGGCAAAGTTGGGTACATTGACTCTTAATTCTTAAGAAAGATCAATGATGAAGATAGTGAAGATGAAAACATTGAGAAGCCTCAGAAAAGGTTTTTCAAAAAGAGATACTTCAAATATAGAAAGAAAGTTCCGAAGATGATTTTTATATGTGAAAATGGAGATGATGATAATGAATTCTGTGAAGAAGAAGAACCAAACATTAAAAGTGGAAACCATGCTTCCATGATGGCCACTATTAAATAATTTGAACCATCAAAAGATAATGGTTGAGATACTCAGTTGACAACTAATTCCAATAACGAGTTAAAATATAAAGATTCTATTAGTAAGCGTAAGATCAATTGTAAGATTTTTAATAAGTGGAAATCAATTGTAGAAGAATCATCTGATTATGTTGATCAGCTCGAAGTTGAAATTGAACAATTGGAAGAATTTGTGAAAGTGTAGTCTAAAATTCTTTAAATCACGGATGATGTAGTGGATATGAGGCTGAGAATTGAAGAGCATGCAAAGTTCATTAATGACCTCACCACTAGACTAGAAGAAAAGATCAGGACTACTGAGAGTCTTGAAGAGGAATTTGTAACTCTTAAGAGAAAACTTGAGAGTGAATCAATTTCAAAATAATCAAGGAAGAATATATAGTTTGGAAGGTTCTTATATGTTGAGCTATTGGAGAGAGAAAAACGTGGTTCTAATGGAGTTCAAAAGATTTTGAATGATCAAAGACCTGATTGCATGGGAAATAGTGGGATCGGTTGTGAGGCAGAGTCGTCAAATGATGCAAATAAAGGTGGTCAAAATAAAGGCAATATGAAAGTGGGTTATATGGAAAAGTCATCTAAAGTGCTGAAACAGAAACCCCCAATTCAATCTGAAAGTATAAAAGAAGATTATCCTCAAGCCTCTTGTAAAAAGGATCCCTCAAAAAATTATCCCACAGAAGAAGGAATGAGGACAAACATAAGTGAGAAGACATTTCCTCTCATGAACTGTCAGTTCTGTGGATATTTGGGCCATACCATGTCTTATTACAAAGAGGCAAGAAGCTATCTGATTGGAGAAGATATGGGAGTTAAACATAGGATAAAAAATCATATCCTAATTCTTTTAGAAGAAATGGTTTTTATAGATATTGTTTTTTTTGTTCTAATATTGGTCATAAGCCTATTAATTACAGGTAGAGGAGGGACATGGACACCTCATACCAGAGTTTGAGACAAGTCAAATATTGTCTACAAGATAGTGTTGCTCTTTCAAATAGGTTTTCTCCTCTCGAAGAATATTTCAACTATGAAGAACCAATGTACATAGAAGAGAGAATTGAAATTACATCAATG
Organism: Viscum album; assembly: GCA_963277665.1. Classification (NCBI taxonomy): domain Eukaryota; kingdom Viridiplantae; phylum Streptophyta; class Magnoliopsida; order Santalales; family Viscaceae; genus Viscum; species Viscum album. The sequence continues at coordinate 1,012,205,682 of OY728127.1, read as the reverse complement.
TTCTACACTCAATCCAATGTCTCATGAAAAGAAAAGAAGAAAATTGGGAAATCCAACCTTGTAGGGGTGGCCCTCAAATATACAAAAAGAAATAGTACCTGGATTCTAGATAGAGGTTATTCATCTCATAAGACAGGTAATGCAGGCTTATTAATAGATATCAAAAGGATGGTTGATGGAATAGTATGGTTTGGTAATGATGGAACTCTAAAAATCAAAGTTAGTGGATGTAATAAATTAGCTAATGGTTATATAAAGAAAACTGAAGACCTTTATGTAGATGGCCTACATCATAATCTCCTCAGCATGAGTCAAATATGTGACTCGGGACTTATAGTTACATTTAATCAGAAAGGCTGAACAATCAAGGGAAAGATAGGCAATTCACTTATAAAGGGATGCTGAACAGAAGGCAACTTGTATCAGGTTGATAGTAAAGAAAACGTTTGTTACATGACTGTTGAAGAAGAAAAAAATTTGTGGCATCGGAGACTGTGGCATATCAATCAACAAGACATGGATAAAATATCAAAATTTAGGATTTTCATGGACATTCCCAACCTAAATAGTGAATGTGAAAAGTTTTTTGATGCTTTTATTCCTAGGAAGTTGCTCTGCAGTTCGTATTGGCCAAAGAAGAAAGGGGCATCACATCTTCTTTATCTCATTCATACAGACGTATGTGGCCTAATAAATATTTCCATAACTCATGGAGAAAGTCACTTCATCCTTTTCATAGATTATTACTGTATAATGGCATGTGTAATGGTTATACATAAAAAATTAAAAGTACCTTACTTTGTGAAAACATATCATCAAATCACCGAGAATTATACTAGACGAACAATCAAATGGTTACGATCAGACAATTGAGGGGAATACACGTCCAATGAATTTGAAATCTACCTAGAGAAGCATGGGATACAGTTTGAGTTAGCTCCTGTGATAACTCCATAGAAAAATGGAGTTGTTGAGTGAAGAAATAGACAAGTGTACAACATAGAAAGAACTATGCTGATTGAGAGTTTTATTCCACAGCATTACTAAAAAGAGGACGTTCAAGATGCAATATATATTCAAAATCGAAGAGGACTTTATATGGGTGAGACGAAGACACCTTATGAATTTTGGCATGGAAGGATGCCCTCTTTGAAATACTTTCGTGTTTTTGGAAGTAAGTGCTTCATCAGAAACAAAGAATTAAATCAAGGGAAATATGAAGATAATGTAGATGAAGGAATTTTCCTTGGATACTCAATGAATATCAAAAACTACAAGTTTTTCAACAAGAAATTAGGAGGGATTTTTAAAATTAGTGATGTTAATATCATTGAAGAGAAAACCAAAAATTCTTCAAGGATTTCATATGCTGATATGATAGAAAGTGAAGAAGAAAGTGAACATGGAGTAAATACAAATACAGAAATAGAGTAAGGTGTACAAAACACTCAAGAGTCATATCATGATGTTGACTTAGAAGAAGAATCTTAAGAAGAAACCTTGGCTAGAGAGAATGCGACTGAACCTCACATGAGAAATCGAAGATCTGAGATCGATTCATCTAACATAATTGGGGACATGAGTGCACCCACAAAAACAAGGAGGATGAGGAATAACACACAATCTTCATTTCATTTAGTTGTGGAGCCATCCTCATTTGAAGAAGCTGCAAAGGATGAATCTTGTGTGAAATCCATGAATGAAGAGTTAGATCAGATTGACAAGAACCAGACATGGGATATAGTCAAGAGACCCAAAGGTCACAATGTGATTGGTACAAAATCGATATTCAAGAACAAGTTTGATGAGCATGGAAGTGTTATTATAAAAAAAGAATTACTGTTATGTAAAGGATATTCCCAGATTAAAGGTGTTGATGTTGAAGAAACCTTTGCACTAGTGGTTAGACTGGAGTCAATCAGGCTTTTCCTTTCCATGGAACTCTAAAAATGATATAAATTATATCAAATGGATGTCAAGATATCATTCTTGAATGGAGTACTCAAATAAGAAGTTTTCATTGAACAACCAGTGGGACTTCTTCTTGGTACTGATGATACAAAGGTTTGCAAACTAAAGAAAGCACTCTATGGATTGAAACAGGCAGCACGGGCGTGGTACTCCCAGCTGGATTCTTACCTCAAGAAGCTAGAATTCAAAAGAGGTGGAGTAGATCACAATCTCTATGTGAAGAATTCTCCTAAAGATCAGTTCATGGTTATAGTTTATGTTTATGAAATTATACTTGGTAGTATCATGTAGAAATCAGTAGAAGAATTCACCAATAAAATGAAATCAGAATTTAAAATGTCTATGATTGGGGATCTCACATATTTTGTGGGGATCCAGGTGATTTAAAAGAAGGATTGCACATTCATTTCTTAGTAAAATCATGCAAAAGAACAGATGAAGAAATTTAATATGCTTGAATCGAAACCAATTTCAACTCCAATTACAGTTGGAACCAAACTTGGAAAGCATGAGGATGGGACCTCTATAGATCCCACAATGTACAGAAGAATCATTGGGAACTTATTGTACCTGACAGAAACACATCCAAGCATTGCCTTTGCAATATGATTAGTAGCCTGCTTTCAGAGTAATCTGAAGGAACAACATATGGAAGCAGTAAAAATAATCGTGAGATATTCAAGGTACTCGCAATTGTGGCTTATACTTTGATGCAATAAGGGATAGTGAATTATCATCATTTTCTGATACTGACTAGGTTGGAGATGTGGTTGACAGAAAGTCCACCAGTGGTGGATCATTCTATATTTTGTTGAAATGTGTTGGCTGGTTGAGCAAGAAACAAGAAAGTACTTATATTAGTATTGTTTAAGATGATAATATCACCATTAAAAATGCATGAACTCAACTACTATGGATGAAGAAACAACTGATAGATATTGGTGATGAGGTGAAACAACCAATGGTGATTTACTATGATAACAAAAGTGTAATTGATCTTATGAAGAATTTTGTTCAGAATTATCATACAAAAAATATTCAAATCATGTATAACTTTATCAAAGAAAAATTTGAGAAAGGAATGATTATAATGGATCATGTGGGAACTGATGAGCATGTGGCTAAAATCCTAACCAAGCCACTATCAACAGCTATGTTTAAGAAACATTGGTTGAACCTTGGTTTTCGGCCACCTCCTAGTGCATAAGGAAGTTACGAAATACCCCTATCCCCAGTTATGTTAATTTTTTTTCATATGCTTGTGGATATGATGTAGGTTTATGGGGGAGATACTATTTAGGGGGTGTATTGAGCTGTTCAATGAAAAATACTAGTCTTTGCGTTTATTACCAATGGTGGAGAAGGAATAAATTCACAAAATTTTCTGTATCATGATGAGAATTCGATGTTAGTAGGAGAAGTAACACATTTAGGGAATGTAATGCTTCTGTGAAATAATAATAGAATAGCTTGGGTGTCTTTAATAATTCCAAAACATAGGATCCCAATTCATGATTTCTATATTTTTTTTTTCTACAATGAGAATTTCTCATGTAGACTTTGTGTGTTGGATGAGTTGATTCTTAAATTTTAGGTTTGCATGTGGATGGTTCTATATTGAATTTATTTGGTGATTTCTAAAAAACCCAAAGGGGGAGATTGTGGGAACCATGACTGTTCTATGTAAGAATTGGAGTATGGTTTGTGTTTGTTTTCAATACTTATTGAAAGTTTAGAATGTTTTCTAGTAAAGTGATATAGCAGTTTCAGAATGGTAAAATGTGTGTTTGGAAAACGAACTTGCACGTAAAAGGGTAGCTGTGTTGGAAACTGGCATGCAAGGTATGATTCAAGATCAGATCACTGAAAAGGCATGAGTTGTGTGAAATATTGGAGTGGTGTGTGAAAAACATGGATTTCACACTAAATTGGTTTTGCACACAATAGTGAATGTAGGTTGGTTTTCTCACGAAAAAGGTGCTTTAGCATCATGAAGATGAAAAATAGAAAAGGCATGAGGTGTGAGAAAAATCTGGAGATCTGCACGAAAATTGTTTCCTATGTGAAAAAGGATTGCGCGCAGAATGAGAGTTTTGCACAAGAAGGCAGGGTTTTTCACGTGAGGGTTGGTGACGCCTATAAATAAGAGGTGACCCCCTCATTCGGTATGGATAAACACTTAGATACAATTGGAGTTCAGATGCGCATAAAATATGGATGTAAAGGGGGTTGTGTGGAAAATTTTAAGTTGCGCGAAAATACAGACTTTTCATGTAAAATTGATATTGCGCATAAAATGGGAAGGTGCGCAAAAAAATAGATGGTGCATGTAAAAAATGTAGTGCGCGTAAAAGATGATGTTGTTAAAAAAAGTCAAATCCACGCGTAAAAGTTGAGGGTGCACGTAAAAGTGAAAGTTGTGCATAAAGGGGGTTTTGCATGAAATATTTTCAGTGTGAAAATCAAGTATTCCGTGCAAAAGTGAGATCTTGCGTGCAAAGGGTAGGTGTTGCGAGAAATCATCAGTGTAACCTTTTTCACATTACAAATATCTAGTTAAGTGGTTCAGTTCTTTCGAATGCATATTTTTAGGACATAGATACAGGAAGTGTCTCATTCTGAATAGATACAAATACTTCAATGCAAATCTATTGAAGATACCTTCAAGTCGATAAACTGGGTTTGACTTCTCTCAAGGCTGTGAGTTAGAGTGAGTAGACTGAAGTGATCTGAGCGATGCAGTGAGTGTTCCCTAATCCTTTGTAAAGGTAGTATGCCAGGAATAGTGTAACTATGACCAAAACATGTAATCCATAAACTTGTGATGTTTAGTGGATTTTGGTATAACCGACACATTGTTGGCATGTTCTCCTTGGACATAGCCCTTTGTGGTGAACCGAGTAAAAGTTTCCTGTCAACTTCCCACTTTCATTTGTTTGATAGATTTAACAAGTTCCATTCAACGTGGGAATAATATCCACAACTTTAAAAAGAAAATTTTGACACCCTAATTTACCCCTCCCCTCTCAGGGTGTTTCGGGGTCCTTTAGTTTGTGCATCGTGACTGGTTACATGATTAACATTATTGACTCACCCCTTTTTATTACACATGTTGACATGGGAACCTGTCATAGTAAGTGAATATTCTAAGAACAATTGATGCAATAGTTTAAATTACACACTAACTAGTGTCCCTCAGTATGTACTTTGCTCTGCTAGGGGATTGGGCCCCTCAGTTAGGCCCGGTAGGGAAACACGGAGTGTTAGGGCCTTATTACATCATTGAGTAGGGCATGCCTTCAGGATTACTCACATGTATAGTAAGTTCTGGATTGTTCATGAGCTCCTAGGTTTGACCCATGTTTTCTTTAGTGATTATTTGTTTTTGGCGGACAATTGAGAGGCCTAGTTTGGTTGCTAGTCTTCGTTTTCTACATTCCCATTTCCCTAATTTGTGTGTTGTGTGTTTTTTTTTCCTCTTGACTAACAACTAAAATATTAGATTTTAAATTGCTTGTAGAAAATTTTTAAAATGTAATGCACCTTTTTACTTCAAACATTAAACTTTTTTTAAAATTAAAAAGGTAAATGGACTGTTATTTATTTTAGAAATGAATGTGTGTGTGGAAACCCATATTTTATATAATTTAGTTCAATCCTGTAATTGATAAATTCTTTATTTAAAGGTACTTATTTGGGAATAGTTTGTTGGGAATGCCTACTGAGTTTTAATACTCACACTTATAGTGTTTTACTATTTATAGTTTATGTTTCTAGTTTTACTCGAGATTTCTCACCATGGGTAAGAGTTGGTTGTGGATTGGTGAGTGACTCTTGGAGTTGCGAGGATTTTTGGTCGGTGTCATGCTAGTTTGTTGTTGTTGGTTGTTATTCATTTTTCGTGTCATTTATTTTATTTGTGTTATTATACTTTTCCCGATAATTTATTTATTTTCATTGGGATAAATCATTCCCTCTTGCTCCCTATTGATTCCCTGGTGCTTGTCACCAGCCTGAGAGGATTGGGAATACATTTCAGGCCTTGTTGTAGATTTGCTCGGGTGACCGGTTCAGGGTCTACCCGGGTTGGTTCCTGACAGACCCCTTGAATCACAAACAAGAATATTTTTCCCCAAAAAATCTCACCTTAAATATTCCATGAGTTAATAACTATTTATAGTGGTGTAACTCTCATAAATGGGAGGCATTACCCCTTTTAGATAACACAATGAATTAAAATTTTCATCCTCGTCTGCTTCATCTCTCAAATAGTTATTATTTCAGTTTGTATCTTGAGACTCATCCCTCATATTTTTTATGTTGATTTTACTACCCTAATAAGTAGTCATCCCCTGATTGAATGATTCATAGATTATTTCAAGTAACATAGTTTTATATCCACAAGATATGGAGGACGAGTGTCAAAAAATGTAATGATAACTGTTTGGGAGATGAGCTCATGATGATGGTAGTTGTTTATAACATTCACATTTCATGAACTCAGAGGGTAAGACTTAATATAGTGTAGTAATTATTTTCTTCAATTAAATAACCCATTTTCTGCAAAGCATACTGAAATTCTTTGAAACAATAAAATTTTGGGTCTCCCTTATTAGATTTATCTATAACTTTAACATCTGAAAATGAATATCTTATACAAATTTATTTATTGTAATGAAGGAATATTTTATTGACCCAATAGGATGGATATGAATCTAAAATGGATGAATTCTAATCATTTTAAAAATGATTATAAATATGGAGTTAAATCATTCATCAATTATTTAACAGATCGTGCATACGAACCTTCTCAAACACTTTTCCTTTTTTATGCTGTTGTTATTATCAAAAAATTACTTCGGAAGAGTTGGAAGAACATTTTATTTTTCATGGAATAGATCAAAGACATAATTTTTAGAATAAACATGGGTAAAAAATAAATTACACCCCCATTGGGATGATATTGTGGTTTAAGGATCATTTGATATGAATACTAGTTTAAATGATGATGGAGATCGCTTGGAATAAATGAAAATGGAAATTGAATATGACCTTCATGATTGTCCAAAATTATCTGATACATTATATAGTTTTTCTAAGATACCATTGTATACTTGTTTTACTATATATATAACATTTTTAGTTGTTTTTATGTTATAAAATTTTAAATCTGGTAGTATATGGAGTGACAATAGCTTTACAGAACTACTTGTTCTCTTGAATGATATGATACTATAAGAAAATTAACTACCATGTCGAACATATGACTCTAAAATATGCTATGTTCAATGGGAATTATCTCCAAAAAAGTATTTTATTGTCCAAATTACTGTATATTGTTTAACAAGAACCATGAATTATTCATAAAATTCCCTAAGTGTTGTGAAGATCGACATAAGAAAATTGAATCAAGTCCTCCAAAATATGTATGGTACTTTCCAATCATTAAACATTTAGAAGACTATATATATGTTAGGAAAATGTGGTACAATTAACATGGATGGTAGATACAAGAATTAAATATGGGAACCTACGTCATCCAACAGATTTTCCTCAATGGAAGAAAATTTATTTCAATTATCTTGAATTTGGAAATGAGATAATAAACCTTCATTTTGAGTTATATATAGATGGAATAAATATTTTTGGTGTATATATTAGTACTTAAAGTCAATGGCCCATAATGTTGTTAAATTATAACATCCTGTCATGGTTATGCATGAAGCACAAATACATTATGTTTTCTCTGATTATATGTGGACCAAATCAAATCAATGGTGATATTGATATCTATGTGGATTCATTGATAAATTAAGTCAAATTGATGGTGGGTATTCGTTTTATAATATATGATACCAATAGAAGTGAAGAATTCACATTGAGGGCCATGTTGTACATGATAAGAAACTACTTTCCCATTTATAGAAATTTATCTGGAAATAGAATAAATGAAATTTTGAGGTTCCCCATTTGTAAAGAATTCACACACTATATTTTGTGGAAACATTCCTTGAAGACCGTGTTTTTAAGACATTGGAAATTTTCACCTCGATGACATAAATACTGATCCTAGATAATAACATTCAATGGGAATATTGAACAAGGTACAACACTATCTCCATTAATGGGTGATCAACTATTTGAGAAAGTAAACTATATCGAAACTATTTTCAGTAATCCATTTTTAGAAAACCTTACAAAATCAGGTTGGAATAAGAGATCAATAATATTTAAATTACAGTGTTGTAATTTTTTTTATATCATAAATTTTCTTCATGACATGCATGTAGAAAAAAATGTATTTGTTAGATTTATTGGAACATTACTAAATATTCTCGGAAAAATAGAAGGTGGAATAAATGATATTTTAGACATGATTTAAAGGAGGATAAGGTAAGAGTTGTCTCTAGTGAAGGGTAAAGGGTGTACTATTCTTCCTCCAGCAACATACACTCTATCCATAGAGGAAAAATTGAAATTTTATATTTTCCTTAATAGTGTAAAAGTTCCAATGATGTATTCATAAAATATAAATAATGTCTTTACAATGACTAGTTTGAAGTAATAGGGACTTCAATCACATGATTGTATTGTTTTAATGAATGATTTTTTGTTTGTTTTTTTCTATTACATTTTTCCTCAAAATTTATGACATACATTTACTAGATTCTTCTTCTTTTTCAATACCATATATAGTAAATTTATAAATATGACAAAGACTCCAATCATTAATTAGAAGTTTCTATTCATATTATGTTAATTAGGGATGTTATTCTCACAATAATTATTTGATATAATGGTCCACCAATGCTTTACTTGGTTAGAGAGGTTAAACTATGTGGTCTTGTCCATTATAGATGGATGTACCTCATTGAATGGTATATGGATACTTTGAAAGTATATGTCAAGAATGAAAGTTGGTCAGAAGGTTGTATTGAAGAAAGATATATTGTTGAATAGGTTATTGAATTTTTCATAGATTATATATGATAAATTGATAATATCATTCTCTCAATGTCTCTTTACAGCAAACACCTTAAGGGAGAAGGGATTTTTGGAACAGATTTTTTCACAATTACCTTAACAGAAGGGGAACCAATGCACCTAAATATTTTATAAAATAGGGAAGATGTTAATTCATACATTTAATCCAACAAAAAATATATATTAATTATTTTAATCCATCAAGGGCTGAAGTATGGGTATCAAACACACATAATCAATAGTTTATAGGATGGTTTTGAGATCAAATTTATAAGGAGTTTTCTGAATATCTGAATTAAATTGTTGAATGAAATCAATGGTTTTCTAGGGGACCGAATGAAAATGTTATATCTTAAATTTGGTTTTTAATCATTGGTTACATGTTCTATATAAAATAAATTGATGACTGTAGTATGATGAAAAATAATGGTGTTATGCTTGTGGTGGAAGAGATGAAAATATCTGGTTCCAAGGATATAAATCTAATTTTTTCAAATATTTCATATTTTTGAATTATTGAATAGATATATGAGTTGGATTATACAAAATTACATGTACCTATTTTCTATTTCAAATGTGTTGACAATATGAGTGCAGTGAAAGTTGATCAAAGGTGCCTTGTAATGGTGAATTTAAGTGTGGAAGGGAAAAAATACATGCCATTCATAATGGCATCACAAGTAGTGCAAGTATTTTATGACTCATATCCATCAAACAAGAATTGGTAGATTATCCTCCTAGCAACTAAAACAAATGTCAGGTCGAATGAAAATTCAATCAATGATGACTCTTTCATTGGGAGATCACTATCATTTCAACCCAGTCCCAATGTAGAAAATGTATTGTATGTTAGAGGAAAACACAAAGAGGATATTTGGATTCTCAACAGAGGAACAAAATTTCTAAGACCAATAAAAAATAATATTTTTCAATAAGAACATAAAATTGTTTTTTAATATAAAATTATTTTCCTCATAATTTTATATGTCCTCTACTACATTAACATAATCTAAATTATATTATTTACTAATCATGTAGAAAATGTCTTCTTTACATGATGGTGTTACAAATCCTGTGGAAAAATTGATAATAATGAACGAAACCCCTTGGAAATATGTAAAGGTAATTTTACAATATACTTTCTATATTTTACCAAAAACTTATATAATGAAACATTGATTTAATTTTCAGTATTACTTTGAGATTTATTATATTTTACAATATTTATGTCCATATTACATTCCTTTTTCACCAAAATGTCCATATACTTCTTCTCCCTAAAAACGTTTCCATCCCTTTAGTGTTAGAATTTATCAGTTTCCTTCAAGTTCCCTCCACAATCATTACTAGAAGAGAAAATATGTTACCTCTTCTTAATCACAAAGTTAATCAATATGATTTAAAAATAATATCATTGAACATATAATTAGTATTTTTTCTTATTTATGTTTAATTTATTTCTTTTTAGTATTAATTATATAATAATTATTTTCATATACATACATATTATTTTTTTTATTTGGGTTGGTTTGTTAAAAGGTTCTAATATTCATGAGAGATTAGACTTCAAGGAAACAAATAAGATAATGATAAGGAAATTTGTCAAGAATGTTTATAAATATCGTGGAAAGGTAAATTCTGGAAACTTATTTAATTAATTTTTTTTCTCATTTTATCTTCTATTTTTATGTTAATTTCCTTATCATTTTTATATAATACTTATTTAATTTTTTTAAAATTCTATTAAGAAGTCATATTTTCACATATCCTTTATTTTATAATATTTATGTCAATATTTCATGCCTTTCTACATGAAAAATTCTAAATATTTCTTCTTCCTCAAAACCTTTTCACCCTTGCAGTGTTTTCTTTTATCAATTTTTTTCATGTTCACTCCACTAAATTTGTATGAAGATCAATGACATTTCCTCTGCTCAATCACATATTTAATCTTATTGTTTTCATAGTGAAATAATTTTCTATATAATTGATAAATTATTCCATATTTATGTTTAATTTATTTATTTATTGTATTACTCGTATAATAATTTTTTTCTTATACTGGTGGAATATTTTATTCAAGTTGGGGTGGTTTGTTCGAAGAATATCATGCTCATGAGATATTGTACATCGAGACTGCAACTAAGATAATTACAATAAAAAAATTCATCAAGAATTCATACAACCATCATGAAAATTTTTATTCCTACTACTTATTTAATTATTTTTTTCATAATTTTATCAACTATTTGTATGTTAATTTCTTTATCAATTTTATCTAATACTTATTTTGTATTTTTAACAGATATTTTTGGAATTCATATTTTTCTTTCAAAAAACAGTAAAAATACACAAAATATATAAAATGTTCCTTTATGCCAATTTTACCACCCTTTTCATTTATTTTATTTTTTGAACTGCAAAATTGCATATTGATTCGATGTTATTTGCCGAAATTTTTTTTTCGGCTAATAATATCAACTCACTATGAAGTTTTTTAATTTGGAGATACAAATCCAATGGAAATCATGGTAAAATTTTAATTTGGTATTTTTTGAGACTATGGGACATGTGGGAATCATTCACACCACAATCTAACACACAGTGTGACTGTTATGACTCCAAGTGCTTGTTTTAATTTAAAATTTACATTAATTTTAGTAAAAAATACAACTAACTCGATCAAATTTGAGAAAAAATATTTGAATTATTTATAAACATTAGTAAAAAGATCAAAATGTAATTTTTAATGTATAGGAATCAACCTCACCTCAATATAATACACTATATTCTTGATATGATACAAAGTTTCCATTATCATTTTAAAATTGACATTTTAAGTCAAAAAGTGTCACTCCGTGAAAAAAAAATGCACTTTGATTGTCTTGGTAAATTCTGAAAACTGTTAATAAGACATTTTTGATGTGTAGGAATCATTATCATTTCATACTGATACATTATGTGAACATTATGAACCATAGTGTGCGTTTCTAGTTAAAAATATAATTTTAGTGAAAAAGACATGTGACGTACTAAAAACTGAGAAAACGAATTTTAATTGTTTTTATACATTATTACAATAATTAATAAGTAAATTTTTAGGTGTGGTAGTCATTCCTACCTCAATCTAACACACAATGTGACCGGTATGACTCCAAGTGAATCTTTTTATTGAAAATGTGCATTAATTTTTTTAAAAATGATGACTGAAAAACTCAAACCCAAGGAAACACATTAGTATTATTTTGATACTTTATGAAAACAATCCATAAGTCACTTATTCTATTTATTTTCAAAAATTATTTTAATTGGATTGGATATTTCAATATCCAGAAATGTTTTTCTCATGACTAAAAAAATATTTTTATTAGTATGATAAAGGAAATGAATTATTTATTATGTTATGATTATGTTATAGTTCCTAGGAATTGTTAAGGATGATGGGTGGTTTCATTATAAACTAGGGATGGATGGTTTCCTTATAAAACAATGATAGGTGGTTTCATTATAGACCAAGGATGGGTGGTTATGTTATAAACCAAGGATGGATGGGTCCAGTATAACCCTCTAATTCATTGGTTATTAATTATGTTTTCTAGAGAATTGTGATGGAAGGTGAAAAAATGGGTTATTCCATTTGTAGGGGTGATATAGAAAATTATGTACCAATCTTCCTACTTGATTTATTTAAGCTTGATATATTTTTTATGGAAATCTTATGATTTCACAAGATAAACTAATAAAATTATATTTAAAGGAATGTATATGTTAATTCTTAAGGGTGAAATGTATATCTTTTAAAAAAATATTTTATGATTTTTTCGTTATTTCAAAAAATACTTTAGGAGTGTTATTTTTCCTTTATGAATATTAAGAAATATTTTATGAAAATATTTGTCCAGATAAGTTGATTTATTGGGTAAGAAAATAAATATTTTGATATCATTATTTATTTTGATGAAGGAATTTTTTTAAGTATTTGTGGCCTAAAAAGTTTATTTTTTTATTTTATATGTCCCTTACTGATTTTTCTCTTATCATCCCATGTTTTAAAAAAATTCATCAAGTTTTATGGATTATTAGGGAAAAATATGAGGTCAAGATTAAAATTAGGAAGATATGTAATGAAAAGAAAACATTTTATTTGTCTAAAATGTTTTCTATTGTGAGAAAAAAAATCAGAATTTTCAACCATGTGATGTGATATTTATTTATGTTAGGGTGGTGAGATAAATCTAGAAAACTATATTCCATAAAGATCCCCAAATATTAAGAACATGAATTCATTACTTAAAACAAAATATTATATAATGTTTAAGGCTAGGTCCAAAAAGAACCTCCAAGACTTCGGGTATGGAGGGAATCAAAGTAAGAAAATGTGAATATTGTGGAATGATTTTGTAACATGTAACATGGGAAGAAATAAAGGAAATTCCAATGGGATGAAAGCATTATAGGCATAGGAAAAACTGAACCCATTGTAGTCGCATTGATCCTAATAGATAGTTTTTTATTTGGATGGAACCCCAATCATATAAAGAAGTAGGTATTTGTATAGAGAATTGTAAAATACTAAGTTATCTTCTATATTCCTTAATTTCATTCATAAATTTGATTTTTTCTAGGTAAAACATCAATAGATTAATTTTTACTAACATAAAATAGTGTTTAAATTACCTATAGTGGTTAAATTACCTATAGGGGTTAAATATTTATAGGAGGATTGGTAATTGGTAAAAAATAGTAAACAAATAATTCACCTCTACCCAATCAAGTGTTTTCACGTATCCTATAGGGAATATCATAATGAAAAATGAAGAAATTCCTCATGCATACTTATGGACTACCATCTCCATTAAAAAATGTATTTTATTTTTCATCTCCTCTATTCATAGCTGGTTATGTTGATAGATTTAATGAATATATATAAAATTTATGACATAATTATGATTCTTTACATATAACATATCATCTTCCTTATTTCCCTATCATACTTTAAAAATGATAAATTCGTTTATTCGTTCATATGGACAACCACCTCCACAAAGTGATGTGATTTATTTTTCATTTCATCCATACATGTATGGTCATAATAATTTATTTAATGAATAATTATGATATTTATAATATGATTATGATTAGTTTAGGTTAAAATGTTTTCTACTTTATTTTTTTCTAATGAACTAGAAAAATTAAAAGAACACTCATGTGTATGTACGGACATTCATCTCTATAAAATGATGTATTTCATTTTTTTAACCATCATATATGGATGTTTATAAAATTATATATAATATCTAAATTTAATTATTTTAAAAAGTTTGTGTTTTTGTAGATAATAAAATCATAACCATGGTGTAAGGAGTGAAACCAAAAAATCAAACCATACATGATAAACAAAATTTTTGACACCAAAATAATTGATTTTAACTATGAAATATGAGTGAATGTGTAAAAAGGAAGCTATGAATAAATAATATATAGAAATATATATATATATATATTTATGGATCTAATACAGAAAAAATATAAATTTATTATATATGAGTTTGGAACACATCCAAACAAGAAAAAATCCAAGGTAAGGGCTTATTATACAATCATGTTTTTGTTAAAGATTTTTTATGATTAAAATTTATATTGGGGGAATTATATGATATTTCCCTAAAAAAATCTTTTCTTTTAATCTAGGTATTTCTTTATTTTTTAAATATTATTTAAATTTTACCTCTTTTGGTACTCAAACCCACAAAAATAATGATTTAATAAAAACATGCCTTATTTATACTTTTTGGTGGGGAATCTCTCCCTTTCTTGACTATATTATTTATTTTGCTTCAAGTATGTTCTCTTATATATGTAAATGATTTAATAAGGTAAATTTTAGTTAAATTTCTATTTCTATTCAATTCATTGAATGGAATATTTTTAACATTTTCTGTATAACTCATTTTTTAATTTAAAAAAAAGTAGGAAAAAATGATTTTTACATTTATTACATGACCACATTTTCCTGACATCATATCTCTTAATTAATATCATGATAATTTTAAAAATTGTTATTATTCTTCAAATAAAATAATGTTCCCATAATTTTAGTAATTTTTAGTTTTACATTTTATTTTAAAAAAAGAAAAGGATATTTCTTTTTGGTTTTCAAAGTGGTTTTCTAATATCTTAATAAAGGGGTTTTATATTTATATGGAAATACGTAGAATATTATTATTATTCACAAGGGATATACTTTAATGATACCAACCAACTTATTTCTCTTCATGGATTATGATCATGTTGTTATATTTATTAAATGGGGAAAATATTTGTATTCCATATGCTAGTTTCCAAATATAGATATTTATGATGATTACATATTTTACTATTATTAATTTTTTTCATATAAAAAATCATTAAACATATTAAGTGATAGTTGGGAAATAATATTACATAGTTTCTTGATGAAATGTTATTTCTCATGAGAAAAACTAGCTTGCGTATTTGGCACATGTATTGCCTATTTATCTATGATGACTTGGAATATAGACTTGATGTTAAGATTATGATGTATAGAATTATAAATTCTATCATTATGAAAAATTTATTATTTCCATGTATTTATTTGTGTTGTAATTCAATCTAGGGACATATTCACATTTTAAATATATTCATTATATGGTATCTTTGAAAATTAATTATATATGTCATATTATAAATTTATTATTTAATCTATGATAGATTTTTTTGTACACTTACCCTTACTCAACATATGATTTCACCCTTTATTATGTTTTACATTACCTAGGGTACCAATAAATTAAATTTTAATGATTTTAGGGATATAATATAATAAATAATAAATTCATCACTAGAATTTTACATTTATATCATGTTCTTGAATGAAATATTACAATTATGTGGGTATCTGGTCTCTCAAGACTACTGAAATGTTTGATCATGTCAGATGAAATCTCTCATATCTTATACCAATTTATTAAATTAACCACTAGATCCATGGTATAGGAGTCTGTATTGTTACAATAATTCTAAGGATGGTACAGTTTTCTTAGATTCTCATGAGTGCCTAAGGTTGGTTTCAATCTTCCCAGAAAATAAGAATTGAAAGCCACATAAAGATATGTAACAACACTTATTGGTATTCCATGTATTTTTACCATATCTCACATTTATAGTCTACCCATATCATCAACCAAATGATTCTCCCTGATCATTAATAAGTTTGAAAACTCCATCATCAAATCATCCAATACCAACACTGCATCCATCCCTTGGTATTTCCATAAAATTCCCATAAAATATTCATAGTGGCCATGTCCCACTTCCATGTAATAATGGTAAGTCAAAATAGAACATTAATACTCCTTTCAACCTCGAACATCACCTAATTTTAGGTGAGGAAGCATGAAACAAATTCTAATACTTATTTAATCATCCCTATGCATCAAAATGGGTGCTTTATATCATGGTATATTATTTCAACACATGATGTACCACCCATCGAGAGTTCTGGGAATCCCATATCATTATTTCCTCTCTCATGTTCATCATGACCACAAACCTACTATGAACATACAAGATATCATCATCACATAAAATATAGGAATCATGTTAATTTACACTATATATTCACCCCATTAATATTTCATAGTCTAAGTGTACTCTATGACTCTCCTCCACCCTACACAATAATGATGAAGTGGTGTTTAATGTAGTCCTTGAAAGAATTCCATAATCCTATTAATATCCAAATTCATCATGAAAATATGATCATCAACTACCAGTAATCCTTAGGCACACTCACTAATTATTCCTTAATCATTCTACAATAAGTTTCTATCAAAGAATTACCCCTCCCTAATAGTACATTTCATCCTAAAATCAAAGGACTATATGTTCATGACCCATATCCAATGACTAAGATTAATGTATTTATAAGATAATATATACCTATATATTTTTATCTCTATAAACCTTATATATATAAATAGTGAAATAGTTATTCCTGTATTTCAATGATTTTTCCATCGAAAACAACATCATATTGTGGGTTACATAGTTCTGTACATGGTTCCATAATAACCAATACCCATAAGCAATAACTTGATTCTCTTTTGTCAGGACTCCACCAAGTATAAAATTGGATTTATAAAAATAAATTTTATTCCCCTTAAATGGATCATTAAATTTATGGATCATAGTTAATTTTATCTCCAACTTAATCTTCTTAAAAACCCCCTCTATCTAATACTTCTACTCAATGTTTACCCCCTTCTTGGTTAGGGTTGTCATATGTGTTTTCAATCAAAGGGAGTTTTGAATTAACAATTTATTATACCCTACCAAACCTAAAAAACTATGGATATATAACATGTTCTTAGTCCTCTTATAAAAAATAACATCATCTTACTTATTGAGGTTTATAGAAATTCAAAACCCTGATATAACATGCCCTAAGATTTGTACTTCATATATCATGAAATGGAACTTAAAGAGATTGGAATAAATTTATTTATCTCATATTGTACCCAACACAAAGTCTATATTATGGACTTATAAAAACCCAAAATACATTAACCTAGAGATAGTGTTTAAGTTATTATATTTGGATAGATACAAATAATCTCACCAATCAGGATTGATCATTTTAGTAGTCTGAAAAAACTAGATACAAACAAGATTCCTATATTACATTGGAAATACAAAATACATAGAATAAGAAAAATTTATTTATCTTTGATATTAATCATAATATAATCATTCATATCATATGGAAAAGAAAAAAATGAAAAGGTGGTATTATATTCTACTTATGAGTCATGTACATCATAGGATTTCATGAGTAAATAAGTCATAGTCAATATGTAAATAAAATAATTGAATAAACATGTCATTTAATCAATAACTTGTGCACAAGATGAATCCTAGGATAATATTAATGTATTAATCTCATGGATAATAATAACTAAATTTTATATTAAATAAATTAATATTATTGGACATCGCGATCTTAGACATCATAATATATCTACCGTTAAAACCTTTTGCCAAGACAGTTTAAAACTACGGGCAAAAAATTATTTAATTTGGACAATTTATTTGTATATTGAGACCTATTAGTACATCGAGTGGATATATAAATTCATTCCCCACTTGTCACTACATGTATAATGAATTCATCATATATCAAATAATCAATTTATTTCATGAAAAATATTCCATATCAATAAATTCATGTATTGATTAAATAATATTGAATATCAATATTTCCCCTGTGAATTAAATAACTTTCAACTTAAAACATAACCTTAAGAAATGGTATATTAATTAGGTAATAATCATATCCATGATAAAAATAATATGGTTATTTAGGGGAAATTTAATATCCAATAACTAGAAGAAAGTGAATGTTTCAATATAAATTTAATAACCCAAAAATTAATATAATATTAATGATGACCATTAATTCATCAGAAATAAAAATTTGGAAATAAATTCATGTATTTTAGAGAATAAAATAAAATTTTTGTCAATAAATTCTTAAAATATTATTCTTTTTAATACCATTTAAAGCTTATAAAAGAAGCTAAATATTTCAAAAATGGTTGTGGTGGTGGGAAGATCCTTAAATTCCTTATAAGATAGAAAACCCATATTTTTTATTTATTTTGTAAAGAAGATTGAAAATAACCTCTTTTTTTAAAACATTATAAATATTAATTTAATAAAATTTAATAATTCTAGGAGAACATAAAATATCATTTATATATTATTTTTGAAAATAAAAAGTATTTTCTTAAAATAATTTTGAAAAATATGGATATTGTAGAAAAATATATCCAATCAATAGGATAAATAAGATTGAACATTCTTCAAAAAATTTATATTAAAAGATTTACTTGAATGAATTCATTAATACTCATGAATAAATATATATTCATGTTAAATAATTCAATGTTCCATTATATACACCGCATAAAAGTAAATGAGTGTATATTACCAAATATTTATTAATGGAGTAGAAATTGAGATGAAATCCCTTACCAATAGATTGAGTTTCCTTCTAGGTTATATATCCACTAATATAATAAATTTAAATTCATTATAATTACATAAAATAACCATATTCATATATATAATATCATATATTATTCATTTATAACATTTCATCACTATCTTGTTAACTGTATTTTATTATTATCATTATTTTGGATGTCAACTCCTTTATTATTCATGTATGTTTTGATACAATAGTGTTAGTCCTTATATCATTATCATGGTTCCATCCTATTAATAATGATTTAAATATCATAAATATTAAATATATAGATATTTAAAATTATATATAAATGATAGAGATAGAAAAATGAGTTACACCATTCATGGAGATGGTTGTCAACACGTACACGTGAACATTGTTTTCATTTTTTTGATGGATGGAACAAAAGAATGTTAGAAAATAATTAACCTATAAATAATCATTATTATTTCATATATATCATATATATTCATTAAATATTACCTCATTATCATGATTGTAATGTGTAAATGAAAAAAGTTTCACATCGCTTCATCGAGGTGGTGGTCCAAACATACGCACGAGCGATATTATGGTTTTCCAACAGATTGGAAGGTAAGAAGGTATATGTGATATTATAATTATATAATAATAATTATGTCCTAAAGAAAAAATATAAACATAATTACCATATTTATAACCATCCAAGTTAAATGGTGATGAAAACTTAATTACATCGCTTTATAGAGACAGTAAGTCATAAGTACGCACGAGGGATGTTTATACTTTTCATAGGATTGAAAAGAGATGGAAAATGATTTTACCATAATAATAATAAAATCTTAGAAAATTTATTATACTTGATTTATTATTTTAGGTTGTTTGAAACATATTAATATTATGTAGAAGAAGAAATAAAATTGAAGGAGTTAATAAAGATGATTGCCTCTTCTTCGAAATTCTTCCATTAGATATCCTATTATGGGACTTTGGGTAAGACTATTGGAATAAAAATAACATATATAACTTATATAAGGATGTTTAGAAGATAAATTTGTAGTTTTTGGTTATTCTATATGGCTAAAATTGGTGTCAATAATTCAGAGAAGGTCTATCCATTTATAAGTGAGGGAAGGGGAATTCTTAGACTTTCTAAAAGTTTTAAATTAATATAAATTATTTTTTATATAAAAGTGGATTTAAATTGATTTATTTATAATATAATATGATTATGTGTTTAATTCCACTCTTAAAGTGAAATTTTTACATGTTTTTTAATATATTTCCACCCTTACCTTATGTTTAACCCCCCCCCATTAAACCTTTTGGCAATTACTGCAATATAAAAGTAATCTACACTTTAAGGGTCAAAGATGGAACCATAAAAGGAAAAAGGAACCATAAATGGACCATGGTTGATATTTTATGCAATATTAAATTCATTTTTCAGAGAAAAATATTTTTACTAATTTTAAATCATTTAATAAAATATTAATTATTATAAAATATCATTAATGTAATTTTAAACACTATTCATTTAATGTGGCATTAAATTCACCAAGAAAAATAGTGAATTCAAATATAATCCATTCAAACTTCCATAAAAATTCATATATATATATATATATATATATAATTCATGGAAAACATTAAATCATTCAAATCATATCACTTTTAATATTTTAAAAATCATTTATTTTATTTTTCTATTAATTAAATAAATATTGGGTTAGTGTTGTGTATGCATTTAAGGAAATTATATCATTAATATAAATTAAAAATAAATTATAATGATAAAAAAAATAATTTATCTCTCAAATAAATATTTATAACTGAACATGTCATTTATCTATCCATATGTTAAAATATTAAAGAGAATAAAATAAAGATAATTACATTTTTCACTTATTGATAAATAAAATAATATAATGGTCTAAATAACAAATAAATGTAAAAATATTATATATTAGAACATTATATGATTATTATGTAAATAGGTTTGTCCTATTAAATTAAGGCAAGTATTAGGGTCATTTTCTTGTCCTTGTCGTATTATTTTTAATCTTAATTACCCAATTTACCATTACCATGTTGAAAATTATTTTTTATAGCTACTATTAATAATGAAAAAAAATAAAAGGGTATTATTTTACAAATTTTTACCTCTTTATTCCAAATATTGGGTCTATTTTTAAATGTTACATTTCTATAATATGTATAAAATATATTAAAATCCAAACACAAAACACAAAAAAAATCAAGAAACATGCCTTTTATATATAAAAAAATTTTGCAAAATTATATTATAAAATTGATGGAAATTTAATTTAATTAATTATTAGTAAAATAATATAAATTATTTTTTTTATGAAATTTTAAAATAAAATGGAACTTTGTAAATTCTTGAAACAAAAATACAGTTTTTAGTAAAAATCGGTATTTCTCATTATTCATTAAAAAATAAATACTTTCAGAAAAATATGAAAGTATAACCTTAATATAATTTTTATATATTGATATATGAAATGTTATTATTTTTATAAAATACAATTTTTATAATTTATAGATATTAATTATAATATTTTCTCACAAAATTAAATAAAAATTATTTTTGAAGGAAATGTGTTTTGGAATAATAAAATAATTTTGATGAAAATCAAGTACTTATTTACAAATAATTAATAAATTATTTTTTATTTAGTGGATAGATTACATATATTTCGCAATTCAGTTAATATTATTCATACCCCCCCCCCAATTCAACAGATAGGTTATAACGGTCATATTTAAATAATAAATTTTTGTGGTTCGTTTAAGCTTTGTGTTATGTGTTTTATACACTATCGAACATAGTGTTCAGTTAAAATATCTTTGTATAAATTCTCCCCCATTTTAATAAATTTCAGCCTCATAATTTTAACTTATGCTTAGTAATCAGGGGTTTGGCATTTGGCAATTCATTTATGGAAATCCCACATCATAAAAAGGGTTAATAAAACATCCTCTTAAAATGAGGGAAAGGTAAATACGTAGGTCATCACAAAACTATGTTTCCAAAATGGATAAACATGGTGGGTATTGAAAATATGGACATAAAAGAGAAAATTATCTCCCAATGACAAATAATGAGTGATAGAGAGCGTGGTCAAAATAAAGTTAATGACCACAAACCCATAAATCTAGGATTGGTGAAAAGACAATCTATTCATTGAAAATGATCATAATAGGATAGTTTTTTTCATAATCCTTTTATTAGAGTCAAGGAATATCTTTACCATATAGAATAATAACATAAATAAATATAATTACATTAAAAGTATAATTTCATCCTTTAATAAATTTCCATTATAATCTCATCATTTCTTTGAATGATGAGTGTTATTGATGAATTTTTTTCAGAAGAACTAAAATTAAATTTTAAAATATATTAAGATCTAGGAAAGAATGAAAATTTATTCTTTATATCTCTAGATATTTTGAAAAACCAAACTGGTGAGAACAAGTTATCTAATAACACATTAATCTCTAAAACATCAACAATAACTGTAAATGTTTAACTTAATCCATTTCATAAATACTTAACCTTAAGAATCCTCTAAAATATTTATAACCAAATTCCAACCTCTAAAATCTGAAAATTTTGATCAAATATTTATTCCTATACAAAATAAGTTTCTCATAGTGTCACATACCAAAAATGTGAATTACTTGATCACATAATCTCTTAAAACATACTAATAACCTGAATTAAAATAAAAACCTAATTAAAACCTAACTAGTTCCAAAAATTAACTTTATCTTTCTTCCTTAATTCAAATCACATATTATCAAATATATTCCATAAATATTAAAATGAAATAAACTCCATCATAAATTACTTTGTCATCAAATTACTACTCATTTTTTTTGTTACCAATACTATACCATTTATTTCATCAGTTTCATCCTTCTATTTATCTTAAATAATCATTATTAACTCAACATTAGAAACATATTAGGGGTTATATTTCCCTTATAAGAATATCACTTTATCACTAAATCACTTTTTTTGGTTATTTGTACCATTCTATATAAGATTTCAAAACCTTATAGAAAACTAATGTATCACATCCCTTATACGTTTTAGGATTATTTCAGTCAAATTATCAAAGATAAAATACTAAAACATATTTCCTAAATCAAAATACAAAATCACTTTAATCATTTCACTTTAGTTGTTGTAAAAGTATAATCTCTGCCTTCTCCCCTTGGCTTATTCTGTGGTAAGTTCCCTAGAAACATGGGGAACTTGTTTGAATAATTCCCCATGTAATTATAGTCTAAGATATATATAGTTGTGTATTATATATTTTACATACATTAATTATCCAAATAACACTTAACTCCAAACTTGTTACAAACTCCCATGCCCTTCAGGATCTTTCTAGGATATTTCTTTCCGTAATTGTTACACGATGAAAATTTCTTCGTTACCTTCTTCTTCTTTGATATGTTACTTTTTCTTGGTTCTCATCTAACCTCACATTGTCTTTATTAACATTTAGGATATATTATCTACATAATTCCTTATATATCTTAATGTCAATTGATGTTGTATCATCATATGATGAATACTTTTGAGAAACAAGTTCACATCAGAGACTCATCTTAATCCCATCAAAGAAAAAGTCAATCTTACATTCTATAATACATATTTAGTCCAAATCATGCATATCTAGTCTGGTATAGTTAGTCTCATACTATTACATAATTTATTATTACTTTTATTTTATGTAAAGAAATTACTCTCCATTTCATCTCACTATTCATGAGGGAATTATTTCTCCAAAAATCATGTTTAATGTTCATCATTATAAACTATCTATTTCTTCATTATATTTAATGTTCTGGATAATTGAACACTAATCATCAAATTTTCCTTTCAAATAATAAACTACCATACTAAACTTTTCACATTCATTACATTCCAAATATAGATATATATTTTTGAGGTATTTTATCCACTCCTTAGTTACCAGTAGATTAGTAGTTCCACTAAAATATGGAGGCTTTTTCACATGAAGCAGTCCAACCTAAATGAATCCCATTTTGGAAAAATAGGTTTTCACATATGGGAAACAATATTTTTTATAACCAGAGTATGATATTAGAATATGGCCATGATCTTCCCATCTCTAAAAAAACTATAATGGCTTGATCAGTGGAGAAATCCTTACATTAACCACATTTATTTTTTCTATTTCTTAGTTTAGTAACCATCACTAAAAAATGTAATGCACTAAGTTATCTCATATCTTAATCATTATGAATATTGATCCAAAATAAAAAAACCCTCTAATAGTTAAAGTTTTCAAATACAATAATGAATTATTATAATTCTCATGTTATATATGTTTATTTAAAATCCCTTTCAAACTTTTTCTACTAAACTATCTCTAATACCAACTATATCAGCACCAACTCTAGTAACCCAGTGATTTAATTTACTTTATACCATTGCAATTGATATATGGGATCTCAACATACATGATCGATCAGTTTGGCAGTCCTAAAAAACAAGATACATACAATATTCTCATATTATATTAGAAATATAAAATTCATAGAACAATAAGTTTTATTTTATCTATGATATTAATAATAATATCCTTATTCATATCTTAGGGAAAGGAAAACAAATGAAAATGTGATCATATCTTCCTGGTAAGAGTTACATATAGTGGAATCTCTCTTGAAAAAATAAGGTATAATCAATATCAAAAAGTAAATAACTATAAACACATATTATTTAATCAATAAATTGACCACATAATTCATCCATAGATAATATTAATGTAGTAATATCAAGGATAATAATAATATAATTCTCAATGAAGGAAATTCATGCTATTATATTTAATGATCTTAGACATAATTATATCTCTACAGTCAAGATCTTACACCAAGGTAGTTTAAAACTATGGGTAAAAACCCATTTAATTTGGCCAAATAATTTGTCTCATGAGATCTATTGATTCATCATGGGGGTATATAATTAATTCCCCAACCTATCACTATATTTTTAATTCATTAATAATATATCAAATGATCATCTTAGTTCCTGAAAAATATGTATTGTCAATAATTATCTATTTTGATTAAAGGATATTGAATATCAATATTTCCCCCAATAAATCAAGTAACATAAAAATTAAAGCATTGTATTTCGAAATGGTATATGGTTTAGGTGACAATAATATCCATGATTCAATTATTATGGATATTTAATAGAAATTTAATGTTTAATTATCAAAAGAAAGTGAATGTTTGAAAGGAATTTTAATAACCAATAAATTGAAAAATGATGAAAGATGACCTTAAATTAATCTGAAATTCAGGTTTTAAAATTAATTCATGTATTTTGGAGATTAAAATAAAATGGATGATAAAACGTTCATAATTTTTTTTCTTTTTAATACCTTTTAAATAATCTAGAAGAATCTAGAGAGCATAAAATTCTTATGGAAGCAAGAAGTTCCATAAATGATTTTTGGGGATATCACAGTAGTAATGCTTCTATGTTCATTGATGGAATTATTATTATGAAAGGGGGAATCAACCAATGGTGGTTCTAGAAGGTGGTGAGATAAATGAAATTATATTATGTGTACAATGAGTTTCTAAGAAATGGTTGGCTGGTGTTCATGACACCAACAGTGCTGCTCATTTGTGGAAAAGTCAGTGTGATGATGATGGGTAGGACTATCTTGACAATGATGGAATATAGTGGTGCCTCTGATGTTAGGATATGTAAATATAGTCTTAATAATAGTGTTGGTAGGTTCCAGTATCTAGTGATGGAACTACTGGTGTGTAGTGAGGAAATGTGATGATGACAAGAAGGGATCCCTCAATAGTGATGGGAGGTAGCAGTGCCACTCATTTTGTGTGATGACGGGTAGGGGATCTAAACAACATTATGTTCAGTGGTTCTATTTTTTAATGGTGAAGGTTTCCTAATATAATGAGGTCTCACATAATCTATGACGTCGAATTATCAGGTTATCATTCTTAGCATATGGGTTTGGGCCTTTGGGTCATGTATTCATTGGATTTGATTCCCGTCGGGCCTACGGGTCATGTTATGGGTTCTCTATACCCAGAAAATAATATGGGCTTTGTGTATTAGTAAAAAAAGTGGGATATACCCATCCCTTTTAAATTTATTTTTATAAAATAATTTTAAAAAATATGGATATTGAAGAAAAATATTCTCAATAGAGAATAAAAATAAGATCATATTTT
Source organism: Viscum album (assembly GCA_963277665.1). Classification (NCBI taxonomy): domain Eukaryota; kingdom Viridiplantae; phylum Streptophyta; class Magnoliopsida; order Santalales; family Viscaceae; genus Viscum; species Viscum album. The sequence goes on along the minus strand of OY728127.1, from coordinate 1,012,179,413 downwards.
ATTTTAATTATTCCCCTTGAAAGGGTAACTTGAATTGATTAATTAATCATCATTAGTAAATATATATTAATGTAAAATAACTAAAAGGTTCATTATAAACACTACTTAAAAGTAAATAAGTGCATATTATTTAATGTGTCTCAATGTGGTGGAAATTGAGAAGAAATATCTTACCTCAAGTTCAACTTGAATCATTGGTGATCTAACCTCTTGTATGATAAATTTTGAATTTATTATAAATAAATAAAAAACAATATTCATATCTATAATATCATATACGATCCATTTATAACATTTCATCACCCATTTTTTAATAAACTTTTATTATTATCATTATTTTGTGTGTTAACTGCTTTGTTTTTAAAGTATGTTTTGATTTGGTATTCTAAGACCTTCAATATTTCTCATCATTAAATTGCCTCAATAATTATATAAATATAATATTTATTCAATATATAGATATTTTAGAACCATATATATAATATATAGATTATAAAATGAATTACTTCATTCTTGGAGATTGTAGGTCGTATGTACGCAGGAATGATGTTTTCAATTTTTGATTGATGGAATGAAATAATGTTAAATAATAATTAACTATTAAAGAATCATTATTATGACATACATATTCATTAAATATGGACTTATTAACATCAATTTAATTTTTAATTGAAAATTGGATCACATAGCTTTGTGGAGGTGGTGGTCCACACGTTTGCACGAGGGACATTATAGTTTTACAATGAATTAGAAGGTAATAAGTTATATATGATATTATAATTTTAGAATAATAATTATTTCATAAATATCATATATAAAGATTATTTCTATATTTATAACCATTAAATTGAAATTATGATAAAAATTAATTACACCATAACATAGAGACGATTAGTCATACATACGCATGAGTGATGTTTTTTCTTTTAGTTGGATGGAAAAGTGATATAAAATTATTTTACCATAATTATAATAACATATAAGAATATTTAGGATACAATATTTATTTTTTTATGATATTTAAAATAAATTATGATGAAGTAGAATACAAAATAAACTTGAAAGACTCAATAAATATAGTTACCTCTTCTTCGGTATACTTCATTTAGATCTCCTGTTAATGGAAATAGGTTTGGTCTTTTGGATTCAAAATAACATCTAAATCATTAATAATGATTTTTTAAAGATAAATGGATTGGTTTTGTTCAATCTATGACTCAATGTGGTATCAAGAATCAAGATAATGGTATCCTTTTATAAATAAGGTGAGGGGCATTCCTAAATTTTCTTAAAGTATTAAATTAATATAAAATATTTTAAATTCAAAAATAGTTCCAAGTTGACATAATTAGAATATAATATTATTATTAGTCAAAAAATATCCTACAATAATATTTGGAAAAAAAAATTATGTTTTCACCCATTCTATTTAGTGTTAACCCCCTAAAAACTCTTTTGACGATTACCATAATATTAATGTTTTCAACAATTTAAGGATAAATAATTTTATAATTAAAATAAAAATGACCATAAATGGAACATGGTTTATTTTCTCAGCCATATCCAATTAAATTGGTTGAAAATGATATTTTTAAGAATTTTAAATGATTTAATAAAAAAATATTTATTATAAGATATCATTAATGTCATTTTTAACACTTTTCATTTAATATGACTTTAAATACATCATGATATAGAGGAAATTAAATTATATTACTATGAAACATCCCTAAAATTTCATATATATCGATTATAATAGTAGGAAATAATATATCATTTAAATTTTATCACTTTTAAAAAATTTAAAATCATTTATTTTGTTTTTCTATTAATTTAATAAATATTGTGTTTGTGTTGCATAAGAGTTTAAGGTAATTATTTCATTACTAAAAATTATAAATAAATTACCATTATAAAAAAATATATATATCAAGTAACTATTTATAACTTAAATTTTTTTATATTTCTGCTTATGCTAAAAATTATAATATAATTAAAAAAGGGAATGACACTATTGAATTTTATTTAAATAAAATATTATAAAGTTTAAAATAATAGATAAAAGGAAAAAATATCATATATTATAATATTGCATGATTATGGATTAAATAGTTTCATCAAATGAAATTAAATCAAGTTTAAGGTTCACTTTCAAGTCCTTATCATATTATTTTTTTCCATAATTACCTGATATACCCTTATCGTGGTAACAATTATTTACTATAGTTACTATTCATAATGAAAAGAAATAAAAGGGGACTATTTATCATATTTGGACCTCTTAATTAGAAATATGGAATAAATTTTTCAATATTCAATTTAAATAAGTGGAGGTAATTAATTTTAAATCAAAACACAAAATGCAATGAAAAACATTTTTCTAGAAAAATGCCTTTTATGTATAAAAATGTTTGATACCAAATTAAATCAAAAACATTATTCATATAAACTTAATATAATTAACAATAATATAAGATAAAAAATTTTATTTTTAAATAATTTAAAAAAAATTAATCTTTTTAAATTCTAGAAATAAAAAACCTTTTTTTTGGTAAAAAATGATATTTTTCACTATTCATGGAAAACTGATCTTTGTAGAAAAATTCCTAAATATCACCCTATGATAATTTTGATATGATTATTTAAAAAATAATATTATTTTTATAAAATAAAATTTATAGGAGTTCCATAAATTAATTATAATATTTTCTAAAAAAAATATTTTTTAAAAATAATAAGTATTTTTGAAGCTCAAAATTACTTTACTGAAAATTTAGTACATATTTCCTAAGAATTAATCAATATATTTTTATTTTTTATGAACATTATTTATATATCATGATTTTATTAATACAATCCATACCTAATAATTCAATTTCTATGTTATAATGATCATATTTAAATAATGATATTTCATGGTTCATTTCTGCTCGATGTTGTGTATTGTATATATTATCAAAGATGGTGCGATTTTATAATTTTGGGTTATTTCATGCCTCAATAACTATTTTCTATGAATACACTAGTATTTAATTGTTAAATACAACAAAAAATGTGTAAATATATAAGGAAAATATCTTATTCACATTATCCATGAACACAACCAATGCATCGTTAGATCAAATGACACAATAGTAAAATATTATAATCAATATTGTATCTTCAATAATGTTTATGGAATATACTCTTCCCTATCCCAAATAAGATAATATATAAACCTTATATCAATACTAGGAAATCCTATAGATCCCCTCAACCAATAAAATTATTTCTCAATATGAGGAAGTTGGTAACAATTCTTGATTATGAATTTGTTCAATATTAGGTAATCTACAAATAAATATAGTCTATCATCTCAATTTATGATATAAAATATTATAACAAGATATAGTTAATTTCTCTTGATTATAATCCATTTTTTCATTAGGTCAACTACATTACCTTCAACTCTCTCAACCCAACTAGTGACATCTGAAAAGGTGGTATCAATATCATCTTTATACTAAGAAACATTTTTATTGAAAACTCATCCTCCCTATTATAAATAATTCCTAAGAAATAATTATAAAAAATATATGAAAATTGATCAAAAATAGAGGAAGGGATATTTTTTACCGCTTCCTTGGTCCCCAAAACAACATTCATTATCTGATAGGTGATCCTGCCCAACCACCAATGATGAGTTCTGGTATGACTATCCTATAAATCCCATTCCCGTATGAATGTATAAAAATGACTAATGAGATAAGTTAAATACACCTATCACTAATATAATTTTTTTCAAAATCTAAAATTAGTCAAAAAAATCCATAACAAATATCATATAAAATCTATTAGTTTCTCACCACTACGATACATTCTTGAAATCTCCCAATAACCTTTGATTTCTCCTTAATTGAATATGGTCACCATCCTCATCAACACTCCAAGACTAATTATAAGTCACTAAACATTCATGAAAAACTATAATTCATTAAACCTATATAAAATATAACTACATCCATGGAATATTTCTCTAGGATTTTTCCTCATACTATTGATGGCCCCTTATTTCCATCAACAAAAATCTAGTTAGTAATAAAATGGTGTCCTGAATTGGTTCCCTTGTATTTTCCTCTGGACACTATATTTACCTATGATTCCAAACCTTAAAGTTACAACTATCTATATTAACCTTATCCACCATTGAGCCCTAATTTACTAGAAGATATGTAAATACGACTTTGAGGTGATCCCCTAAATCAAGACTTTTATCCATATATCCTCTAAAAACCTCTATCACTACCAGTATGATGTTTGATCCTATAAAATCACTATAAATAACTAATTTATCCACTATATAGAAACTCTTTAGGTGATCTATCACAATCAAACCAGAAATTTTCCATCTGGTCACACTATCATCACTCAAAAAAGGTCCTCCCTCAAATAGGAATAAATAAAAATCTACCTTGTCTTTATTATATGTTGAGACATTATTAATAACCATAAAACATTCACTTTTATCTACTTATTAATTAACTGTTATAATCATTGAAAGGTAAAAACAACATTGGAGCACCACCATCCATCTATTTACCCTCAGTGGTGAGGAATAGGTTCTCCATCTCAAAAAAAATATCATATAGAACAATCTAATCTAGACTCAAATAAAATGAATTAGAAAAACCTTAAAACATCTATCCCTTATATCATAATCTCTTAATAACATCGAATAAAAATATTTCTACACCATAAATTATACAGTAAACATAATCACCTACAGATCACCCATAATAAGAATTATAAATTCTTTTTTACACTTTATCATAAATATTTCATAGTTGAATTTCTTGAAAAAATTATCCTGGAAATACTTTAAAGAAAAATCCTCATATAAAAATGCATGTATTTGAATATCCCGCTAGTGGTTAGTTGGTAAATAAAACATATATTTATCCAGATTAACTCCCTTCTCATTTAGAGTATTAATCAGATCAAAATTAATCTAGATCTACTCAACCTAGAACTTTATACCATGTGGCCCTATATCACCCTAGAGGAGGGGTATCAGTTGTATTTAGAACTTCCAGGGTGAGGGTTAACATAGATTAATCACCCATAAGAACCACATGATTTATGGAATGAATCATGCGAAGCAATACTGTTCTGAGTTTTTGGTCTATCATAGGATCTTGTGTCAGCACTTTTTGAACTTGCTCATCTTGTCCCACCTGATTCTCAACCATAGGTTATCATAGAATCATATTGCTGAAACAATAAATTCATAAATTTTAACTTTTCAATCATAGTTATTGATATCAAATTTTATATAAATATATTATAATAATTGTGTCCCACTACTATACTAATATTAATGAACTTTCCCCACAAGGATTGTATCTAACCATCACTGGATAACATGCCTAAATAGTATTAGGGTTTTTCTAAAAACCTCAGGTAATATCTATACCAAACTACCCTATTTTAGGGTTCAGTTATACATACCCATTTAGTTAAAATCATTATTAATTAAATAGTAATATTAACCAATTTTTCAATAAATTAATATTTCCCTAATAATTTATTTATGAAATCATTGTATAATATATCATGACATTTTTACTGGAAAAAAAACTTGTTAAAATATTTTTCTCATCACATATAGTCATTCACATGTGCCAAAAACCTATTTTTTGAAAATGATGCATGTAAATAGTCCTTATTTCCTCCCCAAAATAAAATTAAATGAATAAAAAATAACTTTCACATCGTATTTCTTGAAATGATGAAACCATAATACTTAATACCAATAATTAAAATCCTATAACTGAGTTAACTTGGACATAAATTATATAGGTGTTAGATATGCATATGTACATTTCCCATTCTACGTTATGATTAATATTTGTCCCTATACCATGTACCAAATAGGTAAAAAAATCTAATACCATTTTTTAATTTACTTGGATTAAACCTTGCCTGACATACCCAAACCGATGTTTCACATACCTCAAGTGTGCCTCCCCAAATTTCAAAGCTTTCCAACTAATGGTATGTTTATATCAATGTTATGGGGAGACTATAACCCCAATTAAATAACTATAAATAATTGAAAAATATGGGACAATAATTAGTCACATCATTGCCACATAATTATCATATTATAATGACAAACTAACCATAACTAAATCACATCACATGATATATTAAAATATGAAACCTATAAAATTTCCTATAAGCCATGCATCAAAACAAAAATCACATAGTTGGTCAATTATACACATAATATAAGCCAAAAATTCTAAAATAATTTATATACTATTAAAATGATTTTTGATATACCACCTATTCAGATATCCAAATTCCCATCACCCAAATCATGTCCACCCATCGATTATCGTAGCCACTCCCATTCAAATATTTCAAAACATAAATTTTACATTCACATTATAATGATTCATATTTTTATATTTTTAATTTTTCCTACATAATATTGATGATTCATATTTAGGATTGTGGTATAGTTTAAATGAAATGGACCACCTAACAAAAAACATTACTTTATTTTAACAATATATATAATTAAACATGAAGAATTAATATACCCCATTAAATTAAAAATTAAAAATCTATAAAATAAAAACAAATAAAAACATAAGTAGTATTTGAAAATCCGTTGGGTCACAGTTTCCTAGAAATATTACACCTGCAAACCAAATTGTAAAAATAAAATAAATCATTAAAAATATGATTGGTATTTTCATAAAGGATATAGAGAACATTGAGAGAAAAACAAATGAATGATGGATGCAATAAATAAGTAGTATCTATATCAAGTATAAACACAATATGACAATTGTAATAGTAATATGAGTAACTGAATAGTACACTAACTGTTTGAATATTAATATGATCATTGGAATATAACTTTATCAAAAAAATTGTAAAATGACTTGAAAATAATATTTAATATGAATAAAATAAGTAAATATAAATATTTTATTGATATAATATAAATACTTAAATTAAAAACACAAATAATTTAAATGTGTATATTTTTAATAATTTGTATCTTAACATAAGATGTAAAAACCTAATTTTATGTTAATACTAAAATATTAAATTTCCCTAAGGCATAAAAATTACTTTGATAAAATGAGTAAATTTTTTTCAATAAACACATAAAATTATCCAAGGTTAAATTATTATTATTATTATGAAAACATCAATTTTTTGTGAATAGTAATAATATTATTTGTAAAATTCCACATGATTTATGATATAATATTGATTTAATAATGACCAAATTAATTATAAAATTATTTGATCAACCAAAATTGGATTTATAAGATAAATTAGAAAATTTAAAATAATCAAAATAACTTACAAAGAAAATATGTAAATTTAAAATTCTAAAACAATAAATTATACCATTAAAATCTATTTTTATTTTTTTTTCTTTTATATGTATAAATTAATTAATTCACTGTTTAATTTGTTTTAAAGTTATAAAAATTTATATTTAATGACATAATATTCATTATCTGAAATATGATCACCATTACATGTCTTGGTCTTGAAATAATATTTTATCCAATCTTTTAAAAAAAATACTCCTCCCCGTAAAGTATAAAACCACACACACCCCATTGGAAACCCACTTACAAATTTATTAATTTTACCATGAACTGTAAAAATCTATTTTTGTGGAACCCTGGACGAGATCATATGGTGTGAACTGAAGTGCCACATAACCTCATGTGCACCTCCACATACACAAGAGGTTGTCGAGTAGTGGTGAGGGTCTAAAGTGATGCAAGGAGAATATAACCTCAATAATCATATCCATAACCAAGAAAAATATAAATAAATATATAATCACTAAGCATCATTGCATAATAATGTAAAATCATGATGCTATAATATATGTCATTTTATGCCACATGGAAATAATCAAATGAACCCCCAATGTGGAAGGTCAAAAGTTATAACAATACAACTAAAAAATACAAATAAAAGATTATGAAGAAAATATCTAGAGACCACCCCGATACTATATCAATCTCCCAACTCTAAGCTCCTATGAAACCTATCATAGTGACCTTTCCCTTAACTAGATCCCTGGTCATGAAATTTATACATGCACTAAGATATACATTTATAATGTGCGTATAAACCTAGTATGGAACCACCAATCCATACTTAACATAAGTGCACACGTATATAGGGGTTTGTGTCATTATAGAAAGGAAAATGTGCATAGAAACATACAACCCATCAGGTATTGAGTGATCATGTGTTGATCATGCTTCCCTGAACCCAGGCCATATCTTCTTACGCTCCATGTTATAAGAGTTTCACAAATAGTTATTTTATGACATAGATATTGTGGTGTAACTCCATATACCTTTATGAAAATTTCACATTATTCCCTTATAGAACAAATCCATTCCCATCCCTAATTTAATTTCACATATGTGACTCATGTTCTCCCTTGATGGTATGTATGCTTGGAATACCTACACTATGGAAATTTGTACATAAGAAAGTAAATTGACTAATGGTACATCATACCATCCTATAAACCCTCTTAGAGAGGAATATAGAGTTATTCTCCCATTGTGCAATCACATTCCAAGATTAGGTTCTAACCATTCTATGTAGATCCATACCCAATGAGTCATGTCATTCACACTCCCCTTCCAAGGATATGGCTATTTCTATTAGGACCATCTTTCAACCTGAACACTATACTCCATCCAATACATATTTTTAAATTTTAAAATGACACTTTTTAAGGCTTAGTGTGAATCCTAACACGATTCCAAGAAAATAAAAAACATACAACATCACAACCTTCCCACTTCAGAATTCAAATGGATATGAAAAAATCCCCATATAAAGCACAAAATATAATCAAACATCATATCATAATAAATATTTAAAAGACTATGAATAGTATATAAATACATAATGTCATATCATGAAATAAACATGGAATTTCAAATATTCCATGGGATGTGAAATAATAACATACAATGAGAGATATAGTAAGGAACACATAAACCACACTAATAGAAAGACTCATGGTCCACCCTGCACATATCAATTTTACTATCATGATAGGGCCTAAACACTATTAATATACATGCAATATAATCATGAAGAAAAACTCTATACAAAGGCCCCATATGGTAAAAACGTCCTACCTTTAGCACATCAATGTGAAATTCCAAGATTCGTCAAGGAATGATACCCAGATCACATCCCCACACCAATGATCACTATAAAAAGACCCAATCCATTATTATTAATTTTCTAGAATTGGAATTATAGGAAGAGGTCAAGCTAAGTGATAAAATCCACATCAATGTACCAAAAGGGATTCACCATTAAAGGTAAATCTATGATCGATCAAGTAAAGGTCACCAAAATTTGTAATTCAAATATTATCTATAAATAAATCAGTAATTTTATATTATATCAAGGTATAGATTCATAGATCTAGAAAAATGCCTTAGATATATGATCAATTCTAGATAATTAATGTGAATTAAGCTTTGAAGAGATAGATCTTTCCTTAATTGGAGCCAACAGATCGATTTATATGAGTCAATGCCTTAATCCTTTTGATTTGGAGAATAGAAGGAGATAATCCACCCAGAATCACCACTAGATTACCTAGATTTGAGATCCCAAGGCATAAGAGAAGTAATGAGTGGTTTCGGAGGGATTTCAGAATAAAAATTTAATTTTTATATTAGTTAATGTTTCTTACATGGTTCGGTCACATGGTTTCATATACCTTGCAACAAATTTTATTTTTTACACTATCTCAAGACACATGGTTTTGTGGAAAACATAATGATCTCTAACCATGCATTAATCATGTGCCGCATATTCTCCTTCTCCAAACTAACCAAATAGTATCCTAAGAGAATAGCATAGTTCCCAACTGTGCACTAACCCTACATGCCCATTAATGGCTCTAAAATCCTCCAATATCAACTAGAATTTATCTAAGAATTAACCCATGAAAAACATAGAACAAAAACACTTAAATAATGGATTAAATTGTGGAATAAAGAACCTAAAATACTGCAAATAGTTATAATCTCCCCCTCTAAGGGATTTTTTTCCTAGAGGAGTGTCTCTATAGTTCCTACTCAAAAATCTTGATCTGTTGATCTCGTACAATATAATCATACTCCCAAGCCTCTTCTAGGATGTTTCAGTGATTCCATATGACTCTAGCAAGTGTAACTTTCTTCTCATGTAACACTTTCTCAATCTAGTTTAAGATCTACACCAAGCACTCTATAAATGATGCATCGGGATCTAGCTCAACATCATCATTGTTGATAACATACATAGGATAGGGCATGTACCTATGAATTCATTCCTCAATACAATAGAGGAAGATACAAAGGTGGGATAATTTAATGACATACTTGGTAATATAAAACATTCCAACAAATCCTGGTGTTAGCTTCCCTTACGTCCACAAAGTTTAATTAGATAATCGAGGAGTCTCCTACAAGAAAACCCAGTCACCAGTAGAAGAATACAAGGGTAATCTACTATTATCATTATATTATCATTGTCTATTGTGATCACTGACTAAACACTTGTAGATAAATTAAATTCTCTCGAATTTATCTTGAAAAAAACATTGATATAAAATTAATAACACACCAGTCTCATTCCAAAATAGTGGTCAGTGACATGACCAACCAAAAATAAACTCAAAATATTCCATATATATTTAATCCTAGAATTTTTTATTGCACTCAAATTAAACCATTTCCATGATATCATCCTAAACTCCACCAAAATCTAGAATACATTCTCATAGAATATCATTTAAAATCTAGATCATCCTCTCTGACTATCCATAAGCCTATGCATGACACATTATACTCAGATTCAGCTGGGTACCCAAAGCCTTCTATAACCCCTAAAAACTATGATGTGAAGATCACATCTCTATCTAATAATATGATCCATGCATCCCCACACATGCATATATTCTATCATACATATAACTTCTCTAACTCATCCAAAAAGGGTCTCTCGGATCAATAAGAAATGATCCACTTCCATCATATGATTGAATATCACACAAAAAACATCATGAATACTAAGGTCCAAAGGTAACCCTATCATGAAGTCCATCATCACATCCTCTCACTTCCACAAAATCATCAAAAGTGGATAAATCAACCCACTATGATGAATCTTGGCATTCTCATTTGAAATTTAAGCCATCATGAATCAAAAACAGTAAAATTCAATCTTTATACATGGCCACCAAAATTGAAATTAGATGTCATGGTATATCTTTATCAACCCTGGATGCACTTCCTTTTTGAAAACACGTGAGTCCATTGTCAAATAATCCCTATAGGGACTTATCACTACTAACATCCTACGAAAGTAAGACACATCTTTATCATATAAGGATAACCCGATAATAGAGTCATCCCCCTTCAATATCTTCTATATCACTATATTCTTGGGATCAATCTCTTGGATAGACATTACCCGGTCCACTAAGAAAGGCACGATAACTAAATATACACATGTAATTACTCCATAATCCTTACATGAATTCATTATCCACTCAACCATAAAACCCATCAGATTTAATTCCTCATATTAAGTTCATTATCCAAGTACCCGAGTCTCTGGTATTTTCTTTCTCAAAGAATCTACAATGACATTACCTTTCCCCATATTAGAGGCCTTCTTAAAGTATAATTTCTATAAATACTCCACCCAATGCCTTTATCATAGATTGAAATATTGTAAGTAGAATATGTATTTTAAGCTCTTTTAGTCTATATAAATTATATTCCCCTCTCTAAAGAGATACTATCATAAATATTTTATAGGATAGACACAAAATTCCATTTATATGCCATGATTTAGGGGGATCTTCTTATGGGATCATAGATGACAAAACCCATAGGTTACTACCAGATCCCTTCATATCAATACATCTCCCAACCCAAAACATGAGGCATCATAATAAAATATGTATCCAATTCTAGGATCAAATCTAGATTTGTCATCAATATTCTCTTTATCTCTACAAAATACACTTCACACTGATCGGAACACTCAAACAGCACCCAATGTTTGGTCAGATCGGTCATTGGTGATTCCAAATGGGATAATCTCTAGATGAAATATTGATATTACCCCAAAATGAAAAGGTAATTTCTATTCTCAAACACATTAAGGTGGTGTTCACAAGACATAACACTCTCTACCTTCTCTAAGTGCACTAAAATCCCTACCTTATAAATTACATTCCTAAGGAAATCAACCTTATGATTCTAAAAGTGTCTTGTAAACAATTTTTTATAAATATTATATTCATTATGTGTACTCAATACAATCTCAAGGTTCCTAAAAGTAATATCTAAATTCATATGATATATTAGGACATTTTTTATGAAAAAAATGATGAATGAGTCAAGTTATGGATGGAAAATCATATTCATGAGATCTATAAACACCAATAGAAAAAAATTTAACCCAAATGGCCTGATAATATACTCATACAGTTTATATCTACTTATAAATTTTATCTTGGGAAAATCCCCTCTCTGATATGAAACTCATAGTAACCTAAAAAAGGATTAGTATTGGAAAAATATTGGGATCCCTGTAACTAATCAAACATAAAATCATTCCTATGTAATGGGTACATGTTATTTACTATTACCTGATTAAACACCCTATTGTATACATCGATCCATATAATATCATATACCTTCTTAGAGAACATCACGGGATCACCCTTAGGATAAGTGATCAGTTTGATAAATCTATTTACCTCAAAATAAACTAACTTCACCTTAAAATCTATCAGCTTATCTTATGTCATATGATAGCGAGGAATCGATCTCGGTTTCTCCCAAGGTATAAGTTCAATATCAAACTCAGTTCCTCTATCTGGAAGAGTACATGAGAAGTATTTTGGAAAGATATACTGATAACTATCCACTATTGGAGGGAAGATAGAGAGGGATAATACATGTTCTTCTTCAAGATCCAAGCCTTCTACTTATGTTGTGATTTCTCCAACATGGTGCAGGTCCAATATCATCTTACCTACTTCAAGATCCCAATCACTTGTCAACATGAAAATCTTTCCAAATTACATGGTGAAAGATAAATATATCTAGTAACATTCAATATATGATCATTAACTATTCAACTAGTCCACTCTAAATATCACATCGAAACTAATCATTTATAAGATCGTGAATTCCCCCAAATGTCTATAGCTAGTAACAACTATGGGACATTCAAGATATTTTTGGATATTTCAAATTTATTTCCAATTGTCAATTCAAGATAGAGTGACTTTGAAGATAACTTAATAGGTAAATATTGGACAAAAACATATTCATAAGCTATAAAAGATTGGGAGGATCTTATATCAAACAAATTAATAGTAAACATATAGGTAATTATAACCACTACTCTAATAGTAGGATTCCTCTCTCCATTGATGGATGGATCCTCATATATCTCATATATATTTCCTATCTCTAGAGAATGAACTAACCTCTGTAGTGCATGATTTTCCTGATTCAATAAAGTCTATGGTGCATAGTTCTACTTTTGAGGACCATTCCCTATACCTGAACCTGAACGCCTCAAATTTTGACATGACACTTTAGAACAAAATTTCTAGATGAAAAACCATATTACTACATCAGTGTCATTTATATAGTGGATTCATGCATGACATAATAAAATTTCATAATCATAAATAGTTATAACACCTGGTGAACATCCTTTCATAGAGGGAGTTGAAGAATCAATAATTTTCTCCACCTGTCTACCACCCTATTGTACCTCCCCACCTTTCCTCTTCATACTACCAAAATAGTCACTCACTACAGCACTAGGAATTTTTCCCATCAATGAACTGTCAGTTGGAAGAAAACTATCAAGCTTATATTCCTTCATCCATTTCTCAAAAGTCAAGGACATCGTAAGAACATCCATGTTAATCATCCAGTCAAATTACCTAACATAACATCTAGTCTTTAGATGAAGGATAATATCAAACATCCTAGACTTATTCAAATTATTCTCAACTAAAAGAGGTGAAAGAAATAGAAACTATATAAAATAAGACAAGTAAGAAAAAACCAAAAATTTCCACTTCTAAATCTCTATAAAAATATGATCTCGATCTAGAATTAGAATGTTGTAGAATAATTCCACAAAGAACAAATCATTAAAGGCCTTCAAAGTAATACTATCATTTTTACCTACCTAACCAATAACACCTGACCACCTCACGGTGTTTCCTTGTGTCATAAAGGTAGAAAAATTCACCTTCCAATCCCTATAAGTCTCCACCATGTCATATATGACCTTGATATTGTTAATTTCTCACTCATAATCCTAATGACCACTAGTTCCCTGGAATGCTAAAGGATATTGAAGATGAATGTTCTAGGCATAGTCAACTATTTTTCTATATAACTCTATACCATAATCAAGAACAATATAAAAGAATCTAGTATATGGAGATCTTACATCTTGAACCAATAGAGTAGGTATAGGATCATTATCATGTTCCTCCTCTTGCATATAATTTGGTGAAACTAGCACATCCTATCTAGTAGGATCATTCTGGTGTCATTGAGGTGTATTTTTTTTAAAATTATAATGGAATGTTTAGAATGGCTACAACAACTTTCTAAGTAATTACAAGTCACAAATAAGAGATTTATACTGGAAGACCTATCCTAGGGGATACCCTTACACAAGGTAAAAACCTCCTCATTCTACCCAATTCTCATGCCCAGTCCTTCATACCTGTATGTTACTCACAATCATGTATACATGTCATAACAGTATATTCAGTTCAACTAACTAAATCCATCAGATAAATAGAACAATAGTATTGAATATAGATATATCACTACACAAATATCATACATCATAGAAATTAATTAAAGAATTATGATATAGAACAAAATAGGTATACACATCACATATGATCCTATGTTCCTACTCATAGCACATGAAAAAAGCCATAATCCCATTAAACTATAAGAGAAATCACATCATTGGTAACTCAAAGGTCTGTAACACATGAGTAGGCTAGGAAAATGAAAACTATCCTACTCAGGTTCAACAGAACCTATCACCTTTCTATCATAACCCAAAAATAAGATAAATGAAATGTTTGACCTTTGATACCATTTTATGGAATCCCAACCCAAATCACTTTGTCTGAACCAAAGTTCCACATAACCTCATACATTCCACCATGTAAAAAAGAGTATCCTTACTAGCATTAGGGGTCTAACGAGATTTGGGGTGATATATCCTCTATAATCAAATAAATCCCTAGAAAAAATATCAATAAATACATAACCATTGAACATCATAGTGGAAGAAAGAACAATCATGATGCTAAAATATATTTCATGTCCATAAAAATTGAAATAATAAAATACACCCCCATTCTGGTTGGCCAACAGGTATAACAGTATCAATAAAAAATAAAAAAATCTCCAAAAACTAACCAAATCTTATCCTAAAATCACATATATCAACCAACTCCAAGATACTTAGAAACCTATCATAGGGGTCCTGAGCTTCTCTAAATACATGATTATCATTTGTGTATAACCACTATGATTATCATAAAAGCTAGGAGTATAAACCCATTAGGACACCACCAATGCACCATTAATATATGTGAACATGTATATATATGCATATGACATGATATATAGGTAAATGTGCATACAAGCATACAAACAATAATGCACCGAGTGATTATTTGGGTAACACCCCTAGTTTTTTACTAAATATACTTTTAAATAATTTTATATCTTCGATATCTTGAATTCCATTCTACACCATATTAAGATCTCATTACACGCAAAAATGTCTTAGAATGTGTTACATGCAACACTAAGTTTCTACAAAACAAATTTTTATTATTTTAATTATTTAAATAAAAAATTTAAAACAGAGCCATTATAATGATGGGTGTGAATATAATTAACTGAATTATGAAATTATGGTTTACACATTTATAAATAATTCTTTGACAAACTAATTGTAAATGAATGTATAACATTTTTTAAAATAAAAAAAAACTGAAAAACTATTCATATGTACACAAGTGTGTTTTATACTGATCAATAAAAAAATAAATATTAATGGATTATATTAATGATATATATATATATATATAATATTCAATATAATTTTTAACATTCATATTATGTTTTTTCTATACATGATATAATAACAAATCCAATTTTACGCATAAAAGAAGTATTTTTCTAAAAAGGTAGTTTTCCATATTTTAATGGAAGACTTGTAAAAAATATAGTTTTTGACATTTTTATAAATTATATTTAATAAAATAAACTTTTTATTTGAAATAAAAATCTCAAAATTTAATTTTGTTTAATTTTTAGTACTTTTCTGTTAAATTTCATGTTTTGATGAATAGAAAAAAAATATTGCAATGTAATTGAAAAAATATTTTCCATCTAAAAAATATATAGTGTTAAATTATATTTTTAATTGATTTTAAAGTATAGTTTGATTAAATTTTTATTATTTAATCCAATTTAAGTCATTTGAATCAATTTTACATTGAATTTGGATATAAAAACATTTAAAACATTTGAACATTTTTACTTTAAAGCCCCATTTTTTTCATCCCATCTCTGGATTAATTTTTTAAATTAATTTATGAAAATTAAGTAAATTTAATTTATAAAAATGGATTCCATATTTGTAATAATAAGTTAAAAATTAATTAAATAGTTCCCTTTTATTTTTGAACAATATGAATAGTAACTTTATTAATTTTTATTACTACATTTATGGGTAAATTCGGTAATTAAGGGTAAACATGATATTATAAATATTAAAAAACTACTATAACACATTAAAAAATGTTATTGGATGAATATATTTCAACCCTTAACACATAAGTATCTAAATTTAATAATTTAATGGAAAATATTCAATGAAAATGACTTTGATATTTTTAAAATCAATGTGAGTGAAAAAAATGTGACACTCATACTTTTAATACGTGGTTAAATAAAATATATGCTAAAATATGTATATTATTATTAAATATAAAAGTTTTTTCATCATCATGGAATTTTTTTTTTAAAAATAGTGAATAAATATTTTTCATAAATAATTACACAATGATGAGGCAGTAATTATTCAATCAATGAAATAATCAATTAAATGATATTAGAAATATTAACAGAAATATAATTTGAATTAATTAAGTTGATCCATGAATTTTTTAGGTGAATATTACATGTTAGTTGTGTATAAATTATTTTTTTTTAATTAATCTTTCTGTATTGATTTTGTAAAAGTCAATGTTATGAATAGTGTCAAAATTTACAGTAATGATATTATATGAAAATAAAATTTTATTAAATTTTTTAAAAATAACAAAAATACTAATTAAGGAATAATTTGGATAAATTATTACCACACTATCCCACATTATTTTTTAATATATTTCCTTTTTTATTTATTTTCATTAGGATTTAATTTATTATAATTTAATCTTTTGAGAAATTCCAAAAGTGATTGTCACCTTCATTATAAAAGGGAACCTCCTCCCTCATCGCATTTCACCAAATTTATCATTCTATTTAGACCAAAATCTACAAAATTATCTTATACACTTCCCTATCCATATTTTAGAGTTTTTTGTATTCCCAAAATACCAACTCTAGAGTTCATTAGAGGATATCTAAAAGAGTCGTTTCGAAGAAGTGGTAATCACTCTAACCGATCACTCTCTTTTATACTATTCTATAACTACTATAAATATACAATATATATCATAAAATACTAACTTAATAATAATAAATATGATTATATTTTTTAATTATTATGAACACACCACTATACATCCTCTTTCCCATCGAACATGAAGTGAATGTATCGCTTGTGCATACGTACGACTTATCATCTCCACGTAGCAATATAATTAATTTTCTACCACCATCATTTATTTTTGAGAATTATGATGGGTTTAATTTTTATATGTAATATTTATTAAATTATTATTATTATGTAATTATAATATCAAATCTATATTTTTAAACCTAATATTTTGGGAAATGATAATGTCGCTTGTGCATACGTACGGATTACCACCTCCACTATGTGATGTGATTCATTTTTCATATATATATTTTACATGGGTGGTAATAAAGATGAATTTTCTGAATATATATGATATATATAACATAAAAATAATTCTATAATTATAATAAATCATATAATTTTCTTTATTTTAATATGAAAGTAAAATGAAAACAGTGATCATGCATGTGTATGGCCTACCATCTCCATGAATGATGTATTTTATTTTATACCTATAAATTTTATGAATATCCATGAATACATATATAATGAACATATATATGATATTTATTTCATTTTTATATTTCTCTATATGATTAAATAATTATCTATTTAATAGTAAAAAAGAAAAACAAGTAAAAAAATGTATAGAAAACAAAGATATTTGACATGAAACATAACATTAATGTGTATTTTTTAATAAGATAAAAATATAAATTCATGGGTATTACATGCGTAATATTATATATATTAATATGGTTCTATGTTATATGTATAATAAAATTATATTTATTATACATTACATTCTAACAAATGAAGTCAAGAGTTAAGGTATGGTATTTTTTATCACTTGTATTTATATGGGACACATTATTTATACACTACATGTTTCATCTATGTGATGTATATACTACCCATGAATTCCTTTTATGAGTATTATAGTAAAGATTATCATATTTTTTATCCATATAATTTTATTTATTTCATGGGGAATAAGATTCTACTGATTACAAATTGGTAAGGGTTTAATTCACAATCTTATCAATTCTCAAGATTGTTTTGTTTAAAGTTTTAATTTGGGAATATTTATCTTCCACGTCCATGTTTTATAAATAAAATTCAATTTTTTTTACTATTATACTATGAATATTTAATTTTTTTTACTCATTTTTTACTTTTTATGAAATCTTTTGGAAATAATATTTTTTTCATTTTTTAACCAAGGATATTTATGATTTTACCAACAAAAAAATATGGAAGAAATGTTTTTATATCTTATATGGCATGAATGAAATATTCCACCTTAATGATGCATTAATTATTTGAATATTTATTTACAATATTACGAGGTTATTCTCAAATAATATTATTTCTTTTAAAATTGTGTGGCATTTTATTAAAACAAACGATTTTCAAAGATGAAAGGATGTTTTAATCAAGAATTATTTTAAAGTGATCTCTCAAAATTATTTTACATCTATAATATCATTAATTTTTGTTACTTATTATATACTGAGTATATTTTTCAAGTATACTATACCTATTTTTCTATGGTTTATTTAGGTTATGATGGAATGATATTTCTGTAACCAATTTCATTTCCATGTGTTATGTTATGATGGAATGATTTTTATGAAACCCATTTCATTTCATGTGTTTTAATATAATGAATGATTTGTGTTCTTATGGAACACATATGTATGGTTCTAATTGTTTGATTGGTGGGACCTATATCTACCTCAATAAATTGAGTAATGATAAATTATATATAATCTCAAAGGGTACACAAGAGATAATCCTCATCCCGTAACAATAGGGTACATGAGAGGTCGTTCTAAGCCCATAATAAGAGGGTACACATGAGGTCATACTAAGCCTAAAAATATAAGGTACATGGGAGGTCATCCCATGTCCAAAGTAGGTAAATTGGTGATTATCCCAATCATAACATACTATGGATGTCTTGGTAGTATCATTGGCATAAGATATTATAATATTATGTGTATTCCACAAATTGCATGTATTATGTCATTGTTTTACTCTCATGGATAATGTGCATTGATTTTATTATGATTCATGTCTTATTATCTCTTAATATCTATGCCATGAATCATGTATATAAGATTTTATGTGTGGGTTATGATCTTAAAATGTTATTCTTGTGTTTTCATACCCTTATTCTCATGTTATTCTTACTTTTCTTCCATTTTTACCCTTATTGGGCATCTTATCTCCCCATTTCTTATGATTCCATTACTCAGGTTTCAAATAATGGTTTTAAGTAGGTGTACTAAAGGGGAATATATTTATGGTATATGTTTAAGATCCTTCACCAAATTAGAAGAATGTGTTCCAAGTTTCCAAAGGCACTAAACTATTATGGTCCTCATGCTTCTGTTTTGTTAAAGTAATAAATATTATTTTAAAAATATGTAATATCCATGTTTGAAATGATTGGTTCATTATAGTGTACTAACTAAGGTTCCATAAACTCCAACTATACCTGCTTCAGTGTTGTATCAAAAGTGTCATAAATAATTATCACATCAATTATATCATGTGGTGTAACTTCATACACTATTATAGAAAAATTCATGTTCCCCCATTAAGTAAAAACTCCACACCCATCCATAAGGGTATTTGACACCCATGGAACATGTTTACCTACTTTCCTTAAATGGTTTATATGCTTGGCATGTCTGAACTATTGAACACTAAACATATAAACGGATTTTACCTAATGGTACATCATAGAAACCTATATACCCTCTTCAAAAGTTGTGTGGCATTATCCTATCATGTGTTAATCACATTCCAAGATCAGGAAAAAACTATCATGCATGAAGCCACATTTGTTTCATAACATATATGCTCCCTATCTAAAGATAGTATTTCATTTGTCAAGGCCATCTATCAACTTTAACACTGATATAATGTTCCAATGGATATTCACAAATCCAAATGTAATGAATTAAGTATCAAGGAACATAATATCCTCATACATATTTCACATAATGTGAATATTATATAAGTAGGGTATATTATTTAAAGGATCAAACAAGTCATCTCAAATAATCCATGGGATATGGAATAATCACATACAATGAATGGAATATTAAGGAACACCCAAGACGCACCAATAAGAGGTCTCACAAGATAACCTAAACAAATCAACATACCTATAATGTTATGGTCTTAACACTAATCAACAAGGTCTTATGAGCAACCTGACACATATCACCATATCTGAGAAGGTAAGGTCTTCCAATTTTTGAAGGGATCCTTCCTCTTCAAGGAACCCACATAGTTTGGTCACATGATTTTGTAAAATATACACCAACCATGAATTTTTTCACAATCCCATGCCACACTATTTTCTAGAAAAAGTCACACTATTATGTTTAACCCTATGCAATCCATGCACTACCTACTATCCTTCTCTAAAAAAGTTTTACAATTTTTATATAGAACCTCATGATTTCCCATAATTTTGTGCCAATCATGTATCACCTTTAAGGCCTCCAAAACCATCAAAACTCAACCAAAAGATACCTGATACTTCACCCATTAGAAATATAACTCAAAAACACTTAAATAAAAGACTAAATTAAGGATTAATGTGCCTAAAAACTCTGGGTGTTTTCAATTTTTAAAATATTATCTATTATCCTTGGATTTGTTTTGGTCTAGCCTAAACTCTCAACATCTAGGGTGTTAATCCATTATAAAGGAGTAACTCCAAGGAAATATTAACGTATTCTGTTATTTCCATTAATTTTTTCCTTATTATTTCTTCTTCTAGAATCATATTCCTGTTACACTCCACATAATTATAAACTAACAAACTAAAAATAATAAATATTATATTTTTTTTAATATTGATAATATATATTTATAATCTCACTTTCTACCACTCTTATCAATGTTATTTTAATAGTCGATTAAATAATCAATGGGGAAATTCATAATTCATTACATAACTACATTCATGAATAGTTAGTTTAGATTATATATATTATATATAAACATATTTTAATTTATTATAATCTATTTGATGTAATTTAATTATTGAATAAAATAAATAATCACGACCTCTATATTAAAAAATAAAAAATAGAATAATTCAAAACAACAATGTAACTAAAGAATTTATTCCTTAATAAAAGTTAATGAAGTAATTAAAATAGAAAAAATTGTAGAAAAAAATATAAAAAGATTGATATTATTTAGGATCAATTTTTTATAATCATATGTTTTTTTTATTAAAGGATAAAATGTGATGGAAAAAAGAGGACCTAAGGCAAGGGACTATTGAAGCCAACTATTTATTTTGGGTTTATACTCTCTTCCTTTATTTCCCCATGATTCTTCTAAAATTCCATATAAAAGGATTTTAATTTTCTTCCCATTTCTTTCTTATAAGGATATTCATGTTCTTACTTTATTGGGAAGAATTCCTAGTTTCCTTTATGATTAATGATAAAGAGTGTATTCATAAAATGTCTCCTTGATTTTTACTTTGTTTATTATTCTATTTTAGATAACTATGATCTTTTATTTAATAATAAAATTCTATAATGTCAAAATTTACATTCTCCATTTTTCTTTTTGGAGACTTCAAGTTTCTTCTTTGAATTATAATTTATGAAATTAGGATGAACCTCATTATTTTCTCAGGGGTACATTTCATCTTTATGATTTAGTTATGTTACCTTTCTAGGTTTCCAACATGATTATGAGAATATTATGATATGGTGGGTGGTCACGTAATAATATAGTCCTCTAATTAATTTGGTAATGTGATATATCTCATGAGATCATTATGTATCAGCATGATGCTATCTTTTTTCACAATATATAGTAAGATTTGCAGACATGTGTTATATGTGATGATGATGATAGCTTTGTTCACATTATATGGGTGGAAATTTCCCCAATGTTTATGATGTTTCATTATTATTAATGTTCCACATTCCAACATCATATTACTCTTGTAATTTCGAACCTATGATTATTATATTATGAGGTTAATTATGATCACTCATGTACTCATATTGGCTTATATATCATGATCCTCCTTATCATTCCTCCACTTATTAGGATTTAAAATCAAACTTTCCTTGAAATATATCTTCTGGTGATTAGTTATATTAAGAATGGAATTAAATATAATTGGAGGACTATTCTGAACAATTTAAATAAATTTTAATTTTTATATACGCATTCATGTTGTATAAAATTAATTTTACTAGTACATTAAACCTATTGATTTTGGGTTTTTTGTTATTATGTATGTTTATCATTAAAATGATGTAATAACCCTGAATAAAAAATGGGGATAATTATAATAGGTATCAAAGTAATTTATTCTCAATTTGGAAATTAGATTAGTAAAATAAGGCATTGGTTAAACTTCTAGATTTCGTAAATTACTACTCTAGCATCAATTTACTCATATTAATTTGCTTTTTATCCATTATTTATTGGATTATATTTAGTTATAACCTTTTATATTTTATAAAATAATTGGATCAAATAAAAAAACAAACCAATAACCAATGTGATAAAAAATTAATCTATTTTATTAATGATGTTTCTAATACAATGGGATATGGAGTTCAAAACCTCATGGAAGTAAATAGCCACTTGTCCTAGGTCATATATAATACCATGAACATGGTTACAAGTCCAACATTACCAAAGATAGTGATATTGGCCAAAGAATAATTCATATTACAATGACCATTGACATTTAGTGGATCTTTCAATCCACTTATTATGCAAAAATGGGTTAAATATATGAAATATATATATTACATGCTTCATTTATCTAATAAGGAAAAGGTTAAATTGGTTATATTTTATATAAAAGGATAAGTAGATCAATTTTGTACATTTACCAAAAATAGAAATTTGAAGGATGATGTTAAACTAATGTAATTGGAAGAAATTAGGAAAATATTCCTTAACAAGTATTTCTACTAAAACATTCACACCAATTTGGAGATAGATTTTTTGGATCTTAAGAAAAAGGATATTGAATCCATTATAACTTATGAGGTTAAATTCACATGAATTTAATATTACACCTCTAGTTTTTTTCAACCATGATATAAAAAATATATTCTTTATTTATTTAAAACAATATATCTGAAAATTTATAGAAATGTTACACATTAGGAGTTTGGAGTAATTGGTTTGGTGTGATCTCATAGTATAGATTTATTTTAGATAATGGACCCATGTACATTGACACAATAAATTATGGGTGAATTTTTAAGATATAGGATTAGATGATATAGGTGAAAATCAAATTAAACTACCCACATATCAAATATGCGGAAAGAATCAACATGAAAATTTCCTTAATGGAATGAAGAAATGTTTCATGTGTAGAAAAAAAGTGAATTAAGATAATTAATATAAAATAGACTTGAATAATCCAACCAATGTTATTGAAGGAAGTAAGTAACAACCCAATGCACTCCCAATTAATTAATGATTCAACTATAGGGAACATGGGAACTATCCGAGACAATGCATCAAACCAAGGTTATTTGAGTGTAATAAATTTAAATAACCACCTAAGACAAGGTAGAAAGGGAAAACATATGTCATCACCACCAATGAGGTGGTATAAAAAGAATGAAGGAGTGAAATCTACACTTAGTATTCAATCAAGTATGGTGAAAGGTTTATTTTATTCAGGTTATATTCATTCCATTATATGTTACATGTTTTATAGAACTATTTATTCACCTGTAAACTAACTTTAAGTATAGATATATGTGAAAACACCTAGTAGTGAAACTGTAACAACCCATGTCTTAAACTCTTCCCCAAATAGGGTCCATGGAAATACACTCCCAAAAAATATAACAATTATTCAATTAGTGTAATTTTATGATATATTATTAATGGAAAATATCTATTGATATATATCACATTAATTTCTTTTTAATGGAAATATATTTCCATATATTGAACCATCCCATTCTTCTATACAAATTCAAGGATGTTTTTGAACCCACATTATAAATCCTTCAATGGTATGGGTGTCAATACCCAATAAAGAATTATATCATTCTCAAATGTTTAAGGAAATGAGAATCATATTTCATGACCCGACCCACTGGGGCCCACCTGTTTGGCGGAGAGCTGAGCCACCACTACCCTAAGCCTGCCTCTATAGTATTGGGGATGGATACAAGCACTAAAATGAATTAATAATATGGGATTAATTTTCCTAGTGTACCTATATGGACACACCTAACTACTTCTATGTATAAGTGAATAGGAATTACAAAAAAAGATTGTAAAATCTAGAGTAAAACCAATGCATGCAATAACCTATTGGGAATATAAAAGAGTAAAAATGAAAAATTGGAAATGTGAAGGGGAAAAATACTTTCCCAACCAGAGTATGATATCACAAACTAATAAATACTAGAAATGAATGAATGTTGAGAGATTAAATCTCCTAATATCCAAGCCTGGACCACTGTACATGGTCAAATGCACCCAAGTATCCCTAATATCGGCTGAAATCTTCATCGAACTGCTTGTCTACTTCATAACACACAACACATGTAGAAAAATTACATGTAGGGTGATTATATAAATACCTAGTAGGACACCTTGAAATATAATGGGTGACCAATAAGATATGATAGGTGTATACACCAAAACCAATGATATATATATATATATATATATATATATATTATCATATTATAAACCCAAATGATATAGAAAGGGGATATCCATCTCATAACCCATCCCAAGATGATGAGTCTTCCATCAGCTTCAAGAATTTCAATCATCGATGCCCCACATCTCGTATGTCTTTTTAAAGAAGAATATATTTTGGTCCACACATTACCACCATTATGTAGAGTTGAGGGGAAATAATATCTATGTATAGGAACCATACCCTGATTCAAAATGAGGGTTTCATTCAATAGATAAATAGAGGACACATGCCCTGACTTTGTAGGAGGGTACCACTCAGTATGTATAGGAACCATGCCCTAAATCTAAAGGATGGTTCCACTCAGTAGGTAAAGGAACCATGTACTGACTCTAAAGGAGGGTGCCATAAGTAGATAGATGACCCATTCCCTGAATTTTAAGGATTGGTCCACTCAATATATTAATAGATGACTCATAACATGTCTTAGTAGTAGGGTTTCACTCCAATAGTAGAGGACCCATTCCCTGACTCTGAGGGAGGGTTCCACTCTAATTGTAGATATAGGATCCATTCCTTTTACCAGTAGTTGGGTATCACTCACATCTCTTATATTGTCCTTCATGATCATTTTCATCTTCAATCATCCTATAAAGAAGCTTCATGCTCAGAACATCTCATATAGAATATCAAAATCCATTTCTAAGTATAAAATAAATTTTTTTTCTGAAAAAATACTTATGATTGGATACTCATGGGCCAAAATCTAGGTCCACATAAAGAAGATATGAGAGTTAGAAGTTTTCTCAAATAAAAATACACAATTTGTAAGGGAACCACATGACGTGTAGTCCCACCCTGCTACCTGGATGTGTTATCACCACAAATGGATCATTTTACATGTAGTAATAAATGGAATATAGGGAACTGCAGGGAATATCTTGACCTACTAAGGCCGAGTCGTGTTCTCCTAGATGTGTTCGTGTCCTTTAGGTCATGACTGTGTAACTCATTGTGTGCCTCATTGTGCTCAGGTCCCCATACATAGTGTGTCTCTTATCATTTCAATATCCTTGAACTCTACGAATACATGCACATTCTCCAATACTGGGTCACATAACGTGTGGGTTCACAACATACTGTGTGATACTTAACTAATATGGAAATCGTAGTTTCTGTAGCTGGTTCACTACATGGTATGTTTTAATCCCAGTACACATCATGTAATCTAGATTTTAATAGAAGTATATATATTATCTAAAAATTATATATCCAACTCTATAATGTAAAATCATACCTTATGTTAAATAAAAATTAAATGGTAGAGCCTCTTTTCATTGATTTTGGCACTCTAGTGGTCAGAAATCAGAATTTGTTCCACCACTTGAAGCTTACACGCACCACCATCACTTGTGGAACCTCCTACTACCTCACTAGATTTCCAAATCAATTTTGAAATCACGTAAAACCCAAAAATAATCATGATCAATCCTCTAATCACCGATATATTTTTCATACATAAATATTCTATGAATATGGGGGTCTAGTCTTGCTCGATCCTACTTAAAAAAGTCCAATGATGAAAAATATGAATAATGATGAGGTAAAATAACAAATAAAAAAGGTGAAACTGTCATTGTCCAATAATTATTGTCTAATGAATATAGATCATGGAAAAATTAGGTGAGAAATAATGTAAAATGGTGAGATGAATCCAGTCAAAAATGATTTTACATGGGGATCATGTGAAAGTTGCAATTAATATCAGATCAATAAGTAGAATGATAATCCATGGATAAATTTTTTAATTTATAGGTAAAAAACCCTTAATTATGGATCCTAACTTGAGATTTGATCAATCATTGGTGATGAATTTTCTCTCCAACAATGGGAGAATCTCTGTTGTGTTCGTTGCACCTTGATTCACCTAGATCTGGATACTCATCATTGGCTGATCTCAATTCACTAATGATGGGTGGTAGAACCTCCAATACATGAACCCATTGTTAAATAGATTACCCAATAGTTTTTCAATAAAATTATACATATAGACTGAAAAATATTTTTATACATTAAATTAATTAATTATATATTTTAATTAATTAATTCACTTATTGTACTATCCAATAGTATTCTTATCTAAATGTCCTATTTCGACCAATTTTCGGTTGCTCCTAGGGTAAATCCCATGATATAGATTCAATAGTGGTCTCAGATCACCATTTAGAGACTCTTATTAGGATATATAACATTAGTTATGAAAAAAAAAATATGTGTGATGTAAAATATATCTAATATTTTTATAAAATTAATTCCAGGAACATCGGGCCTCAAAGTCACATTTCGTCTCAGCACCAGGCTCTAGAAATATTCCTTGATATATTTTGAAGTATTATATGTGAAAAATAGGGTCCCTACATTATTTCCTTTTTCATTTTTTCCTTGAAAAGTAATAAACTAAATAAAAATCTCAGGATATGGATCTTGAATCTATCTCTCCCGCTCCTAACTTCTCTCATGTATACCTCCATGCTTCCATAGTGCTTGAACCAAGGGAATGTCCTATCCACATAGGATCCTATCCTACCTATCCTCGATCACCACTAGGTGCTTTGAAAAGGTGGCTACATCCTCAATTTATGATATTTCGTAGTTAATAACATGTGTGGTATCATGCATGTCTCTCCTCAGCTGAAACATATAGAATATTTCATGAACCCCCTCCAATAGTGGTGGTAGGGTGGGGTGGTAAGTAACATCACCAACCCTCTCCGTGATCTTGAATAGTCCAATAAACCTTGAGGATATATTTCCTCCCTAGTTGAATCTATATTATCCTCATCATGGGGAGACTCTCAGAAATATGGGGTTTCCCTACTAAAACTCCAAGGGCCAATGAGGTCGTTCTGAAAAAGAATTTTATCTACTCTGAGCTATCCAAAATCTACCTGTGGATCATGGGGAGACTCTCAGGATATAGGGTCTATTCATCTTCAATGGTGGGATTCAGTTTCAAATTATGTTGTTCTTAGATCTGGAAAAATATATGTTGAAATTGTGTTGTTGTTTAATTTATTTGATATATTGAGTGAATTTTTGATTTTGATGCCATTGTGTTGGTGATGGTGAGTCAACAAGTTATGTTCGGGTGAAATCCAATGGTGACACAGGAAAGTGGTGAGACAGAAAGGTGGAGACAGTGACACATGGGTGAGATGGGAGGATGGGTGCTAGCTGAAGGTCACAGGAGTCATCGCCAGAGAAGTTAGTTGTGAGTGATTTTTTGGGGCATAGGTGGGATAAATGGGGGTGGAATCAGTGACGGGGGTGGGATTATAGTGACTCATTTGAGTCACTTTTTCACTTTAGGTTGTTATGGATGAGAGAATAATAGTGAATCAAAAGAGTCTTTGTTGGGCAGTTGATGTGAGACACACGGGGTGACCCAATCTCCACGGTGTAGGGCGGCGGATGTAGGATGCATTTCAGGGCTAAGTGGCGGATGATGAGTTTGGATAGAGGATTCAAGTAGTCAATCAAGACTATAAGGAGCGCAACTTACTAATTAGAAAACACACTCAAGGGATGGATGTGATAGTCAATCCAGACAACAACGCATTTGGGTTGCGGAGTGGAATTGGGGGCTTTGTGATCTTGGATCACCAATATAACTTGTAGATTGAAAAGGAAATAATGCACAAGAGTAAGGGGGAAAACCGGGATAATCCTCACATAATGGAGAGAAACAAAGAATAAGGTATCAATTAAATATTCAATTCCATACAAGTGCTATGGGGGTGGATATTTATATCCATGGGGTGGTACAATAGTCAAGGGTCTAATACCCTAAATTCATAAAGTCTAAACTACTTTGTTCCCTTAAATTCAAAATGATAAAGTCTACCAAAGACTTTTGGAAAAGTGGCACACAACTTTCCAAATATAACCCACTGGATTTGACTTTGAGTGCATAGCCCACCGGATTTGACTTTAGTATCCAAAGATGTCATTTCTAGAATCCTCCATGTGGGAAAGGCTTCCAAATTCATGTAACCATGTGGCCCAAGATTTAAGCATCATGTTTGGACTTGAATAAGTGTGATAATATGCCCATTTTCTCCATCCATGTATGGAAAGATCCATTGGGCCTTTAATGAAGTGAGATGTGTGCTCATTGTTGCATTCAGCCTCTTTAATCTCTCACGCGTCATCAGGCCTTGCAAATCCAACACCTCCACTTGGGTAATCGACCTGTTACCTTTAACATGGTTCGCATCAATAGTGGTGGCAATTACTCAATGAGTCACCATAGGGGAGTCTTTTAGTGACTCAGGGAGCCACCACTAGGGGTTCTCGTGGTAGGTGCAGTCTTTTCCAAACACTTGTAGTAACACATAAAACAAACAAACAAAATAAATTCAAAAAATAATAAACTTAATTAATTTAACTAATAAAATGAATCAAATAACTGAAATTAAAAATAAAATTAATATTCTAATTCACATTTTAAATTTTTTTATTAAAAATATAATATTTGTTATAAATTATTCAATAATTTTTTTAAGATTACAATTTGTTAAGAAAATTAATTTAAAACAATAAAAAATATTTAAAGTCAGTTGCTTTAGTTAATTAACTAATTAGTTAATTAAAATAATTAATGAAATCAAATAATTAAATAAACATAATTTTTTTAAATTAAAAAACTAAAAGGAGATTTATTTATTAATAAATTGAAATAAATAAATAATTGAATCAATGAATTAATTTAAAAATAAATAAAACAGTAGATAGTAAGTAACTATTTTCAAAAAAAATAATAAAATAATAAAGAGAATAAAAAAATTGAATGTTAAACAGAATGAATTATTTAATTTAAAATTTATTCAAAATGAAAAAAATAAGAAATAAATCACATATTTTCAAAATTAAGGACAATTTTAGAAATTAAATTTAAAATTCACAATAATTTTGAATTATTCAATTAAAAACAATATTTTTATTTTAAAAACACAATAAAAAACAAAAAAGATATGCAAAGTTAAAAGAAAAACAACCACATCAAACATCCCAACATTAATAAGTTTTTTTCCTCAGAAAATTCCTAATTTTGTCTTTATAAAACATAAATAATTGATTTTACAAATTCAATTCAAAATTATCATGTCAATATTTAAAAAAAAAAGAGGAGCAGAACCTGGTCTGGCTTTTCAAATGAACAATACACTGAATATTCTTCCTTAATTCAAAAACACACTAGAAATAAAAGGCAACACAGATTCATTCATTGTTAAAGATGTCATGCCTTCTATATAAAATCATGTACTACCCTACTTCAATTCAAGTTCATGTTCAGATTCACATAGTGATAATAGGTTAGATCAAGTGGAATTTAAATCATAACGAAAGGTACATTCAGTTTTCACTTTCTCCTAGGATCCAAAAAATTGAATGTTTAATTTTTTTGAATCAATTCATTGATAAAACTCAAATGATATTCAAACAAGTCAATTTTCCCCTTCTTTATCTGGGTTCAAAATTCCTCTCACCTTAATGGAATCATTTTTGACTACTAAGAACTTATTTTTTTATTTGTTAAACCCATCATGGTATGTGAAAAGCATTGTACAAAAAATGTATTGAAATATAGAGAGGTATTACACACCCATAGTTCTTAGAGTCTCATTTGTTCACAGTGGAATCCCATTTGGCCATTTTACTCCAGTTTCTAAGGACTTATAAGATTACCATTTGAGTTGGATCCATAAAGTTCTTAATGTATTTATAAAAATATTAGTTCTCTAGGTTTGAGTTCAAATTTCCAATTTCCTAAAGTCTTGTTCCTAATTCCAAAAAAAATCTATCCTGTATTACTCTCTTTCTCATTTCCTAAATAGAAAATCCATATGAACAATGTGCTACTTCACTCAACAATCACAACTCTTCAACAACATCAGACTTAATGAAACCCTAAATAACCAGAAAATTGTTTCCACTAGTTTGGAAAGAATTATGTTCAAATTGAACCCAAATGAACCTCATTATTTTAATCAAAACATGAAAAATTCAATGTAATTTGATAATTATTGAAAAACACTTACCATTTTTTGGGAAACAATTTAGGGGTAAATTAAGTGGTAAGAATTTGAGTACAAAAAAAAATGAACCCTCTCCCCTACACATAAAAATAAACAATGTAACCATTGTTGAATCCTAAGGTGGGAGACACAATTAACAGTTTTTAAATGGATTTTAAAGTGAAGTACAACAAAATTTAGTTTTAGGGGTGACATGGAAGTTAAAAAAGTAGTTTTACACACTAAAGAGAAAAGAAAAGAAAAGAAAAGAAACATATACAGAAGAAACCCCACCGGCCACCACCAGAAAAAAAAATTCATGTTTTTTTGTGTTCATACTTTAAGATGTTAATAACAGACAAAATATTTTTAATTTAATTCCAAATAGTGTCATGTTAACCTATGTTACAACAGAAGAAGAATGAAAGTGTGCACAAATGGTGAAAACTAGTACCACAACACAACTTAAAATAAATTTTCATCTCCCCAGATTATACCAGGCTACTCTCCTAAGAAGGAAAAAATCACAATTTTTTCCAAGAAGATAGGGGTCTCCCCCAAACATAGTTCACAATAGTAGGAAATGAATGAAAAAATTGAAAAAAAAATTGTATAATTAAAAATAGTACTTCCCTGAGTGTGGAAGCTTATCATATATTTTTTCAGCCTCATGGTTCCTCCCTGCATTTTCCTTCTACAAGTTCCATAGCTTCTTAGTTTATGTACCTATAATGTGTAAAAATATTAACATTATTATTCAATATTATAATTGAAAAATGAAATGAAAACAGTTTTGAGTTATGGAATTCTGTCCAATAAGTCCACTGTGTTACTCCCTTTCCTATAAAATGATTTCCATATGGAACTGACTGCTTAATTATTGCCTAAAAGAAAATAGAACAAATTAAAACATCATTAAAAACTAAAGAATAAAATTAAAAGGGATGATTTTTGGATAACCCCCCAAGGGGTGCTGTCATTTGACTTTCCATAGCTGGACCATCAGTGGATCAGCCGCAGTCTGATGGCAGTTGTGGCTTCTTTCTTAAGAACCACTAGAAGTGGTTCTTCCCATCTTTAGAGGCTTTCTACATTTGGATTACCCCTTGGAAAAAATCCTTTAAATCCCTCTCTTAATAAGTGGAGTGCCACATGTTGAGTGATGGAGGGGAAAAGAAGATTTAGGGGTACTTCCACTCTTCTACAGCTTCTTGAGGTTGAGGGTGCACAAACTGTAGGAATGTATCTCTTGGGTGATACTTTTCTACTGGATCAATCTAATCTATTATTTTCTCTTAGGTAATAAAAAATGTATCATCATCTTCTTATAAACCTATTCACAACTCCAACAGCTCATCTTTAATAGAAGCACCCAACCATGATTTTTCAACAAACTATGGAATATCAAACACATTCTCAGTATATTCATCCACCAGTTCCTCTTGACTCTATAGTAATTCCTTCAAGTGGACTTCTTCTTCAATACCTGAAATGGGAGAAAAAAAATTAAGATGAGCTGTAACATAATCAAAATTAAATAAAATACATCTTCCACCATGAAATTATCAACTCTCTATAATAGTGTTGTTTGTTCCTCCTCGTGATGGAATAGTGGTCCTGGGAGAAGGTTTGAAGTAGAAGTGAGGTAATCATCCTCCTCCAACCACTCTTCAAAACACACCACCTCATTTCATGAATCTCCCAAGGAAAATTAGAGGATTTCATGTTTTGGCTCAACCTGTTGAATCATTGAATAATCATTATAAAATTTTATGCAATCAAAATTGTAAATATGAAAATCATGGAAGAAATAATCATCAAATAAATTCTCTGCATCACAAATCTTTTCATGTTCCATCTCTTTCCATCCCTCGAAAAAATATCATGAGGGTGATTCTATAATTTATAACCTTATCTCTAGGGGAAAATCCAGATCAAAAATAGGAATCTCTAATTTTTTTCTTCTTCTATTTCTTTTGTCATACCTTCACGCATTCTTTCTAGAATGTTGTACTTCAGTGGGTTGTGGGAGTATTGTATTATCTTCTTGGTTTCATTTGATCATATCTATAACTTTTTTCATCATATGCATGATTTCATGAGAATATGTTGTTTCAGCATTAGTATGTTCTCGATGTTTCCTTTCTTGTAACCAACATTGAAATTTAAAAATAGTCTCCTCATGTTTTTGAACTGAATCAAACAGAAAAAATGAATCAGATTATGTACATTTCATCACCGTTGTGTGTGTTTTTTTTTATTTTTTATATATTTTTGTTGTTTTTTTTTTGAAATAAATAAAAATGGGAAAACCCACTTGGGAAATTATTGCCTCCTCTTCAATGGCACCAAAATATTAAAGATGTCCTTGTAATGGGGAAAATCAAAGATAAATTGATAGTACCCAATATATAGAATAGTGGATAACCTCAGGGTTACTCTCAATGAAGCTGTTTTGAGAGCTAATGTGGTATTTCCAAAAATCTCTGTTTTTTTATATATTTAAAAGATAGTAAACTAAAATAGTAAGGAACGGTGCTAAAATCCACAGAAGGAAAAAAGGAAATAGTGACTGACCAAAAGAATCATAGAGGAAGAAAAACACACGAGGAACATGAAAAGACAAAAATACAAGGAATAATGTCAGCAAGAACAGGTCTAGACCGAGGTTGATCTTCCCTCAACTCCCTATCATTGATCTACAAAGGATAAAACCAACAAGTCTCAACTCACTTAGTCCATGGTCCATGGCACGATTCACACAACTCCATCGCCCAAAAACAGTGATCACTCATGCGTAGAATTGCATCCAACACACAAGCACTCTCCTAGAAGTGACGAAATTTCCAAATTAGATCACTCCAGCCTAGAATTTCTCTCTACTCGAAGTGATCATCAACGGGTCAAAAGTGACTCAACCTCGCATAACCGCTCAATCGAGTAGTTTAAGAAAAGTGGGGTAAAATTATGAAGGGAAATCAAGAAGGAAACCGATTTAATCAAATAAGACAGTTGTGCGCACCCCAATTCACCTTCACAGTCTCCTTAGAGTGGTGAAAAGAAGATGATGATCGCGATGATGCTTGGGTCTCCAGGTCACGTCGGGTTTCATAACATGAATCATGCTCGCAAATTAGATCCACATTTTGGGAGATTCAAGATCTTGTGAAAAAGTGCGAGGAAGCAAACAGAACATCACAATTGAAACAAACATCACAATTCTATTAAACAAAATACAGACGCCACACTGATATTCACAGACAAAAGAAGAAAATAAAAATGATGAAAATGGATGAAGAAGAAGGGACGGGGTGCCCGTCTCTAGGTGTTGGAGACAATTCTCGTGTCTGGAGGATGGTGTGTCTATCTTGATAGAGGAGATAGAGCTCCTCTTATTCGAAAAAATGAAAAAACTACTAAAAACACTAAGATGCAGTGAAATTCAAACAAACAAGCACCAAGAGTCCATGTGGTGGGCCCTCATGTGTGTGTCATGAGACTTCGGTGAATTCCCATCAAAAGCAGTTTGCCTCTTAAAACGACCCAAGTATACCCTCACAATTGCCTGTGAATTGTTTCTCCTATAACTGCCCATGATGACCTCCCCTATTGCAAACAACATAAAAAAATGTCATACAGTGAAAATATGTAACTATTATTATATAAATATATATATATATATATATGTGTGTAATTATACATTAATATCATTACATATATTAATTAACAAATATACTTATTAATATATATATATATATATATATATATATTTAAAAATACGTATAATTATTCTTACTAGATAAATATATAAAAACATATTAATATTTACTATTTAATTGTAATTATAAATACATGTAATAAGATATATAGATATACTTGATATAATTAAACTATTTAATTTATTATATTATTGTTATTATTATATTAATTATTATTATATATATTATATTATACATATTATATGTTAATATAAATAAATAAAAAGGGGGGGAAAAGAGAAGGGGGAGGTTTTGCTTGAAACGTAGGGGCAGAGCGGAGGTGGCTCATGATAAAGGGGTGCTCAGAGTGAGGGGGTTCGCGGAGAGGGCGACTTGCGGAAGGGGTGAGTCGCGGCAACAGAGGAGATTCACTGGCAGCCTTTGGAGGGGTAAGATATGGTTGCAGTGACTCGTCAATGGCAGACAAGGACAAGCTTTCAATGGGTAGTGGCTGTAAAGTAGCACGACGGTGAATCTCGGTGGTTCAAGTAATGGGCGGAGGCGGAAGGGGTTCGACCAGCGGCGACTGCTGACTGCGGTAGGGTGGTGAGGCTCCAGATCTACAGACATCGGCGTTCAGCTGCGCAGTGAGGTTTCAGTGTTCAACCAGGATGGCGAGTCTGTTCATCTTAAACGGTGGGATTTGGCTTCAAATTCTGTATTTCTTAGATCTGGAAAACTATGTGTTGAAATTGTGCCGTTGTTGGATTTGTTCGATCTGCTGTGCAAACTTCGAATTTTGATGCCCTTGTGTTCGTGATGGCGAGTTGAGAGGTTGAAAGCCGGCAATGACTGAAGGATGCAGTCATACGGGAAGGAGGTGATGGTGACTCGTGGGTGAGATGGGAGGAGGGTTGCTAGCGGAAAGTTACAGGAGTCACTTCCAGAGAAGCTGGCGATGCGTGTTGTTGTGAGGCATGGGCGAAAGAACGGTGACTGACTCAAAAGATTCACCATTGGGCAGTGGTGGCGCCGACTCAGGGAGTCACCACTGGGGTTTCTAGCGATACCTGCAGTCCGGTCCAAACAGCAAGAGTAACACCAAAAATAAACAAAAAATAAATAAATTCACAAATTAAGGGAATAAATTTATTGAACTAAAAAAAATAAATCAATTATCTAAAATAACAAATAAAATCAAAATTCTAATTCACATTTTAAAAAAATTTCAAAACAAAATAATAGGAATCATAAATTATTCAATAAAGAATTTATTTAAGATTAAAAGTTGTTAAAAACAAATTAATTTAAAATAATAAAAAATATTTCAAGTCAGTTTCTTTAATTAATTAACTAATTAATTAATTTAAAGATTTAATGAAATCAAATAATTAAATATACTTGATTATTTAATGTCAAAAGACTACCATGAGATTTCTTTAAAAAAAATTAATATGAATAAATAATTGAATCAGTGAATTAATTTAAAAAATAAATAAAACAGAAGAAAGGACAAAACTAATTTAAAAAAAAGAATAAAGAGAATAAAAAATTGAATGTTAAAAAGAATGAATTAATTAATATAAAAATTATTCAAAATGACAAAACATGATCAATAAAATACAGATTTTCACAACAAAATACAATTTTAGAAATTAAATAAAAAATTGACACTAATTTTGAATTGTTCAATTAAAAAACTATTTTAATATTAAAAAACAATATAACACAAAAAAAATAATGTGGAAAAGGGCAAAGAAAAACAACCACATCAATACTTCTTTCCTTCATATTAAGCCCCCTTTAACATCCTAGCACTTGGATAATGCCTCATTTAACTATCTCCGACATATGAGTTAAATCTGTGTAGAGACTTCATATCCCAAAACTAAGTGTACCTTGATTACTATTGTATACGATTAGTTGTGATTCCAAGATATCCTATCTCAGGCCCATCAAAAAATCTCTTATTGCCTCTATCAATTTTTGGTACTCAGTGCTACTATGGGTTTCCTTCTCCCTTTTGAAATCAATATAAAATTATCATCCAATGAGATGGCCTAAAATCAATGACCATAAACAAGAAATTACTTATCTGGTTTAAGTTGTATGAACTTAAATTATCAACCACTTATTCAGTCAATATTGTTAAAATTTAAACACTATTACCATTTTTCCAAATCTATATGATATTAAACTATACAGCCTTAGGGATTATATTAATCTCTTCCTTAAACCATAATTGAAAACTATTATCATTTCTCCTATGAGGTTGGAAATTTTTATTTCCCAAAAATCACATTTTCTTACATGGACTCTATTTATACCAGTACGCCCCATCATATGCCCAAGGTATGATGGTATAGCCCTAGAGTGCTTGAACTCTTCTTGTGAATCCCCCATTCTTTTGAAAGTATTTTTTTTTAATTTTGAGTTTGAATCATCATTTCAATCCTTGGGCTCCCCTTAGTTTATGGTGACGGCATAGGTTCCGCGGTCTCAGCATACCAATACTCGTCCAGGGCATCCATCATGGAGGAAACATACTCAATGACCATGTTGTGGAACCCATGTTTCAAACATGTTCAATAGTCATCCTCAACATTATTTACCCCCATTTTAAAATATACGGTAGTGAAACTAGCTTTTTGAATGGGTTCTCAATGGTCATCCTCAACCTACCTATCACATCACCCTTTGTTTCAAACTCTCTAAGAAGCAATTTACCTTTTCTAGACTTCTATCTGTTTATGTGATGTTTTGACTCCATTGGTGTTGTACCCCTATGAATTTATTAATGTTTTATGTTGAATTGGTCTTTTATAATCACATCCAGTTTGATTCCCCCATATTTACCTATAAGGCCCCGACCTTAAACCTTACTTAATATTGAATTAAATGAATAATTCACATTGAGGATCTTTTCAGGTTTAGAGTTTTAGAGAATTAGAACATAACTATTACATCTCAAAAGATTAA
Organism: Viscum album; assembly: GCA_963277665.1. NCBI lineage: Eukaryota > Viridiplantae > Streptophyta > Magnoliopsida > Santalales > Viscaceae > Viscum > Viscum album. The sequence continues at coordinate 1,012,141,077 of OY728127.1, read as the reverse complement.
AAAGTAGACACTTCTACTAAGTTTCCATAGAATTAAAAAAACTCTTAAAAAGAAACATGTCTAGTTCCATGTTTTATATAGCATGACTTTCCCTTGATCCCATCCTTGACCATATTCCACATTAAGTCCTGTGAAAAACATTTCAAAAAAACTTGGGGTGAGCATAAAAAGCTCAGTAAGGGATACACAAAGAATGAAAATTGTTAGTTTATCAAAACAAAAAGTAAACCATGTATACTTTATCAAAGTAATACTTTTCACCTTTATGAAGTAGTAAAAACTCTTCATTGAATAAAAGATCATTACCTACCCTTTTGTAACCAAAAATTACCATAAAACCCATATAAGGAACACATAACATATAAAGGTAACTTGGGACATAAACATACTTAAGTGGAATAACCATACGGTCGACTTCCACACATATCACTTAATGGAATAGCCATACGACCAACTTCCATACATACTTAATGGAATAGCCATACGGCCGACTTTCATACCCAATGCATTGGAGGTTATAACGTAACCACCCGTCCTGGTATTCACGACACCACCGGTCATATGGTTCATCACGTAACCACCCGTCAAATGCCCAAGTACCATTATAAAATCATAAGACATAAAGCAAATATAATGGAAAGAAAACATTTCCACACTTTGATCACAATATATCACATAAATATATTGACATAACAAATCCATTATAAAATCCATTTTCAATACCAAAATACATAAAAGAGTATATGGTATTTATTTCATTTTAAAAACATTACGGCTTGTTGAGGAAGCCAATGACCAAATAATACTCGCGGCGGCGGAAAAGGTCGTTGTCACCACGTACGTTAAAAGAAAAATTCCTTTTTGTCGTTTTGTAAAACGCTTCGTAGAAAAATATTCCTTTTGTATAAAAGTAAAAGTCAAAGGGTTTTATACACCATATAAAAGAAAGTTGTGTATAAAACGAAATATGCCTCAATGAAAGGAGATTGAGACGAAGTCCCTTACCTCGGGTCCGACTTGACTCGATCATTCTTTAACGTCCTGAATAATAAACTTGAGTTAATTTCTACTTGATTAAGAAACTTTTTCAAGTTAATTATTCCTTTTATATCACTTATTACCATGTTTTGAACATTATGTAGTCATTTAAGTTGATAACGGTGGTTTGTCGATATTTGGTACTTGAGTCAAAAGTGAACTTCTTACAATTACATGTTGTTCGTGTGGTCAAAGGTTCATTATATCCAGAATGATATTCATGATTTGGATATCATATATATCATATATATCCAGCATATACATGTATTTATAATATCACATAATCATTTAGAGGTAAGAAATGAAATGCACCGTTCATGGAGACGGTAAGCCGTACGTACGCATGAACGCTACTTTCATTTCTATGTCATATTAATGGAATTAAAACTAAATGAGAGGTATGTATATTTTAATTCCAGAATTATATTCATCATTTATATGTAACATACATTATATATATCCATTATAAATATGTAATTATAATAGTACATTACATTTGGGGATAAGAAATGAAATGCACCGTTCATGGAGACGGTAAGTCGTACGTACGCATGAACGCTACTTTCATTTCTATATCATACATTAATGGAAATAAATAATAATGATATAGAGGTATATTGTAATTCCAGTATAACATCATATATAATAACTTTAAATCCATCCTTTATACGTCCCACATATGGCATTAACGAATCACATCACTTTGATGTGGCGGTAGTCCGCACTTCCTAAAATGAAATTATCGCGTTTACCCACAATGGAAACCATAAAGGTAAATCACAAATGAAAAATAAAGAAGCATAAGGAAAACATAAACATAATATATATCATATATAAATATAGTGACATCTTAATGGCGACCATTAAAGGTGTTTAAAAGAATATTGAACAATCATCGTTTCGTGAGCCAGAAATTCGCCAACCACAGAAACAGTATGTTCTTTAACCATTAGATGTAGATGTGTGTAAGTGTTATGACAACCCTACTTTTTATTACAACTTAAACATGCTTTATTATATAAAACTTCACTTGATACAACAAAGAAGATCGAGAGGTTTAGTGTCTTTGGGGCTTAGGATCATTACATAAAAACTTTAAACTTGAAATACAACATCTTTATTGAAAACTTCCTTTACATGACCACTACATTCCTTCGTACTTAGCATTGCATGGGATAACCTGAGGACATGCATAAGAAAAGGGTGAGCTATAAAGCCCAGTAAGGGAGTACACAATGAATAACATGAGGAGTACAATACATGTTAGGCAATAGGCATATCAATAGAGCATAAGAGAAACATGAACATAAAGGCGTGATAAAGCATGATAATCATAACATGGAAATGTGGCAACAACACTTAACATTGAATTAGCATGAGCTAAGGCTCATTGCACATGGAGCATGAGTAAACCCTCATTGCACTTGAATCACGAGTAAACCCTCGTTTCACTTGAATTATCATGAGTAAACACTCATTGCACATTGCGTATCATGATACTATACTTTACCCAATGCATTGGAGCTCTATAAAGGGCGCACCCTTCTTAAACATTTCATTTCATGCATAAGTGTGCCACATGGATCATAAAACATGGATTCATAAAACATAATCATTTCTTCCACGATAAAGGAATGTGGAATTCATACATGAAACTTTAAAATCAATATGTAAATGTGCATAAAGGTGAATACCCTTGATGGAGAAATGGGCATGGTATTCACTACAAAAAGACATTGGCTTAGAAAATCGGTGCGATTTCGGCAGCGTAACGGCGTGACATAAGAATTCATAAAAAAGGTTGATGAGAGAGAAAGTGGTTCCTCATCATATTTACATGTAATGGACAGTAAGGAGGTCATATATATACATGTCCCAACAATCGAAATGGAATTTAGATTCATGATACAAAAGTATTGCTTGAATGTAAAAGGAGAGAAGTTCCTTTCGTAATTTCGGCATAGTAACGGGTGTACATGGGAGGCATTTAATGAGAGAGAAAGGGTTCTCCCATCATTCAAACAATAAGAGGGAAGTATGGGGGAGGTTTGAAACCATACCCCAACATTCATAATTGAAATAAAAAGGGCAATACAACTTAAAGAAAATTGACAAAAATGAGAAAGGAAGAAAAAACCCTTACTTGGAAGTGTGCTTCCAAAGGCTAGAGAGAGTCTTGTGAGAGGCTTCTTGGGAGCTTGGGGCACCTTGAGAGGATTCTAGAGAGAGTAGGGCAGAGTTTGGACGAACTTAAAGGGATTTGAGTAGGGAGGAAGTGGGAGCTTGGGTGGGTTTATATAGGAAAGGTCAGAGAATTCTTTATTATTTAGGTTTGGGACCCCTTATATTAAAATAATCCAAACCACAAACCATCCCATGGTATTTGCCCATGGTTTCTAGAAAAGGAAAGAGGAAAACAATATTTTACAAGGCCAAGGTCCGAACTTATTAAAAAATTAGGGTTGTTTATGTGGAGGTGAGTCACACTCCCATGGAAATTAATTTAAAAAGGCAAAGTGTTGAATAAGTCTTGAGGGCTCCATTAATGCTTTGAAAAGTAAGTCAAACAAACCCAAAACCTCATTATTTTAATGATAAAACACATATTTGCCGAACATAAGGATTATGGTATTTTATTACATCACCATTGGGTCATTATGATGTCATAAAACACATTATATATTTAAATGGTATTTAATTTTTACCCAAAATTTTGACTCTCAGAAAATTATAAAAATTTCACCGTTGGATAATTTCGACGTTCTGATTCCAAAAATAATATTTATTTTATCTAAATAATTTTCTAAATATGTGAATTTTCACTTTTAAAATAAAAACCGACATTTATAAAAAATTCACGGGTTTTGACAGAAATGGCTTTCAAACCTTAATAAAAATTTTAATTGCATTCATAAAATTATAAGATCATTATATGTAATAAAAATTAATTTAATATTAATAATAATATTTTATTAAAATATTATTTAATTCAAAAAATCCTTTAATTTAATAAAATATAATTCTTAATTAAATAATAACTAAAAACACCATTTGTACTTTAAAAACTAATTATAATGTATCAAAAATGACTAGAAATTATATTCATTATTATATACAAAAATAATGAACATGAACATAACACTACTTATTTGTTACATAACCCCTTAAAATAGCTGCATAAGACCTAAGGGTAAGGTGTGCGATGGTGACAGACTCTTGGGGTGGCTCGGATAACATCGCTCGAGTTGTAATTTCAATCAACTTCCACTTTTCCCGTAGACGATCACGTTCGAGCTTGACTTGATGAAGCTCAACTTGGGTTTGGTCAAGGTCAAAGCCCAAAGACGCCACCTCTTTTCCAAGCTCCGACAAATGGGCTTCGTATGGGGCAATTCTACTAGATGAGGTCATCGCTTCCTTTGTCTGAGTAAAAATTGGGTTCGTTAAAGCCATGTAATTATACTACTCATGTGATCACTGTTCAATGGCTATAAAAGTAACGGTCACAAATCTTATCATAAAACCAAAGAAGTTGACATCTTAAAAAAACATTTTTCATAAAGAGACATTTAACTGGATCAAGAGGGATTTTCATTAATGAAACTTTGGGTCGTTACAATATTACCCCCTTAAGAAATTTCGCCCTCAAAATTTTCCTTTTCCCACACTAAAACAAATGTGGGTAACTTAGCTTCATCATATCCTCTGACTCCCATGTTGCTTCTTCAAACTTGTGGTTTCTCCACAACACCTTGATGAGGGGCATTGTCTTATTTCGTAGAACTTTTTCTCTACGATCTAAGATCTTCACTGGTTTCTCCTCATAAGAAAGATCATCTTCCAATTGTACCACCTCGGAAGAGAGTACATGTGAAGGGTCCGGTATGTACTTCCTTAAGAGGGATACATGAAAGACATCATGCACCTTGGCCATAGTAGGTGGAAGTGCTAGTCGATAGGCCACAGCCCCAACACGATCAAGAATCTCGAAGGGGCCGATGTACCTTGGACTTAACTTCCCTTTCTTTCCAAACCTCATGACCTTCTTCCACGGAGATATGCGTAAAAACACCATGTCTCCGACTTTAAACTCAATGTCTCGTCGACGATTATCTGCATAACTCTTCTGTCGACTTTGGGCTGCTTTGATATGTTGCTGAATGGTTTTCACCTTCTCCACCATTTCTTCGACCATTTCTGGTCCAAGCAGCTTACGTTCACAGACCTCATCCCAACATGTCGGTGTTCTACACCTTTTCCCATATAGGGCTTCATATGGTGCCATTTGGATGCTCGAGTGGAAACTATTATTATAAGAGAATTCAACCAGAGGAATATGTTGATACCATCCTCCTTTAAAGTCCATTGAGAACGCTCTCAACATATCCTCAAGTGTTTGGATAGTCCGCTCGGATTGGCCATTAGTTTGAGGATGATAGGTCGTACTGAAGTTCAGTTCAGTATTCAGAGCATGTTGAAGACTCTTCCAAAACTTAGAGGTAAATCTTGGATCTCGGTCAGACACAATAGATAGTGGTACTCCACGCAACCGTACCACTTCCCTGATATATATCTGTGCCAGTTGATCCAAAGAGAAATCCTCTCGAATAGCAATGAAGTGTTCAGTCTTTGTAAGACGATCCACAAAAACCCAGATTTCATTGTTTCCTATGGATGTCCTTGGAAGTCCGGTGACAAAGTCCATGGTGATGTTCTCCCATTTCCATTCTGGTATGGGCAATGGTTGCATCATCCCCTTAGACTTCTGCCTCTCTGCCTTCACTTGCTGACACACCAAGCACTTTGATGTATATTCAGCGATCTCCTTCTTCATATTATCCCACCAAAAGTTTTCTCGGAGATCTCGATACATCTTTGTGCTCCCCGGGTGAATAGAGAAATTTGAACTATGTGCATCATCCAAAAGTTCCTTCTTCAGCTCTATACGTGATGGAACACATAGTCTTTTCCCAAACCGCACAATTCCTTCTTCATTAACATTAAACTCTGAGGATTTTCCCTTTTTGATAGCTTCCACTTTTTCTTGGATTCCCGTATCATCCTTTTGAGCATCCTTTATCCTTTCCAAAAGAGATGGTTGAGCAATCATTTGTGAAAGGATTGATGATGTTCCCTTCTTTATGATTCCCACATCCATCTTCATCAAGTCTAAGAAGATTGGATCCTTCTCAATTCTCATCATTGATAGAATAGCTGGATCCTTTCTACTTAGGGCATCCGCCACCTTGTTCGCTTTCCCAGGGTGGTAATGTATTGAACAGTCATAATCCTTGATGAGCTCTATCCATCTTCTCTGGCGCATATTAAGCTCTTTCTGTGTGAATATATATTTAAGACTCTTGTGGTCAGTATATATCTCACATTTCTCTCCATAGAGATAATGCCGCCAGATTTTCAAGGAAAAGATCACTGCCGCCAACTTTAGATCATGCGTTGGATAGTTTCGCTCATGGATTTTCAACTGCCTTGAGGCATAGGATATTACTTTATCATTCTGCATCAGCACACATCCTAAGCTCTTCTTCGAAGCATCACTGAATACCACAAAAAGCTCCCCACTTGTGGGTAAAGTGAGCACGGGTGCAGTGATAAGCCTCCTTTTCAACTCCTTGAAGCTTTCTTCGCATTCATCATTCCAAGAAAATTTTACTCCCTTTCGAGTTAGCTTGGTAAGTGGGTTGGAAAATCGTGAGAAATTTCTCACAAATCGTCGATAATATCCAGCTAACCCCAAGAAGCTACGGATGTCTGTTACCGATGTTGGCCTCGGTCATCCCTCAATTGCATTTGTTTTGGAGGGGTCCACAGATATCCCATTGCTTGTGATGATATGGCCTAAGAATGAGATCTCCTTCAACCAGAACTCACACTTTTTGTACTTGGCATAGAGCTTCTCCTTGCACAAAGTCTCCAGTACAGTTCTTAAATGCTCATCATGGTCCTCCTTGGTTTTGGAGTATATAAGAATATCATCTATAAAGACTACCACAAATTTGTCTAGGTAATCTCTAAAGACTCTATTCATCAAGTCCATGAATATTGCTGGAGCATTGGTGAGTCCGAAAGGCATTACTATGAATTCATAGTGCCCGTACCTTGTACGAAAAGCAATCTTGGGGATATCTTCCTTCTTCACCCTTACTTGATAATATCCCGACCGCAAGTCCACCTTGGAGAAGTATTGTGCTCCACGTAGTTGATCAAATAAGTCATCGATTCTTGGGAGAGGATACTTGTTCTTTATCGTGATTTTGTTAAGTTCACGATAATCGATGCAAAGCCGCATTGACCCATCCTTCTTCTTGATGAAGAGGACTGGTGCACCCCATGGTGATGCACTTGGGCGTATAAACCCTTTATCCAGATTCTCCTGTAGTTGTTTCTTCAGCTCTTCAAGCTCAACAACAACCATTCTATATGGAGTCTTGGATATTGGTAGTGCCCCAGGTATAAGTTCAATTGAGAACTCAACATCTCTTCTTGGAGGAAGACCAGGAAGTTCCTCGGGAAATACTTCAGCGAATTCCCTCACAATAGGCATTTCTTCAAGGGTGGTTTCTTCCTTGGACTCAATCATCTGAGCCAGATATGCATGCTCATAAGGCAGTAATATCCATTCTTGAGATGATGGAGCTAAAGGAGATTCATCTTCCTCTTGACACTTGTAAAGAATCAGGGGTCGATTCTCCATATGGAGTGTGATTTCCCTCTCCCGACAATTTATGTTGGATCTATATAAGGAAAGTCAATCCATGCCAAGAATTGCATCAAATTCCACTAGAGGGAGTATGATGAGGTTCGCCGGGAAATTCAATCCACAGATTATAACAGGGGAGGACTTATACTCATGGGATGCAATGATTGCCCCATTTGCCGTACTCACCGACATCTTTACTTCCATGATTTGTGGTGGTGCAGGGATTGTTCTACTAAACTTTTGAGATATAAAAGAATGCGTAGAACCTGAATCAAAAAGTATGTTCGCTATTCTTGAATGAATAACTAGCGTACCTGTCACCACTTAGTTGTCAGGGTTCACTTCGGCAGAAGTGATGGCAAAAGTTCTTCCTTGATGTCTTGGAGGTTGTTGGTTGCCTCCGATAACCCTTGGATTAGGGCACTGATTTTCAAAATGACCCGGTTCTTTGCATTTGTAGCATTGAACAACGCGTTGAGGTTCGAACGGAGCGTTCCTCTCCTCAGTCGCAGCCGCGGGTCCTTCTTGCTGACAGTTAACAGCTAGGTGGCCTTCTCTTCCACACTTGAAGCATTTTCTTGTCCCCCTAAGGCAATTTCCAGGGTGCTTCTTTCCACACTTTTGGAAAGTGGGGTGCTGGAATTTCTTAGCGCCGTTGGATTTATCCATCGGACCACCAACATTGAAGTCCACCTTACGCTTCTTGTCCCCATGATACCCCTGTGATTCTCCGATCTCCATTTCAACCTTGAGGGCACATCGGACAATTTCCTCATAGTTGTCGAAGTCACGGATCGCTAATGCTTTCCGCAAGCTAGGCTTCAGCCCACCAAAGAAGCGGTCAACCTTGCATTCGGGGGTAACGACAAAGCCGGAAGCGTATCGTGAAAGCCTTGTGAATTTTGCCTCGTACGCTCCCACAGATTCTTCATCTTTCTGTTTGATGGAAAGGAAGTCCCTTTCCATCTTAAGATGGAGGGTGCGTGGAAAATATTTATCGAAAAACATCTTCCGGAATTCCTTCCATTCCAAAGCCTCGATCTCCTCCTCAGGCTTCGTATTTTTGATCAACGTCCACCATTGATCAGCTTCACCCTCCATACGATAAGCCGCCAGGAGAACCTTCTCTTTTTCAGAGCATTGGAGGATGGAGAATATCTTTTCAATGGAGTTGATCCATTGTTCAGCGATCGTGGGATCGGATGATCCACTAAAAGTAGGAGGCCTTTGTCTCATGAAGCTTTCAATAGAGACTTGTTCTTTCTTAGGGGGGGGGGGGTTGAACGTTCCTCTTGACCAGTGTTTCTATTCAAAACTTGAGTTAGCTGAGAGAGAAGCGTGACAAAGTTCGCAATTCCCACTCCCATTGGATTGGGCATCTCATAAGTACAATCATCACACTGATCTTCACAACGGTTGTTAGCCCGAGTTCTCCTATTACCGGCCATTGGCTGGAATAAAAGGAAAGTTAGGGGTAGCACATAAAGGGTAATCCAAAGACAAAAGTTGATGACATATAAATAAACTTTAATCTCTTTAACTCATGAGTCTATAGGATTCAATCCAGGCTTTTCATGATCTTCCTTCTAACATATATTCTTAGGGGCATTTTTCCCTTAATAAGGGTTCATACTAAGATTGTGAATTTATCAAAACATATCCCCCGGGAGTGTCGTAACCAAGAGTTCAGCAAGGCCCGTTGTCGTGCACCAGTTCCCGTTCGAGTCTAGCTCAAAGCGGTGTTTTCGGGTTTTACCCCTAGGATACATCTGTGCCAGAGCCGCCTCTACCTGCTTGTATCCAGACGGGGATGTGTTTGTTTGATAAACCACTTACTTAGTATTTACCAAAACTTAGGGATGATGTTATTATACTTAGTCTTGTATCTAAGGATTTATTAGGGTTTCCTAATCCCAAAAATAACTAAACCTATCCTTTGATACCAACTATGACAACCCTACTTTTTATTACAACTTAAACATGCTTTATTACATAAAACTTCACTTGATACAACAAAGAAGATCGAGAGGTTTAGTGTCTTTGGGGCTTAGGATCATTACATAAAAACTTTAAACTTTAAATACAACATCTTTATTGAAAACTTCCTTTACATGACCACTACATTCCTTCGTACTTAGCATTGCATGGGATAACCTGAGGACATGCATAAGAAAAGGGTGAGCTATAAAGCCCAGTAAGGGAGTACACAATGAATAACATGAGGAGTACAATACATGTTAGGAAATAGGCATATCAATAGAGAATAAGAGAAATATGAACATAAAGGCATGATAAAGCATGATAATCATAACATGGAAATGTGGCAACAACACTTAACATTGAATTAGCATGAGCCAAGGCTCATTGCACATGGAGCATGAGTAAACCCTCACTGCACTTGAAGCATGAGTAAACCCTCGTCGCACTTGAATTAGAATGAGTAAACACTCATTTCACATGGCGTATCATGATACTATACTTTACCCAATGCATTGGAGCGCTATAAAGGTCGCACCCTTCTTAAACATTTCATTTCATGCATAAGTGTGCCACATGGATCATAAAACATGGATTCATAAAACATAATCATTTCTTCCACGATAAAGGAATGTGGAATTCATACATGAAACTTTACAATAAATATGTAAATGTGCATAAAGTTGAATACCCTTGATGGAGAAATGGGCATGGTATTCACTACACAAAGACATTGGCTTAGAAAATCGGTGCGATTTCGGCAGCGTAACAGCGTGACATAAGAATTCATAAAAAAGGTTGATGAGAGAGAAAGGGGTTCCTCATCATATTTACATGTAATGGACAGTAAGGAGGTCATATATATACATGTCCCAAAAATCGAAATGGAATTTAGATTCATGATACAAAAGTATTGCTTGAATGTAAAAGAAGAGAGAGAAGTTCCTTTCGGAATTTCGGCATAGTAACGGGTGTACATGGGAGGCATTTAATGAGAGAGAAAGGGTTCTCCCATCATTAAAACAATAAGAGGGAAGTATGGGGGAGGTGTGAAACCATACCCCAACATTCATAATTGAAATAAAAAGGGAAATACAACTTAAAGAAAATTGACAAAAATGAGAAAGGAAGAAAAAACCCTTACTTGGAAGTGTACTTCCAAAGGCTAGAGAGAGGCTTGTGAGAGGCTTCATGGGATCTTGGGGCACCTTGAGAGGATTCTAGAGAGAGTAGTGAAGAGGTTGGAAGAACTTCAAGGGCTTTGAGTGAGGAGGAAGTGGGAGCTTGGGTGGGTTTATATAGGAAAGGTGAGAGAATTCTTTATTATTTAGGTTTGGGACCCCTTATATTAAAATAATCCAAACCACAAACCATCCCATGGTATTTGCCCATGGTTTCTAGAAAAGGAAAGAGGAAAACAATATTTTACAAGGACAAGGTCCGAACTTATTAAAAAATTAGTGTTGCTTATGTGGAGGTGAGTCACACTCCCATGGAAATTAATTTAAAAAGGCAAAGTGTCGAATAAGTCTTGAGGGCTCCATTAATGCTTTGAAAAGTAAGTCAAACAAACCCAAAACCTCATTATTTTAATGATAAAACACATATTGGCCGAACATAAGGATTATGGTATTTTATTACATCACCATTGGGTCATTATGATGTCATAAAACACATTATATATTTCAATGGTATTTAATTTTTACCCAAAATTTTGACTGTCTCAGAAAATTATAAAAATTTCACCGTTGGATAATTTCGACGTTCTGATTCCAAAAATAATATTTATTTTATCTAAATAATTTTCTAAATATTTGAATTTTCACTTTTAAAATAAAAACCGACATTTATCAAAAATTCACGGGTTTTGACAGAAATGGCTTTCAAACCTTAATAAAAATTTTAATTGCATTCATAAAATTATAAGATCATTATATGTAATAAAAATTAATTTAATATTAATAATAATATTTTATTAAAATATTATTTAATTCAAAAAATCCTTTAATTTAATAAAATATAATTCTTAATTAAATAATAACTAAAAACACCATTTGTACTTTAAAAACTAATTATAATGTATCAAAAATGACTAGAGATTATATTCATTATTATATACAAAAATAATGCACATGAACATAACACTACTTATTTTTTACATAACCCCTTAAAATAGCCGCATAAGACCTAAGGGTAAGGTGTGCGATGGTGACAGACTCTTGGGGTGGCTCGGATAACATCGCTCGAGTTGTAATTTCTATCAACTTCCACTTTTCCCGTAGACGATCACGTTCGAGCTTGACTTGATGAAGCTCATCTTGGGTTTGGTCAAGGGCAAAGCTCAAAGACGCCACCTCTTTTCCAAGCTCCGACAAATGGGCTTCGTATGGGGCAATTCTACTGGATGAGGCCATCACTTCCTTTGTCTGAGTAAAAATTGGGTTCGTTAAAGCCATGTAATTATACTACTCATGTGATCACTGTTCAACAGCTATAAAAGTAACGGTCACAAATCTTATCATAAAACCGAAGAAGTTGACATCATAAAAAAAACATTTTTCATAAAGAGACATTTAACTGGATCAAGAGGGATTTTCATTAATGAAACTTTGGGTCGTTACAAGTGTAGCTCGAAATATTCTTATAACAACATCCTAGTATATTGAAGATACTAGAGTTGTTACAAAAGAAATGAATAAAAAGAGTTTAGGGGGTTGGAGAAGCAAAATAAAACAAAAGAACACAAGTGAAGACATCACCTTAAAATCGGGTAACTCTCTTAGATTTGAGCTCAAAGGCTTCCTTGGGAAGACTTCTGCACAAAGTGAGGATTCAAGGAGTAAGAGAGGTATTTGGAGAGACAAAATGGGCAGGGTTTGGCCGAGCCAAAGGCTTTGGAAGTGTGGTTAAGGTGGTATAGGTGGGGGCCTTTTATAAGAGGAGATGAGGGGCACTCTTGGAAAGTAAGGAAATGTTACTTTATTTTAGAGTGAGTTTCGGATTTTAATGGTCCCATGTTGATGTTTTTCAAGGATAAGGTGATAATGGTTCGAAATCCACCCATACAATAGGTTTTGGACATGTGTAGGTCATAGATGTTACATTATCGTTTCATTTTATTTAAATCCTTTATTAATGAGGTAATCGCTGCATCATCATGATGTCATAAATAATTTAATTTATTTAATGTCTAAAAATTATAAAAAAATATAATGATGTAGGAAATCGTTTTATCTTTATAATGAATATTTATAGTCAAATATCTGATTTGTATAGCCCCATGTAAAAATTGTTTTAGTAAAACAACTCATGTTTGTGACATTTTTATTTTAACTTTAAATAAAAAGATATTAATGTCATTTTCCAACCAAAGTGGCTTCATGGGGTCCCCAAGTTGACTCATGGATTTTCTTGGTCGGCCATGACACATCCAATGAGGTTAGGACATGTGTCAAGTTCATTTCATATTATTACAACATTATTTTTACCTTAAATTACACTAATTACCTCTAATCGCGATTAAAAACTTAATAAGTTACTATTCACCAAAAAATTATTTTAATCCCATTGAACCACATTTTACTTCTTAATGACAACCATGTATGTCGGATTTTTGAAATTCAAAACACAGAGGTGGTAAAATTTCATTTAAACGAAAAATCATTTTTTTAAGTACCACTTAGTGGTTTCACTATTCATCAAAAATTGAAGTTTTTCAGAAAAATACCAAAACTTCACCCTAAGCTATATTTGATAATCAGAATTCAAAAATGAAGTCCATTTTACAAAATTCAAAACATATAAGTTGCATTAATTAATTTAATAATTAATTCCCACTGTCAGAGCAAATAGCGTGTTTTTATGAAACAATAAGTATCAAAAGATTGGCACTAGTTTAAGTCCGATTTCAAAGTGAAATTAATTCCAACGACCACTATTGGATTTAATGGTAAAAATATATTATAATTTCACTTTAAAACCAATTCAAAAGATAATATAATCATATAAATAAATTAGATTAAAAAGAGGTTTTGAATTAAAATACAACATTTTACACTATTCATTAAAAAAATGAACTTTATCGGAAAAATACAAAAAATTTACAAAAAGTAAATTTTGATGTCCTGATTCTAAAAAAGAGTTTTATTTGGTCCAATAGAATGTATAAGAGTGATCAAAACTATATTTAATGACGATTTTCCATCAAAAGGTGATAAGGGAACCTTTAGTAAAAATTAGGGTATAAATGCCTAAAATTGAATTCTTTCCATATTTTAAGCCTTTATCTTTTATAGGATAAATGTAAAAACATTTAAAAAACATATATAATCATATTTTAGTTATTTCTATCCATTCCCGCCAATACAATGACTACATGTTAACTACCATTTAAAATAATATTATTATATTACTAGTGTGCAACGTAAGTTTTCAAAGAAACTCATCGTTGTGTATCGAGTACGCTATCGAACATAGCAACCCCTTTTAATTAAAATTAATATTTAATTCGCAAATATTAATAAATATGAAAATTTATTATTCTTTATTTACCTTGGATGTTACATCCTTCCCCCCTTTTGGGAATTGTGTCCTTGCAATTTTATTCACTTATCAAAATAAGTGGGGGTATTTATCCCTCATAGCATTTTCAGATTCCCACGTTGCCTCTTCAACCATATGGTTTTTCCACAAAACCTTTACCTAGTGAATTACCTTATTTCGCAACACTTGCTCTCTTCGGTCAAGAATCTGGACCGGTTGTTCTTCATAAGATAGGTTCTCTTCCAGCTGAACTACCTATAGACTCAAAACATGAGATGGATCTGGCATATACTTCCTCAACATTGAAACATGAAAAACATTGTGTACCTGAGATAAACTCGGAGGTAAAGCCACTCGGTAAATAACTGATCCAACTCTCTCCAGAATTTCATATGGTCCAATGAACCTTGGACTCAGCTTTCCTTTCTTACCAAATCTCATCACACTTTTCCATGGATAAACCTTGAGAAAAACATGATCACCTACCTCAAAAGATAGATCCTTCCTCCGGTTATCCGCATAACTCTTCTGCCTGCTTTGAGCTGTTCTAATGTGTTTCTTAATCAACTGAACTTTTTCTGCCATCTCTTCTACCAATTCTGGTCCCATCAACTTCCTTTCACCCACTTCATCCCAGAAAGCTGGAGTTCGACACCGCTTCCCATATAATGCCTCAAATGGTGTCATCTGTATACTGGAATGAAAACTGCTATTATAAGAAAACTCAACCAAAGAAAGATGTTAGTCCCAACTTCCCTGATAATCCACAGAACAAGCTCAGAGCATATCCTCCAAAGTCTGAATTGTTCATTCTGACTACCCATCTGATTGCGGATGAAAAGATGTACTAAAATTTAATTCAGTACCCAACGACTTCTGAAGGCCTTTCCAAAAGTTAGAAGTAAACCTGGGATCACGATCGGACATAATGGAGAGAGGAACTCCATGTAACCTGACTACCTCTTTAAGATACAAACGGGAAAGTTGATCTTGGGAAAAAGTATCTCGTATAGAAAGGAAATGAGCAGATTTAGTCAAGCGATCAACAATAACTCAGATTGCATTATTACCTCTAGATGTCTTTGGTAATCCCACGACAAAATCCATGGATATATTTTCCCATTTCCACTCTGGCACTGGTAAAGGATGAAGCATCCCTTTTGGTAACTGCTGCTCTATTTAAACCCGCTGACAAGTCAAATACTTCACAGTAAAATCAGTAATATCCCTTTTCATTCCATCCCACCAGTAATACTCCCACAGATCTATGTACATCTTAGTACTGCCAGGATGAACTGAAAACGGGGAACTATGAGCCTCACATAACAAATCATTCTTCAACTGTGAATCACAAGGCACACATAATCTCTTCCCAAACATCAAAACACAATCATTATCAATGTTTAATTCAGGAAGCTTACCCTTCTGAACCAGCTCTACCTTTTTTCTGCAACTCACTGTCTTGCTTCTGTGCTTGCTTGATTCTATCTGATAGGGAAGACGTCACTGATACCTGAAACAAAACAGAAGGACTTCCTACATAAACAAATTCCATGCCAAAGTTCATCAAATCAAAAACCAAAGGATCTCGTTCCAAACACAACATTGTTAATGAAGCATTACTTTTTCGACTCAAAGCATCAGCCACTTTATTTGCTTTTCCCAGATGGTAATGAATTGTACAATCATAATCCTTGATTAATTCCAGCCATCTCCTCTGTCTCATGTTCAATTATTTCTGAGTGAATATATACTTTAAACTTTTGTGATCAGTATATATTTCACACTTTACTCCATACAAATGATTCCCACAAAATTTTAAAGCAAAAACAACAGCAGCTAATTCCAAATCATGTGTAGGGTAATTTACCTCATGAGTTTTCAACTGACGTGAAACATAAGCAATTACCTGATCATTCTGCATAAGGACACAGCCAAGTCCCTTCAAAGAAGCATCACTGTATATAACAAACTCACCATTCCTGGAAGGAAGTGCCAAAACTGGAGCATTCACCAATCTTCTTTTCAACTCCTAAAAACAATCATCACATTCTTTTGTCCAGATGAACTTAACACCCTTACAAGTTAGCTTAGTCATTGGACTAGATAACTGTGAAAAAATTTCAACAAACCTTCAGTAGTAACCTTCCAAACCAATAAAACTACGGATCTCGGTTACATTTGTGGGTCTTGGCCATTCTTCAACAAATTTTGTTTTAGAAGGATCAACAGTTATGCCATTTTTTGAAACAATGTGACCAAGGAAATAAATTTGTTACAACCCAAACTCACACTTGCTGAATTTCCGATACAATTTCTTTTCTTTCAAGGTTTGAAAGATAACCCTTAAATGACTTTCATGCTCCTCTTTACTTTTATAAAACACCAAAATATCATCAATAAAACAACCAAAATTTTTCACCTGAGTCAACTGAGCCATCACTGCAACAAACTGTTTAGTTCTGATTCTGACCATCTCAGGATACTGATTTGAAAGGTCATTTCCCTTTGTATGCCTTCCCAGAAAATCTGTTTTGTTCCCTCTATGGAAAACCATTCTTAACACAGAAATATCTTAGGAGAAGCAACATGGTAATCTTCTAAATTCTATATCATTTCAATAATACCATAAATTAACTTATAATTTAACAATTTTCTAACTCCTAAATTTGTCTAAACCGACCTCTGATACCAACTATAAGGCCCCGACCATAAAACTTACTTAATATTGAATTAAATGAATAATTCACATTGAGGATATTTTCAGGTTTATATTTTTAGAGAATTAGAACATAACTATTACATCTCAAAAGATTACAAAGTAGACACTTCTACTAAGTTTCTATATAATAAAAAAAACTCTTAAAAAGAAACATGTCTAGTTCCATGTTTTATATAGCATGACTTTCCCTTGATCTCATCCTTGACCCTATTCCACATTAAGTCCTGTGAAAAACATTTCAAAAAAACTTGGGGTGAGCATAAAAAGCTCAGTAAGGGATACACAAAGAATGAAAATTGTTAGTTTATCAAAACAACAATTAAACCATGTATACTTTATCAAAGTAATACTTTTCACCTTTATGAAGTAGTAAAAACTCTTCATTGAATAAAATATCACTACTTACCCTTTTGTAACCAAAAGATTACCATAAAACCCATATAAGGAACACATAACATATAAAGGTAACTTGGGACATAAACATACTTAAGTGGAATAACCATACGGTCGACTTCCACACATATCACTTAATGGAATAGCCATACGGCCAAATTCCATACATACTTAATGGAATAGCCATACGGTCGACTTCCATACCCAATGCATTGGAGGTTATAACGTAACCACCCGTCCTGGTATTCACGGCACAACCCGTCATATGGTTCATCACGTAACCACCCGTCAAATGTCCAAGTACCATTATAAAATCATAAGACATAAAACAAATATAATGGAAAGAAAACATTTCCACACTTTGATCACAATATATAACATAAATATATTGACATAACAAATCCATTATAAAAACCATTTTCAATACCAAAATACATAAAAGATTATATGGTATTTATTTCATTTTAAAAACATTATGGCTTGTTGAGGAAGCCAATGACAAAATAATACTCGCGGCGGCGGAAAAGGTCGTTGTCACCGCGTACGTTAAAAGAAACATTCCTTTTTTTCGTTTTGTAAAACGCTTCGTAGAAAAAGATTCCTTTTGTATAAAAGTCAAAGTCAAAGGGTTTTATACACCATATAAAAGAAAGTTGTGTATAAAATGAAATATGCCTCAATGAAAGGATATTGAGATGAAGTCCCTTACCTCGGGTCCGACTTGACTCGATCGTTATTTAACGTCCTAAATAATAAACATGATTTAATTTCTACTTGATTAAGAACCTTTTTCAAGTTCATTATTCCTTTTATATCACTTATTACCATGTTTTGAACATTATGTAGTCATTTAATTTGATAAAGGTCGTTTTTCGATATTTGGTACTTGAGTCAAAAGTGAACTTCTTACAATTACATGTTGTTCGTGTGGTCAAAGGTTCATTATATCCAGAATGATATTCATGATTTGGATATCATATATATCATATATATCCAGCATATACATGTATTTATAATATCACATAATCATTTAGAGGTAAGAAATGAAATGCACCGTTCATGGAGACGGTAAGCCGTACGTACGCATGAACGCTACTTTCATTTCTATGTCATATTAATGGAATTAAAACTAAATGAGAGGTATGTATATTTTAATTCCAGAATTATATTCATAATTTATATGTAAAATACATTATATATATCCATTATAAATATGTACTTATAATAGTACATTACATTTGGGGATAAGAAATGAAATTCACCGTTCATGGAGACGGTAAGCCGTATGTACGCATGAACGCTACTTTCATTTCTATCTCATACATTAATGGAAAGAAATAATAATGATATAGAGGTATATTATAATTCCAGTATAACATCATATATAATAACATTAAATCCATCCTTTATATGTCCCACATATGGAATTAACGAATCACATCACTTTGAGGGGCCGGTAGTCCGCACTTCCTAAAATGAAATTATCGTGTTTACCCACAATGGAAACCATAAAGTTAAACCACAAATGAAAAATAAAGAAGCATAAGGAAAACATAAACATAATATATATCATATATAAATATAGTGACATCTTAATGGCCACCATTAAAGGTGTTTAAAAGAAGATTGAACAATCATCATTTCATGAGGCAGAAATTTTCCAACCACAGAAATAGTATGTTCTTTAACCATTAGATGTATATGTGTGTAAGTGTAGCTCGAAATATTCTTATAAAAACATCCTAGTATATTTAATATACTGGATTTGTTACAAAAGAAATGAATAAAAAGAGTTTAGGGGGTTGGAGAAGCAAAATAAAACAAAAGAACACAAGTGAAGACATCACCTTAAAATCGGGTAACTCTCTTAGATTTGAGCTCAAAGGCTTCCTTGGGAAGACTTCTGCCTAAAGTGAGGCTTCAAGGAGTAAGAGAGGGATGTGGAGAGACAAAATGGGTAGGTTTTGGCCGAGCCAAAGGCTTTGGAAGTGTGGGTAAGGTGGTAGAGGTGGGGGCATTTTATAAGAGGAGAGGAGGGGCACTCTTGGAAAGTAAGGAAATGTTACTTTATTTTAGAATGATTTTCGGATTTTAATGGTCCCAAATTGATGTGTTTAGAGGATAAGGTGATAAGGGTTCTAAATCCACCAATACAATAGGTTTTAGATATGTGTAGGTCATAGAGTTTACATTATCATTTCATTTTATTTAAATCCTTTATTAATGAGGTAATCGCTGCATCATCATAATGTCATAAATAATTTAATTTATTTAATGTCTAAAAATTATAAAAAAATATAATGATGTAGGAAATATTTTTAGATTTCTAATTAATATTTATAGTCAATAATATGATTTGTATAGACCCATGTAAAAATTGTTTTAGTAAAACAACTCATGTTTGTGACATTTTTATTTTAACTTTAAATAAAAAGATATTAATGTCATTTTCCAACCAAAGTGGCTTCATGGGGTCCCCAAGTTGACCCATGTATTTTCTTGGTCTTCCATGACACATAAAATGAGGTTAGGATATGTGTCAAGTTCATTTCATATTATTACAACATTATTTTTACCTTAAATTACACTAATTACATCTAATCGCGATTAAAAACTTAATAAGTTACTATTCACCAAAAAATTATTTTAATCCCATTGAACCACATTTTAATTCTTAATGAAAGCCATGTATGTCGTATTTTTTAAATTCAAAACACAGAGGCGGTAAAATTTCATTTAAACGAAAAATTAGTTTTTTAAGTACCACTTAGTGGTTTCACTATTCATCAAAAATTGAAGTTTTTCAGAAAAATACCAAAACATCACCCTAAGATATATTTGATATTCTGAATTCAAAAATGTAGTCCATTTTAAAAAATTAAAAACATATAACTTGAATTAATTAATTTAATAATTAATACCCGCTGTCAGAGCAAATAGCGTGTTTTTATGAAACAATAAGTATCAAAAGATTGACACTAGTTTAAGTCTGATTTCAAAGTGAAATTAATTCCAACGACCACTATTGCATTTAATGGTAAAAATATATTCTAATTTCAATTTAAAACCAATTAAAAAGATAATATAATCATATAAATAAATTAGATTAAAAATGGGTTTTGAATTAAAATACAACATTTTACACTAATTATTAAAAAAATGAACTTTATCGGAAAAATACCAAAAATTTACACAAAGTAAATTTTGATGTCCCGATTCTAAAAAAGAGTTATATTTGGTCCAATAGAATATATAAGAGTGATCAAAACTATATTTAATGACGATTCTCCATCAAAAGGTGATAAGTGAACCTTTAGTGAAAATTAGGGTATAAATGCCTAAAATTGAATTATTTCCGTATTTTAAGCCTTTAACTTTTATAGGATAAATGTAAAAACATTTAAAAAAACATATATAATCATATTTTAGTTATTTCTATCCATTCCCGCCAATACAACGGCTACATGTTAACTACCATTTAAAATAATATTATTATATTACTAGTGTGCAACGTAAGTTTTCAAAGAAACTCATCGTTGTGTATTGAGTACGCTATCGAACATAGAAACCCCTTTTAATTAAAATTAATATTTAATTCGCAAATATTAATAAATATTAAAATTTATTATTCTTTTTTACCTGGGATGTTACATTACCTGATCACTTTTAGTGGTCGACATGATATTTTGATCCTCAACATGTCCACTTCTATTGTGCGCTATCAAATAATATTAAAAATATTATATTACCTCTTATTTCATAAATCGAGAATGATTAACATGGGCTTAGTGGTATTAGTAGATTGTTCCATTAGCATGATTGAAATGCATCATAATTTGAGATAAGGAATTGAAACATGTTTACTATCATTACTTTTAAAAATAAGGAGGATCATTCATAGGTCAGAGCCTATACTTCAGTACAAAATCACCTATGATAGTGCTCGATATATTGACTAATAAATATTGTTTATCCTATATAAAAGAAATTTTTTATCCTTTTTAAACCTTTTCATATCCTCAATCACAACGTCTTCTAACGATTTCACTTGATCTGCTAGCACTTAGAATCCCTCCTCCCGAGCCCTGCACTCCGACACCTATGTTGTTTCCCAGACTAGCTCAATTTCATTGACTACTAGCTAAGACCTTGGGTGTGATATAGCTTCTTGCCTCACCAAAGAAATGAATATATCAACCTAAGATAAACAAAACATAAATATTAAAATAATCTCAATATTTAAATAAAACATATCACAAATATTCTCACAACTCGATGAACTAAAGGTTTAGTGTCTTAGTGATTATCTATATAAAAATCTTATTTTACAACAATTACAAACTCTACTCTACAATCATATTACTTTAGATTGTTATATACATTTCAAATTATATAATCATATTTATAACCTAGGGTATGGAAACATAAGGAATGGGTTAGATTATACAATCGGTAAGGGAAAAAATATCACAATGTGTTAGATTGTAAAAATGAAGGAGAATATGGGAAGTCATAAATTTCATAATAAAATATTTTAATATCTTAAAATATAATCATAAAAAATGTTAGAGTAACATAATATCATAAAGAGATTTTTAATGAAGAATAAAATATATGGAGTGTCTCAAACCACATACCAACAATAATATATCATCTTATCAAGACATAAAAGTGCATAATACTTTTAAAATGAGGTGTTTTCAGGAAAATGTAGCATTTCATGGAAATGAAATGCATCTTGAAAATTGGGATAACTTGATAAATAAGTTGGAAATGTTGAACAAACATAAGAATATAAATTCTTGTGAACAAAGATTTCAACATTACATTCACACAATAACTTGTAAACAAATCCATCCACATTTCCTTCATAAAAAATATATGAAAAAAGCTTCCCACATCTCATTCACATAAAAATATTTGAAAAAAGCTTCCTACATGTCATTCACACAACAAAATTATGAACAAAGCTTCCCACATTTCATCCTCACAACATTTCATAATCTCATGTGATATGAAACCTTGACCAATACATTTAAGGGCGATATATGACCCAACCCATCACTATCCATACATATTAGTTCCACTTAAAATCAAACATTCATCATGTCATAAATAACCAATGGAAAAATGAACAAGTTTCATAAAACTTTTCAAAAAAATCACATAAAAACATAAAATATCATAAAATATAAAAAATATCATTATAAAAAACATATCATATCATCATAAAATATATAGGGTGGTTAAAACATCACTTCATGAGAGATACACCTTAGAGGGTAAATAGAAGTGAAAATAAAAAACTTTTCACAAAACCTTTTAAAACATTGAAGTAAAAAAAAAATTCAATTTTTTTCAGAGGGATATATAAGACTTCTAAAACCATATTTTAAAGTGTTACAAATAAAATATACATTAAAAAATTAAGGTTATCAGCAGTGATTTGGAGTTTAAGATAAAAAATTATTGATTATTAAGGATGGAAAACCGTTAGAATATTTTGAAATACCTTCTTTAAAACTATATAACTTAAAATAGTTTGAAACTTACAATTTAAAATGAGTTAAATAGATATTGAATTTCAACAAATATATTGGTAGTAGAATAAAATTATTGAGGCTTTATAATGAATGAGAATACAAATTCCTTGGATGGATTATCACATTTGAGAGATCACTATTTTTAAAACGAAGTTGAAAATAAGTCCTTATGAATTGAGTAACATTTAAGTCAAAAATTTAAAATGAGAAAGAATTTAAAATTTAAATTATAATACCATGAATAAAGAATTAATTTTTGATATAATATATAAAAATAGGTGCATAAATACAAACTATGTGCCAATTAAGGAAAATTGTGATGAAAATCCCTTTGACTTTCCACAAACTCATACTTACTCTAACCTTGTATATAATGAAAATAAATAACCTAAGTAATTAATTTAAGACATTATTAAAATTAATTAACCTTTATAATGTTTTTTCATAATTTTTCATTACAAATATGTTAATTAGTAATAGAAATTCTCTCTAAAATAATTAAGAATATTTGTTCATTTTTCTGGTTTGAATATCATGGTATTGAGGCCGATTCTTGCTAATTGGTTTCAATTTAATCCCTACCATTTTATTCAATATATAATAATCATTTTTTTATAATTATTTCATGAGTCTTTTTTTATTAAGTGAAATTCATGAATACAGTTTGTGAAAATGGAAACCAGGATAAACAAGTTTTGATATGCTTATCATTTTAATGGTTGTATATTAATAAATATTAAAAATATTAATTAATCCATTATAGGATAATTATTAAATTTTAAATTTATTATTAAAACATAATATTTCCATTTTATCAAATCCCATAAACATTTATGACAAAAATTTTATAGCATCAATCATGTAGGTGGTAAAACCGATGAAAGTGGTAATATATTATAAAGTTTTCATGAGTAAGTGAATGTATTTAGTTAATTATAATATGAAGTATTAATATAGTCAAAATTTTAATTATTATAATATATAAGGACTAAATATATTTTTATAACCATCCATAGTGGGTTGATATGATAAACAAAATTTACTCTTTGTGGAGGTGGTAGTTTGTTATACGCATGATTGACGATCTCAATTATCAATCAATAGATAGAATGATGGTATATGAAAATTGATAATTTAAGAATTTATTTGAGACATATAAAACATATTTATTAATAAAATATATCCTTGATTTCAGTATGGAGAGGTGGTGATGAAAAATTAAAAACCTTGCCTCATGAAGGTGGTAATCTGCACGAACGTCTGATTGATGTTATTTTGTTTTCTTAGTGGATTGGAAGATTGAAATTTATTTTTAAATTAATAAAATTATAACTATGTATACTAATTATAATTATTTATTTTTATTATTATGGTTAGAGAAGTTTTGGATAGTAAATTTTAAAGATGAAAACACTAAGAAGAAGTGGATACTCATATTGGGGACTTAAATTTTCATCAGACATTTTCTTTTGAAATGAATTTTTTATGCTTAATAAAGGTGAACATAAGTTTATTTAAGATATATAGGGTTATATGAGGAGAAAATTTTCATATTCTTTGGATAAATTTAAATGGAAGTTATGTATTTAAGGTGTGTAATTTTTATCTTTTTATAAGTTAAGAGAAGGGTAGTTTTGGGAGTAATCCTTTCTATTTCAATAATATAAAATTACTTTTCAATGGTAATTGGAAAAAATGAAAAAAGTAAAAGGATAAATATAGTTTGGGTATAATCTCACTTAAACCACTAATTTAAAGGATAATTTTATTTTTTAGGGATTTTACCTTTTTTACTTCTTAAATTTTACCCTAATTTAGTTTTACATTGGTAATTAATTTTTATCCTTAGTAACTAATTTTTATGGAAAATTATGATTGAAAATTTTACCTAATATTATCATTTTGGTTTAAAAATACAAAATCCTTTCATAAATTAAAATTTATAAGGGTTTTAAAATTTAATATTAATATTAATTCATATAACACGTAAAAACTATTTTTAAGAAAAGTGTGATTTTATGGTTATAATTTATTTATAAGTCATAGTTATTAAAATAAAAAATTTCCATGATAGAAATTGGTTCATTAATAAAAATAAAAGTTATGTGGATTCAATATTAATCCAAAATAGAATTTACCATAAAAAAATATTTATAATAAAAGATCAAAAATAGTTTTTATTAAAGAAACATTTCAATTTAATTCAAAAAATGTTGGACATGGGATTTATAATCTCAAAGAATATATTAAAATTCATGATGTTATTAATTAAAAATATACGTTATTACCTTTTTTTCTTAATTCTTGGATACTCTTACATGGTGATAATATCAAAATAATTGTAATTCTTGAAAAAAAATGAATTTTTTAACTAAGAATCATCCTTTTTAAAAAAATCATACAAAGTATATTTCAATGTGGGAAAATTAAATATTATTTTTTATAAAATTTAAATTCTATAATTATTAAATTTAGATTTTAAAATAAAATAAATATCATAAAGAAAACAAATTTTATTGAAAATAGCCTTTTCAATATTAACTCATATGAATTATTTACCTTCTAAAGGAAATAAATATTAATGTTTTTCTGTATTAGTGTTTATTATAAATTTATTAATAATTTTATCATGATATATTGTGGATTTTTTTACATTGGGTTCATATTGTAATGAAAGTTATTGAACATGACATCAGTTTTACAAGGTGTAGAATTTCGAGTTGTTATTATCTACCCCCATAAATAAACTGAATCCTCACAATTCCAATTGTTTATTACTAATAATGATAGTTAGAAAAATTAACAAAAAATATATAAATTATAATGATATATCTATCTATATATATTTTGCTACATCAGGATACTTATCTTTTCTCAAACAAAATTGATTGTTTATACCGTAATCATATATTCTCCAGAGTATACCTTTCCCAAAACTACATAATTCTCTAAGCCATTAAAGCACATCAAAATCACATATTCTTTGAAAAATTAATTATAACTTTAATCCATAATTAGTATTAGAAACTAGTTCATAAAATTACGCACTACGAAAAATATACCATAATCCAAAAAATTTGTTAAACCACATAAAAAATATCACGAATTATCATCAATCCCCAGGATATTGACACTACATTATTTTTATTTTCAAATTCACCTAACTATTTATTATATAAACATAAAACATAAACTAAACCTAAATCTTATCCATGCCTCAAAAATATATTCTTCAATACTTATATCTAAAGATATGACCTTTAAATTAAACCACTCTTCTGGTTACTAATACTATTTAATAATTGTTTAAAAACCATTAAATGAAAACTACTGATGAAAAGTAATTATATGTTTTATATAATCCCCAATAAATTTTTAAATGCACAAAAATATCAATAAATAATTAAAATAGATAAAATAATAAATATTTAATTTCATATTATGATATAATCCATATAACAATAGGTTAAAATATGAGACTCAAGTTTAAATCAAATACTAAGATTCAATCATTTAAGTATTCAACCATATAAGGATTATAAGACATAGGTGCCTCTCAATACATATCTTCTTAAACATCATTTTATTTATCATGTTTCGACCAAATACTAAAACCAAAATGGTAATAAAAATATAAAAAAATTAATACAAAAACCTTAACCAAAAGATGACTTCTATAATAACACCATATTTTACAAATGATACTTTTGGTTTAATCTATGACTATATTCATTCAATACTTTTTGTTCTATAGAAATGTTTATATTAGTTTCTCATAATAAAATTTCATAATAATTTATTAAAATTAATAATAATGTCTCATAAGTTACATGTGATTTAACAAAATTATATCCCCTGGGAGTGTCTATCCTAGTGTGCGGTAAGGTCTCTCTAACATGCACTAGGACATGGTTGAATTATTACCCACCATAACCACTTTAGTGTTATAAACCCTATGTACATGTGTTCCAAAACTATATCCACTTTCCATTTTCTTAAAAAGGATGTCATTTATATGAAAATAACATAATATCTACTTCACCCAAACATTAGGATGTTTTTCTATTCTTAAAATTATCTCAAGAATTTTCTCTATGATTAATCTTAAGCTAATCCCAAGATAATGAAAATAATCCCCCAAAATAACTAAACTCTCCTTTCATATCAAATTTAGTAACCCAAGTTAACTGTAACATAAATATTACAATAACCACATGATTTATATAATTAATCTCACAAATAGTCACAAAAACTGAGGACAAAAAGTTTTAGTCTCTTGAATATTAGCTTCATAAACATCTTATTTTTCAACACTTTTAGATTATAATCTATAATTACACTCCTCTTTAACCTTTTAGAAATATCACATGATATAATAATCTTTATAACCTATGGTATGGAAACATAATAATGGGGTGAGCTCAAATTTTCATTAAGGAAAAAAAATATCATAATATCTCATATCATAAACATAAAGGAGAACATGGGGAACACATAAATTTCTTAATAAATAATTGAAATAGATTAAATGATAAAAATAAAAAAAGATAAAGTAATATATTAACAAAAATATATCATTATGGAATCATAAAATAAATGAAATATCTTAATACACATCTCAGTAGTCATATGAAAATTGACCATGAAAAAAAGTGAATAATACATTAAAAATAAGGTGTAGTCTTGGAAACATGGAATTTCATGAAAACTAAATACATCTTGAATTATTTTCAAAACATGATGAAAAACTTTTGAATGTGTCATAACTATATAAATATAAATTCTTGTGAACAAATCATTTCACATTATGTTCACATAGAAACTTGTGAATAAAGATTACTATATATTATTCATATAAAAATATTGTGAATAAAGATTCTTGAATCTCATTCACACAAAAAACTTTGAATGAAGATTCTTGTATCTCATTCACATAAAGAACAAGTGAAAACAAACTTCCCACATATCATTCACACAAAAAAATTGTTACGAATGCTTCCCAAATATCATTCACAAAACAAACTTGTAAAAAAAGATTCTCACATATCATTTCTGAAAAATTACATCATATAATTTGATATATAACCTTATACAATTCAATGGAAGGAGATAAGGACCCCTTCCATAACAATACATATATATGACTCCCACTTAAAATCAAAAAATCTTTATATCATAAATAACCCATGAAAAAAGAATGGGTTTCTTAACCCTTAAAAAAACATAATGTAAACTTAAAAAATCATAAAATATCAAAAATATCATTCTTAAAAATGTATAATTTGATAATAAAATATTTAGGGTGATTAAAACATCACTTAATGAGAGATAATACTTTGAGGGAAAAAAAGTGAAAATACAAAGTTTTCAATGATCCTTTTAAAACATTGAAGTACAAATTACTTTTTAAAAACATATTTGTAAAGGTAATGAGAATAATTTTAAAAAAATTATTATAAATTATTCCAAATAAAAGATAATTAATGAGAAATAATGTTTATTAAAATTAATTCCATGTGGAAGGTAAAAGTCATTTGATTTTGAAAGGATGGAAAACCTTTAGAATATTTAGAAATGCCTTTGTTGAAAACCACATGGATTAAAATATTTTAAAAATTCTAATTTAACTGAGGTAAATTGAAAATGAAGTTCATAAAAGATATATAGAGGATAATATAATTATAGAGGATTTATAATGAATGAGCACACAAATTGTTTATATGAATTATCACATTTGATAAATATTGGTTTTCAGAAAGAAGATGAAAATAAGTCCATATGACATGAGTAACAATTAAATAAAAAACACATAAATGAGATAGGACAATATATTTAACTTAAAATAAAATGAATAAATAATTAACTCATGATTTAATCTATCAAATAATAAGTATATACACCACTTAAATAAACATATGTGAATATATACAAACTATGTCTCAATGAAGGGAAATTGTGATGAAAATCCATTACCTTGAGTTTCTACAAACTCGATCATGCTTTAATATCATGTATAATTAACATAAATAATATAATTACTTAAATTATAACATTATCCAAATTAATTACCCATTATAAACTTTATTCAAAATACTTAATTACAAATATATTACTTTTTTTTAGTCATTTTCACTAACAAATGTTAGAACATTTTTTTTCTTGTATCATTCAAATTTAATTTTAATAGGATCAATTAATACTAAGTGATTTCAAGTTAATAATTCACAAATTATTAAATATATAATAATAATAATTTTATAAATAATAGTTAAGTGTTATTTTTATTGAGTGAAAGTGTCCCGAACTAACCCGGGTCGACCCTGAACCGATCACCCAAGCCAGTCAGCGACATAACCCGAGAGGCGTTCCTGATCCTCCTGGGATGGCGACAAGTGTTAGGGCATCAATAAATGACAGTTGGGAATGATTTCACCCAGTGGAAATAAATAAACCATCAGAAAAAGAAGAATAACACAAAGTAAATAAACAACACAAAGAAAAGAACGATCAACAACAACCAACTAACCTAACCACAAACAAAAACTCCTCGTGACCTCGAGTGTCACTCTTCAAACCACAACCAAGTCTCTCCCGTGACGAACAAGCTTGAGTCAAAACTACAATAAAACTAAAAACAAGAAAACGCTATAGGTGGGAGTATTAAAACTCAGTAGGCATGCCCAAAAAACTATTCCCAATACACTACCTTTAAATGAAGAATTTACCAATTTCAGGTTTGAACTAAATTATACAAAATATGGGTTTCCACACACACACTTTCATTTCTAAAACAAGTAACTGTCCATTACCTTTTTCAATTTAAAAACAAGTTTAATGTTTAAAAGGAATAGGTACATTGCATTTTAAAACATTTTTGTGAACAATTTAGAAATCCAAAATTCAGTTATTAGTTAAAACTAAAACCACACATAACACACAAAACAGACCAAGGGAAATGGAAAAAGTGGCGTACAAGGGCCAAAAACTGAACTAGACCTCTCAATCATCTGTCACATACAAATAAACACTAAAGAAAACATGGGTCAAACCAAGGAGCTCGTGAACAATCCAGAACATACTATACATGTGACTCATCTTGAAGGCATGCCCTACTCAATGACGTCATAATGCCCAAATGCCCGGTGTTTCCCTACATGGCCTAACCGAGGGGCCCAATCCCATAAAATTAATAACAGAACACCTCTCTGCTATGGGCCACTAGCCAGTGGATAGTCTAAACTAGTGCAACAATAGTTCTCAGAAGATTCACTCACTATAACAGGTTCCCATGTCAACACGTATAATAAAAAGGAAAGGGGTGAGTCAACAAAGTCAATCAAGTAACCAATCACGTTGCACAAACATCACACACAACTCACGCAATCAAAGTACACAAAAGATCACCCCTTAGTCAGCTCAAAGAGAGTTTTCAAAATAATTTATTTTATTAAAGGGAAAAACGGGCCTTCACTAACTTTAAAGAAAAACCAAAATTTTCAAGAGAACCAAAACACTTGTTCACACTTCAGAAGAAATCATTTATCATTAAACCAAAACTATTCATGAAATTCGGTGAATTATGTTCAAAGGCCAAACAGGAATTATTTCACTATTGTGCATCCGTTCATCAAGAAAATATTTCAAGTGTTGTGTATAAAATAAACATCTTTTTTTACATCGAGTAATTATTTAAAAATTAATTATCTAATACTATTTCCCATTTATTAAAATTAATAAAATATCAAGAAATTAAAAAAATTTAAATTTAAAGGCGAGTGCAGTGGGGGACCTACCTCAACGTGTATCCCAGTTACAACAATGCGACACATATCACACTCATGCATGAGTACGCGCAACCTGCTTTCGACCACAATATCACGGAAAACCTCTCCAAAGCGCTGCAACAACGAAAAGCATCTAAAAGCATGGAAAATCTAACTTAAAATAATCCAAATGAAGAAGTAGCACAAACATCACCTCAGTGTGGAGACGCGCTCGATCAGCGGAGTCGCACGACAGTTAAACAAGGGCGACGAGGACACCAGAAGTGGGAGCGGTCCAGTTGGAAGGTCGCACGATAGTCGGACAAGGGGTGCGTTGGTCGGAAGCGTGCATGTTGCACTGGTGGGGCCGGATGGACGACGTGTGGAGGGTCAAAAGGCACACAACCAAAAGGTGTGCGGTCGAATGGAGGTCAGGTGGGTGCGCGGATGCTGAAAGGAGGTCTGTGGCCAGTGCAGTGAAGGGGAAAGTCGTCGAGGCGTTGCGTAGCTACTGGCAGGATAAATCAAGGATGGGGTGAGGGAGGCGCGGATGGAGAAGGAAGCCAATGCAGCGAAGAGTGCTGAATGGCTGCAGGTGATACAACAGGAGGGAGGTACAGACAGTGGTTGGACAAAGTAGGGCAGAGGATTCATCGCAGGCAGTAGTAGGGGATGTGCCGCTGCTGGCCAGACGACGTAGGGGGGTTGCGCCCCTGCTGGCCGGTCGAAACAGGGAAAGGGGGCAGCGCCAGGGGCCTATGCCGCTGCTGGCCGGTGCTGTTCAGAGGTGTGGGAGGTGCTTCTGGACGACGGATACGAGGTGAGGGCGCTCCAGCTGGGTGCAGGCGGAGAAGGATAGGCTGGGGAGATGCAGGGCACCGGGCAGCGGCAGGCAGGAGGGCGAAGGTCAGGGCGTAAGTAGAGGGGTGGAGGTAGAGGAAACCTAGTAAGGGCTGGTGGGGCATCGTCATAGGGAAAGAGGGTAGGGTGGTCGGCAGTGTGCAGGAGGAGGGCAGGGGCGGCCAGTGTGTGCGCTGCAAGGAGCCAATAGGAGGCGTGGCTGGAGGGGAGTGTTGCAAGGGGCGACAGGCTGGGTGCGGGTGGGCCGGAATGCGGGGCAGCGGCATGCGAGCAGCTGGTGCGGCGCAGGCTGTAGGCTGGGTGGAGGCAGAGCACAGAGTGGCGGGGGAGCAGAGGGTGGCTAGAATCAGGTGCGGGTAAGCAGGAGTAGGCATGGTAGGAGGCTGGTCGGCTGATGATACGTAGGAGGAGGATACGCTGTGCGACAAGGGAGAAGAAGGGAGGTCCGAAGGAGGCGCAGACAGGGAGAAGAGGAGAGGGGCATGGTGTAAAAGGCATGTCGTGTGGGATTTCTGGAAGCAGGCAGGGGGAACCACGCTGCTGGACAGGAAGGTCGGGCGGGAGGTCTCCATCAGGGGAAATTTGGTGTGGCGCGAGATGAAGGATGCTGCTACGGGGAGGAGGAGAAAAAGAAAAGAAAAGGGGGAACACCCACATAGAAGGAACAAAAAGGGGGAAAATAAAGAAGAAAAGGTAAATAATAATAATAATAGTAATAATAATAATAATAATCACAATAATAATAATAATAATAATAACAAACATAATAATAACCATAATTACAAAAATAATAATGATTAAAATTATTAACCATGAAAATTTTTAAATAACGTAATTAACATTTATTTATCCATTTTAATTTTTCCGAAGACAGTAGGATTGTACCGTTTCATGGGTGAAGCCGCGCAGGGTTTCCAAAACGCGCTCCGCCCGGGCATTCAACGACGTCAACTAAAAAATGCATATTTTTTGAAAAAATTCAAAAATCTTGTTCGAGATTCAACCCGAACCTCGACAAAAATTTAAAACCAATGAAAATAATAAAATAAAAATATAAGTTAGGTTGGGATGTGACAATTCCCCCCACCATAACGCTTTCCACCCCTGGAAATCCATGACAGATCAAGACCCAAAGATGAAACTCTATAAGTTTCACTCACCCCCAAATGTTTAAGCGCCTCCAGTTGATCAATCCAAAGGAACACCAAACTCCCATGACATTCAACTTATCCTCAAAACATGAACATTTAAAACACCACCAAAACGAAACCCAAAATGAAACTCTGATACTGA
Organism: Viscum album; assembly: GCA_963277665.1. Taxonomy (NCBI): domain Eukaryota; kingdom Viridiplantae; phylum Streptophyta; class Magnoliopsida; order Santalales; family Viscaceae; genus Viscum; species Viscum album. The sequence goes on along the minus strand of OY728127.1, from coordinate 1,012,108,227 downwards.
CCCGAGGAGGCCCGAACGGACTCCCCACCATAGGAAAAAGCCAAACTAAATTCAACAAGACCAGCGATGGGTCTCCCCAATATAAGAACTGACAAGATTTACCGAACTTAAATGCTTCCCACACTGACTAACCCTCCCCCCCCCCATCACGAGGGGGAGAAGGGAAGGGCCCTACTGATAGAGCATCGAAACAACCTTCAACACTACACTAAAAAATTGATACCCTCAGAATAACACAAACCACACCACGCTAAGGATGAAAATTAAACCAAGGACCTTTTTCACCATTGGGGTTCACCTGACTATGCGCCAACTTCACTCTGGGACCTATGGATGGAGCTCTTTTGATTGAATAATCTCCTGCCTCGTAGTCCGACTTCAAAATTCCCAAACATGAAACATGAACTAGAATAATAACAAATGCACATCTATTAGAATTAAGGTTTCAAAGGGTTTTGACAAGAACCATTATTACAACTGAAGGAAAAGAAACACCAAAAAATAGTACAAGTGATGACTACTACATCCAAGAAACACTACAAAGAGAAAACCCAAAACTGATCCCCAACCATCGCCCTACTCCTACTGACGGCTTGAGGTGACCTTCGAAGAACGAGGTCTGGCTTCAGTGTGCTTCTTGGAAACACCTCGACAGAATCACTGCATGTGGCCAAGGTTCCCACAACTGTGGTAGGGTCTTGGAGAATTCGGGAACATCAGCCTCTTGTTCCCCCACTTACCGCACTGGTGACAGATCAAGGCATTACGCTAGGAGGAAGATGACTGAAGTTCTGAAGGCCTCTTGATTCTTCTACCAGTTCCACCAGCATCAGGCCACTTCCCATTCTTCTTATCGTTATCTTCTGCACTGCTTACAAAGGCCGGAGGAGGATTCTCCACCCCAAGTACTCCTGCTAACTCAGTTTCGGTGAGGAAATATTGTCTCACCACATTAGGGAAGGTGATTACATTTAACTCTCCCACCTTCGACTGCAGCTCCGGACATAATCCGAGCTCAAAATGCCGAGCTTTCACAGGATCATTTCCAACATACCACGGTTCTTACGGAGCCAGGTCCAGGAAACGATGAAAGAATCCCAACACTGATCCAATGCCTTGCTGAAGACTGTACAACTCCATCCTCTTCCTCACCTTTGTTACCTCATAGAAGTATTGCTGGATGAACGATGACTTAAAGTACTCCCAAGTGAGATCTTCTTGAAGCTTGCTTAGAGACATAGACTTCCACCGTTTCCAGGTTGGACCTTCAAGCATAAAGGTATCCAACTTCACCTTTAAGGACTCATGCGGCATGAGAGAACAGAAATTCCTCTCAATATTCCACAACCAATTCTCTGCCTCAAGAGGATTTTCTTTCCCATAAAAGAGGGGAGGGTTCAACTTCCGAAACTCTAGAACATAGTCTATAAGATGATCAACTGGAGGAATTGATAAGGATGCACCAACTGAAGCTACACCTTGGGCATCCATCGAAACTTCGTGGGGGGGGGCACTAAGGAACTAGAAAACAAAAAGCTGGGTCAAACATGGTCATTACCATTTTAAATTCAATTTTTCAGAATTCAAAAATAAAACATTATAAAACAATTATTAGAAGTAAAGAAGTCTCAAATGATCAACAAGGAGAAACTAGTGCTGATGGGTGACTCAAACATATGCTTGGTGGCCATATGCCAGTCACGCCACTGCCGCCAAGAGCACTCTAAGGTAATGTACCCAGATCCACATGGCTTTCTAGACCATGCGAGCTCACGGAGGTCACTTTCCCCACTCCCATTTCATTTCCCAATACCAAACAAACCATAAGAATCAAGGACATAGACAACCCAAATATCCCATGGTAACCTGAGGTTCGGAACGAGCAAGGGTTCATGACGTCCTTATCATCTGTACGCCCCGAGTCTCGACAATCCTACTCCTTCTACCATGACAACCCCAAATAACAATGGGCGCTCTGAGAAACAAGGTCCACTCAAGATCCAACCTCCTCTGATACTATTTTGTCACAAGCCAACCCAGGTCAACCCTGAACCGATCACCCAAGCTGATCAGTGATATGACCCGAGAGGCATTCCCGATCCTCCCGGGCAAGCGACAAGCGTCGAGGCATCAATAGAGAACAATTGGGAACGATTTCGCCCAGTGGAAATAAATAAAGCAGTGGAAAAAGAAGAATAACTCAAAGTAAATAAACAACATGAAGAAAAGAATGATCAACAACAACCAACTAACCTAACCAGAACCAAAAACTCCTCATGACCTCGAGTGTCACTCTCCAAACCACAACCAAGTCTCACCCACGGAGAACAAGCTCGAGTCAAACCTGCGAAAAAACTAAAAACAGGAAAACACTATAGGTGCGAGTATTAAAACTCGGTAGGTGTGCCCAACAAACTATTCCCAATGCACTACCTTTAAATGAATAAATTGCCAAGTTTATGTTTAAAAAAATTATAAAAAATATGGGTTTCCACACACACACTTTCATTTATAAAACAAGTAACAGTCCATTTCCCTTTTCAATTTAAAAACAAGTTTAAACGTTTGAAAGGAATAGGCACATTGCATTTTAAAAAAAAATTGCGAACAATTTAAAAATCCAAAATTAAGTTATTAGTCAAATGGAAAACCACACATAACACACAACACACACCAAGGGAAATGGAAAAATTGGCACACAGGGGCCAACAACTGAACTAGACCTCTCAATCGACCTCTACATACAAATAAACACTGAATAAAACATGGGTTGAACCTAGGAGATCACGACCAATCCAGAACGTACTATACACGCGAATCATCCTGAAGGCATGCCCTACTCAATGATGTCATAATTCCTAAACGCTTGGTGTTTCCCTACATGGGCTAACCGAGGGGCCCAATCCCATAGCACTAATAACAGAACACATCTCTGATATGGGTCACTAGCCAATGCCTAGTCTAAACTAGTGCAGCAATCGTTCTCATAAGATTTAATTACTATGCCAAGTTCCCATGCTAACACGTATAATAAAAAGGAAAGGGGTGAGTCAACAATGTCAATCATGTAACCAATTACGTTGCACAAACATCACACACAACTCATGGCAATCAACTTACACAAAAAATCACCCCTCAGTCACCTCAAATAGAGTTTTCAAAATAATTTATTTTATTAAAGTGCCAAATGGGCCTTCACTAACTTTAAAGAAAAACCTCATTTCTCAAGAGAATCAAAACACTTGTTCACGCTTCATACGAAATAATTTATCATTAAACCCAAACTACACATAAAATTTTGTGAATTATGTTCAAAGTCCAAACATGCATTCTTTCACTATTGTGTGTCCGTTCATTAAGAAAATATTTCAAGTGTCGTGTATAAAATAAACATATGTTTTTACATCAAGTAATTATTTAAAAATAAATTATCTAATACTATTTCACATTTATTAAAATTAATAAAATATCAAGAAATTAGTAAATTCTAAATTTAATGGCGAGTGCAGTGAGGGACCTACCTCGACTTGCAGCTCGGTTACGACGTCGCGACACATCTCACACTCGTACACGAGTATGTGCAACCTACTGCCAAGCGCAATATCATGAAAAACCTCTCCAAAGCACTGCAATAATGAAAAGCATCTAAAAACACATAAAATATAACTTAAAATAATCAAAACAAAGAAGTATCACAAACTTCACCTCGGCGCGGAGACGCGCTCGATCAGCGGAGTCATGCAATAGTTAAATAAGGGTGGTAAGGACATCCGAAGTGGGCGCAGTCCAGTTGGAAGGTCGTGCGATCGTCATACAAGAGGAGCATTGGCCGAAAGCACGCACATTGCACTAGCATGGCCGGATGGACGACATGTGGAGAGTCGAAAGGCGCGCAACCAAAATGTGTGTGGCCGGAAGGAGGTCAGGTGGGTGCGCCGCTGCCGAAAGGATTTCTGTGGCCAGTAAAGTGAAGGGGAAAGTTGTCGGGGCGCTGCGCTGCTGCAAGCCAGATAAAGCAAGGACATGGCGCGGGAGGCACGACCTGTGCAGGCAGCCGATGCAGCGAAGGGTGCGGGCTGGCTGCAGGTGCTGCAATAGGAGGGAGGTGCAGGCGGTGGTCGGACAAAGTGGGGCATAGGATTCTCCGTAGGCAGCAGGAGGTGACACGCCACTGCTGGCTGGATGACGTAGGGGCGTTGCGTCGCTACTGGCCTTCCGGAACATGGAAAGGGGATGGCGCCAGGGGCCTACGCTGCTGCTGGCCGGAGCAGGTCAGAGGCTCGGGATGCACTATCGGACGACGGCTGCAAGGTGAGGGCGTGCTGACTGCGTGCAGGCAGAGAAGGGCATGCCGAGGGGATGCAGTGCACCGGGCAGCGGTGGGAAGGAGGGTGACGGCCAGGGCGTGGGCAGAGGCGACCTGGAAAGGGCTGGTGGGGCGTTGTCGCAGGGAAGGAGGGTCAGGCGGTCAGCGGTGTGCAAGGAGGAGGATAGGGGATGCCGGTGCGTACGCTACATGGATCCAGTAGGAGGCGTGACTGGAGGGGAGCGCTGCAAGGGGAGACGGGCTGGGTGTGGGTGAGCCGGAGCGTGGGGCAGCGGCAGGCGAGCAACTGGTACGGCGCTGGCTGCAGGCTGGGTGGTGGCAGAGCACAGAGTGGAGGGGGAGTAGAGGGTGGCTGGCAGCAGGTGCAAGCGAGCAGGAGCAGGCAGGGCAGGAGGTTAGTCGACCGACGATGCACAGGAGGAGGGGGCGCTCCGCGACAAGGGAGAATAAGGGAGGTCCGGAGGAGGCGCAGACATGGAGAAGATGAGAGGGGCACGGTGCAGGAGGTAGGTCGTTCGGGAGAGCCGAAAGCAGGCAGGGGGCACCATGTTGCTGGACAGGAAGGCCGAGCGGGAGGGCTCCAGTAGGGGAAAGTTAGTGCGGCGCGAGATGGAGGATGCTGCTACAGGGAAGAG